>BRZM01000019.1:3002816-3127674 GCA_033238685.1 Lates japonicus | reverse complement strand
CATACGCGAAATACAAGACATGAAAAAACATGAAGAAACCTTAGTTTTCGCCGAGTAGCGGTAGGTCAACATTGAGCGTGGTTTTCCTCAGAGACCAGAGGACCTTGCGTGATGACGTCGCAGCCACTGGTGAGTCTGATATATGTCTCTCAGTATTTTAGCTTGAAACAGCCTGTTTTTCCTTCTGATGCTGGGAGCTTAAACAGTCAGCATCGCGGAAATGAGTCAGCAGCGTTCCCGCCGTCCACTACTTTTGTTTCACGTCGGCGTTTGAGTTGCCAGCCATTACCGTAACCCTGTTGCAACCAGAAATGGCTTGCCAGCAGCACCAACCATCACCATAGCTGATTGCTCAAAGCACATAGTATTCATTTGCGCCGGATTTCAGCTGGCGGGCGTCACCAGCCGCATTGCGACAAATCGTTATCGCCGATCGACCAACCCCGCAGGCTCACCGGTTCGCCGACGTCTCCGTCCGAACAAGGCACTGCTCCCACCACTGGAAAATGAGATCAAACCGATGAGTTTTCGAGTCACCAGTGACCTGTTTACCAAACCAGCCAGGGAAACCAGCCGGCCGACTGGATCAGTGTCTGTCTCTCAGCCCGCCTGCTCATCTGCAGGGCTGTTCCGCTGGTCTGAACCCGGCCGGCAGATCAGCCTCAAATGTCTCCTCATGTACAGAGCCACACAGCAGAAATGACACCGTCCCGTGCCCTGTTTTGATTGAGATGTAAAAGGAAATCTATTATTTTTAACAGATAACTGGACAGGCTAGCCGATAGCCAAATGGTTAGGGTGCGTATCACATGGGCCCCAGTGCCCTGAGAAACAAGTCCCTGGTTTGACCCCCGATCCAGCCAAACCTTTGCAGCATGTCATTCCCCTACTCCCTCTCCCCATTCCCTGTCTATCTTCACTATCCTATCAAATAAAGCCATAAAGCCCAAAAAATAACTTAAAGTATTTAGATTTTGTAGGATACTGAACTCTTTTAAAGTGATGTAACCGAGTGTCGTTTGTTTCTGCTTAAAGGGCACCAAGCAAAGCAACTGAAACCATAATACATGAGAGACAGACACAGACAAAGACAATTGATCAGCCAGCCAGGTTACCGGTTAGCTAGACAAATACACAGATAGACAGGCAGATAGGGAGACAGGCAATCAATTCATCAGCCAGCTAACTACACAAGCAGACGGGCAAACAGAAAGACCGGCAGGCAGACTGGCAGGGAAATGAGTCAGGCAGTCTGTTCAGTACCAGGCAGACAGGAAGACAGGGCAGTATTCATTGTACCACCCACAAAATTGGACAGGCCAGTCAACAGACCGAGGGACTTGGAGGCCTGCAGGAGTTTAGTCAGTCAGCGATGAAAAAAAGGAAGACGTGAGAAACAAAGTCAGTTTGTCACGAAAACTAGCTGGTGTTCATCCCAAACAAAACAAAACAAAAAAGAATTTGTGGCATTTGATCTGCCCTTAACAAATCCAGTACTGCAAATAGATACTATGTGCTTTTGAGAAACTAACTCAGACTCTCCCTATTTGTCTCCCTATTTTTGTGGCAGCAAACAGTACTTGACAGTGGAGTACCTGGCAGTAAGTTGTGAGTGTGTCTATATTTATGAAGGTGATATATGAGATTGCTGAAAGAGAATGTGCACTGCCAGCAAAAATGCATTTCCTGAACTGAAAAAAAAGTTTACAACAAGAAGTTGCAGAGTAATCTGGCACAATTGGCAACTCAAAATACACAGAAATGTAAGAAATACAAAAAAAAAGTAAGGAACACAAAAAAGACAGAAAATGTAGGAACATGCTGTTGGCTCAGTCTGCTCGGTCAGAGAGCAAGTATTTAAATGCTGCCTCCTGCTGTGCTGTCACATCTCTCTTAGCTCACTGTCTTTATTTCACTCAATGCTGATATTCTTAATAAGAGACTTGAGATGCAGGCTGCTCCCTGTCCTCAAAATAAAGAAGGAAGAAACAAACACAGACATTTAGCCTACATGCACAGAGAGCCCAGATAATAGAAATACTCAGGTTAGGACTTCAAAGAATTACAGCCTGACTACCAAACAAAAATGCAGAGCCCTTATATCAAAGCAACAGCCTTAACAAGGCTCTGAGAGATGCACAAACACACATACACGTACAGTGCATCCACACAAGGTCCTCCAAGCTAATCTCTGAGAAAGAAATACACTCAATGTTTGGCCACCATTGTTTGCTACAGACATACAACCTACTGCCTGTTTGATTAAAATGCAAACAAGCCTACAGATACATTCTCTGCGCTTTCATGCACTCTTTCAGCAAAGGCTTATATAAGGTTTCTTTATGTTTTCCTTAATGTTTTATGTTTCCTTTATGTATCTTTATGTTGTGATAAATGTGCCTTTGTGTTTGCATAGTTTTAATGAATTGGTTTTAGTTTATCTTAATGAGAGAAAGGTATATGGTTATCAAGATTAACCATGCCTCTAACATCAAACATAAAAAAATGTTTTAATATAAAGCTGGTCTAGTCAGTTTTTCTTCACTCTTTACGTTAATAATTAAGATTAGTGAGATATTTGGTACTGAAAGAAGGACTGCCCATCCTGCCATGATGTAAATCTCCTTTTTGCGGCTTTGCAGTACAGGCTGTAATATTTTCACGCATTTCTGTATCTCGAAAATAGACCTCAATAATGTGTTCATAGTCACTCACAAATGTGTATGTATAGTAGATGGCTTATCTGGTTTATTGAATCTGGTGCCATATCAAGCTTCATTATTGTATTCAAGATAGGTTTTATGGCGCACAGGGAATGTCTGAGATGTCTGCTATATGCCACAGTTATACAATATAATAGATGCATAAAAGGTAAAAATAAATAAATATGGACTGCTCTTTGAGGCTGACTGATGGCTTTGATGTTGTTTCCCTGTTAAATGGCATCATTTTAAAGTAAGCATGAGTATCAGAGGAAGAGAATTACATAAAAAGCACATGAGCAATGTGCAGCCATATCACACCAATATGTAAGTACTTCATTAGCCTCTGCTCATGCCCTGTATTTTGGTTAATTCTTTTTTATTCTGAATGAATTGATTCCCAAAGGCAGCCAGCCAGTCATAAAAGCTCCCACTCACACACACACACACACACACAGAAAGAGAAAGAGAGAGAGAGAGAGAGAGAGAGAGAGAGAGAGAGAGAGAGAGATTTGGGCGATGATCACTTTATCATCCCATTTTACTTTGTGCCAACATACTAGCTGCCCCATTAGAAACGTAACATTCAATGCAATGTTTCTCCGATGGTCCATATGTTGGACCAGTAAGCTCATCCTTACTTATAATATTGTTTCTTGCATTAATGCATCAATTAACTGGTTTATTTCAAGCTGTATTATTTTGTGAATCTCTATGGTCTATAGAAACATTCCTTCCTACACTGAAGATATAAACAAGTATGTGAGTCAACAGTGACACATTTTGGAAGAAAACCATTACCATTGCTCACAGAGCATCAAGAATATAATATGGTTTGTTTTCACCTACTGCACAAAAGCTTTTGGATGACTATCAACCACAAAACAAATGCCCTAATTAGCCACTCACACAGTGTAGTTGAAAAGAATGTGTGTGACACATCCTCTGTATCGTCAGATGCGTCATTAGCCATGCAGGCAATGCCAATATGAGTGTTGTTCCAATTTATTGCTGCATTTTGTAATTTGCAATATTTCAGAATGTGTCGCTGAAAGGAGAACTGAGTTATTGTTCTGTCAACACGTGATCAGTTAGCTTCTTATCATCTATGACCGCCATACACTTCACAGTGATTCTTCACTAAAAGTATGGTACCTTCTAGTGGTGGTAAGATACACCCAATAAAAAATGATTCCAACATTCACTTTGAGATGTACACAAGCTTGTTTTAAGAAGAAACTAATATGTTCTTTGAACAACTTCAGCTCTTATTTATTTGAATTTCAAAGTTGGGAAAGGGGGGGAATTGGTGTTGCCAGGCTGAATGTGCATGTATTTCGTGTGTGACTAGATGTTTCTACTGTATGTTCTATGTTATGATTGGTGTTTGTGTCTGTGCCTGCCCTGCAACAGTGAAAATCAGATCACTGTAATGCCACAGTGACAGCTAGTACCACCCACACACTCATCCTCCCTCTCTCTTTCTGCCTACTTTGCCTACTACTAATGACATTTCTATGTTATCATTATTCCTGTAATGCTATGTTTAACCTGCACAGAGTGTGTTGACAGCAAGTAAGACTGCTGCTAGCAGATGTGTGCAGAGCAAATAAACTAAAATCTGCTCTCATGGACTAAGCTTAAACAGTTTGTAGTCCTTTGTTTTGAGATGCTATGAACAAATCCTACAGATAACATGGGTTTTTTTCTAATGACTTTCTTAAAATTGTGCTTATATATAAGAGATTAGCAATAAATTCAAAACTGAATAGCATTATTTTCTATTACATATTATTTTATTTGACATAACTAGCGTGTATGTACTGTAAATCTGGTAAAATTTTATAAATCTATCCAGTTAATGTGTTCACTTCCCTGTTAATGTGAATGAAACTAACTAAAATAATAAAGAGCTACTGTAGTCCTTAATTGCACTACTGACCTGATTCGTTAAATATGTGTAACAAAACTGCTTCTCATGTGTACTGTCTAATGCTGCACTTCTACACCTGGAGGTCTTTTGCTGAATTAGTCAGATAAGAATATCAAAGATATTTGTTGAACTAGAGCATTACTAAAAGGTTTTTGACCTCATGAAGCTTTATTACACACATTTCTTTCACATTAAATGCTCAATTTAAAATCAAGCCTGTTGGTTTTGGTTGTGAATCAGCAGCAACATTATATGACTCTTAGACAGGAATGCTTTGGCATATTCAATTCTATGTACACACATGTAAAAATGACCTGTGCAGATAAATGTATCCGCTATTTGATTACCATACTGTATATCAACATTCCAGAGTCAATTTCTTGTCCAAACTCCATTTGCATGAAATAAATTGACTGTCAACATCAACATAATCCAAAACACAATGAGAAGAGAACATAAAAATACTCTGCCCCATCCTCAGCTGACTGCGTGATGCAGGTCAACTCAGAGGACATGCAACCCATGCATGAAAAACTCGGGAACATTAAAGACAGAGGCTGATTTTGTGCCAATTTTTTGATGCTGTATTTTAACATGAATTCATTTCCTGTGCCTGACTGTTCTGAATTTATTGAGCCGGCAACAAAGAACATAGACAGGACGGTGGGAGATCTGGATGCTACTCCAAGTATCCATGGTAAATACACTGTTCAAGGACAATGGGAATGACCAGTTAAGGAAGACTTGGGATAATATGCTTTTATGTCAACAGGAAAAAAAGAGAAATTTGACTTGATTGATAGACCTGCTGGGCACTGTTGTTCTAGGCTAACATATTAAAGACAACATTGTATTATCATCCTACCTTCTTGCACAGCCTGGAAGGGGTTATTTCCATCAACGAACTCCACAGAAATGGTGATCTTCTCTGTCTCCAAGATCTCGTTGTTCAAATTGAGATCTGCCACGGCAAGGCGAAACACCTCGTCATCTTTCCGTGCTGACTCATCAAAGATGGCACCTATTGAAAAAGAGAGAGGAAAAGAGGAAGCTATTACTCAGTATCAGAGTACTACTGGAATAGAAAACAGGGTAGAGACAGAAATATGGTAATACCAGGGGCTACAGTATGCAGCCCACAAAGATGAGTTCATCAGAGAATCAAAGGCCAGGAAACCTACTCCATCCCAAATGGTCTAGCTTTACAGCAACGCAAATCCAATTTTGGCAGTTCTGTGACACATTGTAAAGTAAAAACCTTCCAGTTTTGCCACCAAGAAGCAGCTAGATAGTAGACAAAATGCACAGTGACAATATATTCCAGCTGATAACAAGATGAAACAACAGGATTTATACCCAGCTTCCATTATCTATATCCTTCAGAGAATGTTTTCACTGATCTAGTTTAAATGTTGTATTTACCAGTGACTAATGACCACCTGAGCACTACATCTGGTAAATATGAGAGGGTCACTTGAGGTATCTGGACTTTAGAACAACTGCCAAAAACTACCTTTATACAACTGACCAGATTGTAATAGGTTATGAGATACTGAGGGCTGTTAAACTTCTTGTTGTGTTCTCTAAATTTGAGAAAAAGAAAGCTGCATTGAAAAGGAACCTTTGATTGATTTGTTATGACTAGAAATGTGGGCTTTAAGTATTGTGCCCCTGAATTGACACCCGGCTTCAGAAAGATGGGGTGTGAGGGAGGAATGGGTCAACACCAGTGTTCATTCTAAGGTCAAACACTGCCCAAGGGCACACTGACTCAGCCAGTGTTTACTGCACAAAGGGAAACGGAAGAAAAAAAGACTGGTGAGTGCCAGTATCTGTAGTGGCAGATAAAGTTCATACTAGTTAAAACTAAATTAGTCATTAAAAGAAATGTCAACCTGTTGCGTTGGTGAGACAGCAGAATGAGGCAACATGGGAATTGACTGGCTGGTAGAGATTTGGTCTTTACTTTTGGTCCGTTACACACAATTAACCAAGTGTTATCTTTTTCTCCCTTTCTTCCTCTTTAGCCTCTCATTTCAACCCAGTTTATCCCCTGAATCCACTGGACCACTAATTGTGTAAGCCAGTGCAGTGAAGCACTACTAACTGTATTTCACTGACCACAAAATAAGTCTCATATTGTATAGTGTGTATGTGTGTGTGGATGTGTGCATGTGTGTGAGACACAGGTTGCAAATTCCATTAATAACTAGGGAGGCTATATTGGCTGAGGGCTGTTTTATACCACATTTAGAAGACTGTTGCTGTAATTGGTTGTGTATAGTTCAATGAGCAGAGTCTGGTGCTAATACCACAAAGGTTATGGTCTGAATTCCCACAGAGGCCAAACTTACTGAAGAAAATATGCTGTCTTGGTCATGCAACATGCAGATAAAATTACCCTGAAAGTATATATATCACTTTAATGTGATAAGATTGGTATTCTAATTCAAGGGATGTGTCTGAGAAACCCTGCTTTCCTGCTTAATTAGCTGAAAAAATGTGGAGCTTATGCCCTGTGCAGGTTACTACAATGTAATGAGTCTAAAACAACAACATCTAAGAAGAAGAACTTGTGGACAGCATTAATCTTGATAACTTGGATTCTACTTTCTCCACATGAACTGTTTGTTCAAATTTAACCTCTGAGGGACAATTCATTTCAACACAGCCTTTACACACGCCCACGCACGCACACACACACACACACACACACCCCAAATTCAAAACCAGCTGCTGTTTGAAGGCAGATAGGAACAGTATGCTAACTGTCTCTTCATCGTAAGGCCTCATGAAATATGTATCCTTCAATAATTTGACCCATCAGCATTTGGCAACTGTAAATACCCTCCTACTGATTGACTCTTGGTTGTTTTAATAATCATGCAGTATAGATGAGGTGAGACAAACAGGCCTGGACAAAGCGATAAAGAGTGAATCACAAAGACTCATTAACTATTCCATTAGAGATAAATTATGAATGGGGTTCCAATCAGCTTGAAGATGACACTGCTGGGGAAGGATTTGTACACATTTTAACTAGCTCTGTGACACAGGAGGGCAATGTCAGGTTGTGTATGTCTAGAGGACAAATACATGGAGGAGAGGAGAGGGGAGGAGAGGAGATTAGAGGATGTGTATATGGCTTTAAACTAATGTTCTGGACAGGAAATTCAGACAAAAGGTGGAAACATTTATTTACACATGAGTCAGAGCACTTGAGATCAGTGCTTTTTGTACTTCAGAATATATACAACAGAAACTAATTAATAAAAGTATATAATGGCTTCTTTAATCTTGCTTTTACAAAGGAGTTGCCATAGTAGCCTCACTAATGCTTCCTGGCATATGTAAAAAGCTAAAGTGGAATATTTGTTGAATTGCAGCTATTAATCAGTAATATTCCTTTCTTCCTTCTCTCTCGCTCTTCCCGCTACTCTTTCTTCTCTATCTCTGTTTGTAAACTGGTGCACCTGTGCAGTGACTTATCAGCTACCTGTATGTGACTGAAATCCATACTCTATAATCTAGGCACAGTGAGCAGTCACACACATACAGAAACACAGGAATGACAACCTGTAGGGGAGAGTGAGGGCTAAACAGACAATGTGATAGAAATGTCTTAAATCCAATAAAACCGAAAAAAAAATTTGAATCATCATCTAAATGTATTTTAAACATTCTTTTTAGGTCTGAAAAAAAAAAAAATCCAGTAACATATACACTCCTGATTTATCCTGGAACCTTTTAGTCCATTTACAAACTGTGGTAATTTTGAATGTGTATACAGCCAGCATTTGTTTGAATGTGATTATGCATCCATATGGACAAATATTTTCTCCATTTATTTTGATATTTTTATATTATGGAAAAGAATGTGTATACAAGGGGAAAGGTAAGAACTAAAAGGAGTAAGGAGGATGGGTAAATGTCTGCTGTTCCCTGCCTGTTATTTTGGAACAACAACATCACTGCATGCTGATTTACAAACACAGACGTGCACACACACACACACACACACACACACACTCCTGGCTCTGCCTCTTCTCCAGTAATGTTATTGTGAGTGCAAAGGCAAACGTCACGACATAAATCAACCAGGAAATAAAAGCACTGAATCTTGCTTTACACAGACACTCCAAGGGCGGGCATACATAGGGGCACACGCACAAACTTACCCTGTCACACACACACACACATGCACAAAGTTTGTGGGCAACAGCACTAAATCCCTTCCATGACAATAGCATCATCAACAACAACAACAGTGGTAAATTTGAATGGATGGAGCATCCAAAAGTAGAGACCCCAGATTGTTTGGTCAAGAGGTATTGATCAAATGTCTCCCATTGGTCAAGTGTTTGGTATTCATTTCCTAGTTTGTTTACACTGATAAAGACGTAATAAATAACTTGTTTGTCTACTTACTGCCAAATAACCACTTGGGATGGATGAGGGATGCTGGAGGTAGAAGAAAAATGAAGAGGGGATCGTGCACAAGGAAGAACAAATAACTGATAAATCTGCCATGAGATTGTTCTTCTCCAGTTTTTCATTATACTCACTGCATTATCATTTTCAAATCTCAGTAATGTTAGCTTTTACATATTGTCTCCTTTTTTGACAGTATTTCCTTAGAATTAGAGAAATTCCTCAGTAATTAATTATCTACAACTTTCAACCTCATGTAGAAAAAAAATCTGTATCTATTATGCAAAATATTTTCAACTCTTTCTCCTTGCGATTTCAAAATTGCTAAATACATAATATTACATAACACTGTCTCCATGACAGCTCTTTGATGAGTGACCTTGATGTAAGGGATCAAAGTATGTAAAATATAATTAAAGTTTCCAAAAAAGGCAAACATGGATGAAAAAAATCATGCAAGATGAAAGGATGATAATGGGCTAATGAGTCCATATGTGGCCAAGCAGGTCTTCCCAGGGCTTTCATATCAGCTTTATTTTTACCATGATATACTGAGTCATACACATTATTAGTTAATGGTCTGTTTTCCACAACATGAGTCTAACCAGAGGTTAACTCTTATTTACGCAACCTTAACATGACTAAAAGCCTACAGTCATGCTGGCAGCTCTGTGATTAGGCACAGTAAGGCCTTGAGCTAAATGCTAATATCAGCATGTTATCATGCTCACAATGATAATGCTAACATGTTGATGCTAAGGTTTAATATTATTGTTCACCATCGCAGTAGAGTGTATCAGCATACAAGCATTTGCTAATTAGCACTGAAAGCAAAGTACAGCTGAGGCTGATGGGAATATCATTAGTTTTATAGTTATTAGTCACAAATCAAAGTATTGGATAAATTGATTTTTTTTTTTTTTTTTTTTGCTAGATGAAAAGTTAAGACATAAGTGATTACAATTATTCCTGAAGGGGGCATGAATGTGTGAATATTGTGTGATATTTCAATCTAGACTTAAGTGGGGGACCAACTTTAGACCAGACCAGCAACTAACATAGCTAATTTTTTCTTTTTTTTTTTTTTTGTCTGTCTCCTTTTATGACCTGTTGCAAACAGAAAACAGATTTCACATTAAGTAGGGCAAAGTTCCACATCAATACTGCTTTTTAATATCAACATACTGAATAGTTTTCAGAAGCTTCAGTGCAGTTGGCCTGGAAGCAGAAACATGGGTATATTCATTTTATACATTTTTTTTTACAAGGGAATAATTCGTACAGCGCAGCCATCCCAGTAACTATATAAAATCAGATAATGTCATTCGGGCAGACAAAGGCACATTGTTGAATGTACAAAACACAGCTCAATTTCCTTATTAAATGAACAAATTAGGATGGCACATCATCCAGTGCAGAGTTATTATGTTCCCACACTCTATAAAGACCCAGTAATTAAGCCAGCTCCTTCTCAGGATAATCATTCAGCATGACTGAAGGAATGATTGTTAAGAATGATTTAATGTTAAAGGAGGAGGACAACATGAGCAAATGAGGTCGTGAAAATGATAGAAGTTAAAACAAAATTAGTTCATTGTAATTCAGTTTTAACCGACAGTTTTGAGGCTGCCATCAGCTTGCCAGGTTAACCTCCCCTCACAACCACCACCTTTCTCTCTCCCAATCTCCACGTGTCTGCCTCACTTTTCCTGAAACGCTCGACAGGGCTGAAAGTTTCTGAAATGCTATGGAGGATCCTTCTACCTCAAAGTAACTCACACACCTGTTGTGAGATTGCAGCTGATGACAGTAATGTGACAGGAACACTGACAGACCGACAAGGATAATGACTATAGAGAATACATACACAGACACAGACTCACACACATACACACACACACACACACACAGGGTGATGTAACAGTGTGACAAGGAAATGGACCAGAGTGCTGCTGTCTCAATGTGATGGTAGAAGCAATGTGGCGGAGGCAGCACAGGTGATGATGGTGATGAACAGGGAGATTCTCGTCCTCAGTGTCAATGTCCACACATACTGCACTTGCCTTACCGTACACCGCGTGCGCCACGCATACGCGCGCACACACACACACACACACACACACACAAACAAACAGGCTGTATTTACAGCAGTGATGTGAGAGCTGGAAGAGTGCGGTTTACGACGCGAGAGGACAGCGTAGAATTAGTAGCATGTTGTGTTTTATGTGTGTGTGTGTGTGTGTGTGTGTGTGTGTGTGTGTGTGTGTGAGGGAGGACAAAATTGTGGTCACAGAGAGCCAAGGAGCAAGCCACTGGCGTATGATAGGGACAGATATGAGAAACAACTTTAATATTTATCCATGGGCTCACACAGGCTCTCACACACAATATTCATATAGTTTTGGGAGGTATAAGGAGTAATAATCCATTTTTGTGTCTGTGTATGTGTAAATATAATATAGTAGAGTCAACAGAAGAAACTTTGTGTTTACTGCACCAGGGACATTGTGTAGCAAATGTTGATACAACAGTAGATATATAAGATACTAGATCATCCCCAACAATCTTTGTTCATGTACAGTACCTCAGCATACTGCAAATTTGAATATAAAACAGTCTATATTCTTATCTTTGTAAGTACAATCAATTATATTTCATATAACTCAGCAAATGTTAGAATATTAGATTTTTTAATTTGGCAAACTACTGAAACCAATTTCCATGTGAAACCCTTATTTACCTTGCTCACTGTGATTAGGCACAGCAAATTGTGTGTAAATGTATACATGTATATGAGTATACCTACCAAACTGTATGTGTGTATATGTGTATGTGTATATAATAGCTACAGAGGATGCCTGAGCCAGTTTATCCCCCTGTGTATTATTAAATCTCTCAAATAACCTGATTTGTGCAGAAAAATCTCTCTTATTCTCCTACTTTTTTCACCCTCCCCTCTCTCTCCCTCTCTCTGTCCTCCTCCCTCACCCTCTTTTCTTTCATTATAGGCGTATGATTAATTTGCTCCATCGTTAGAGGCGGTAGCCAGGAGAATTTGTAGTCATAGTTCAGCAGCACTCTAGTCCTTTTGTCACACTGCTCCGCTGGCTGTGCCAAGGTCATTGCTATCTCTGCCATGTCTCTCTCCCTGCCTTTCCCCTTGCCTTGTATAGATGGGTGTTGACCTCCTTTGGAGGCCTACTGCAGATATCCAGTGGACTTTCCTCCACAAATGAACTTACTTTCAGTACGGTGGAGGTTGTTTATGTCTAAGTGGGTGGTCGGCAGGCTGAGCACAATTTGGAAATAACCAATTCCTCTAAAGGCACGTTTAAATTCAGTCCCTGAGTGCGCATCCAGCAAAGTGAGGCGGACAATTAACAGCACCCGTTTTCTTTTGTGTTTCCCTTCATATCAATCCTTCATATCGGCTCTGGGCGGTTTTGGCCAGGTCCAGCTAGTGCAGCTGACTCAGCTCCGTCCAGCCAGGCACTTGGGATCTGAAACAGCAGGAGGCTGGTGGCTGAGAGCAGATGTTAGAGTATGTCTCTAAGCCCAAGGTATAAATGGCTAATCATTAAATTTGATAACAGTGTACCTTCTAAACCCAGCCCAAGTTGTATATTCATTGTACCTATGTATACCCTTGGCAGCTTTAATTTTGCAATGATTGCCATTTTAACTGCTCCATATTCTCCTTCATATTAACATGTTATAAAGAAATAAAAACTTTTTGCTTTACAGCTCGTCTCAAGTAACCCCTTATCTTTTATCAACTTCCACATTCTCTTCTTCCCTCTACATTTCACCCTGCCTCTCTTTTTGCTCCCTTATCCTGAATTCTTTCCTCATCTGTTTCTTCTCCTCTTCCCTTTAATGTACCCACCCCATTCTCTTTGTTCTGCTGTTCTGCTTTATAGTTTTTTATTTCCACCCTTCATTGCTCTCTTCTTCTCCATCATTCCTTTGCCCATACCTTTTGTTCCTTTTTCTCTCCTCATTTATCACCACATCTCCCTCCCTTTTTGCTCCTCAATTCCCCCAATCTCCCTGCTCCCCTTCCTCTTTCTTACATCCCTCTCTTCATACTGCCATTTCCCTAGGCATCTATGTTACTATCCCTGCTCTCTGCCTCTATCCTCACCAACTCCCTTCCACGCTTGCTCATTTTAACATCCTTTGTGACATTTAATCAGAATAAACGTGACCTGGCATGGAATGCCTTCATATCCTTGAAGACATGTTGTGCTTGTGTGTGCAAATGAAATAGGCAGGAACAGGGAGACATATGTCTGATGTGCTGACATTTAATAATTATATAAGTGCTTTTGCATTTTTAGAGCATTTGAAACAAATCATGTGCATATTGCCAACTAATTACTATTTTTCAAAGCATTTTTAGTTGATGTTGTTGTTGTTCAGATAAATGCTTTTTTCAGGCCATCAAGCAGCCACTGTTTACAGATATACCAGCATCCACTATGAAAATCAGCTTGCAGAGATATGCAATCTAGAACAACAGACATGTTTTCATCTTCACTTTCTTTTGTAAAAGATACATTGTCATGCAGATAAAAGCCTGCATACCTTGAATGTTGTTTTCAGCTGGTACATTTAAGATGGTGGCGAGTTCTAACATCTAACATCAACTGCAAACAACTGGACAAATGCAGGAATCTAATTAAAATTTTTACTTTATGGTGTGTGTTGTGTGTACGTGTGTCACTTTTATGAACAACACACATGGATGTTTAGGTATGCACGGGTATGCTGGTTTATCATTTACCTATTTGATATTTACACAAATAGCACACGTAAGTATAGTATATTCAACCAACAGTTATATTACTAAAAGCAAAAGCTAATTTACAATTTGCATATGTTAGTGTGTCATCCTTGCAGTACAATCCATCGACTAACCCAGTATGACAGCACCAAGAGGTTCAGTACTAGGAGCTGTAATAATGTTCATAGCAGCTACTGTATGGTAGGAGTAATGGTTATGATAATGGAGGCTTCACAGGCTATGGCCACCCTGACAAACTACTATGCTAGATATTGCACCTCAGGTTAGAGGAAGAGAGAGAGAAAAGACAGAGAGAGAACAGATAACGGAAAAATTGTATGAAAGGCAATGTCCTTAACAGATTTATGGTTGGATACAAAATGGGTTGAGAGAGAGGTCTACAATGAAAGTGAGTAAGACAAATGGAAGGAAAGGTTTAAATGGACAGTTTAATTTTCAAGCAAGTGACACTAGAGTAAGCTATAAAGAAAAAACACAGCAATAGACTAAATGAATGAGTTTAAGTCTGTCCAACATAAGACACCAGAGCCTAATGTAGCCCTCGACAAGTATCTCTTCCACCTACTAACCATGTGAGTATCTTCTTGTTGCTATAGTCCACATATGACAAGGAGTGACAAGAAGAAATTGCAATCAGCACTGAAATACACAGCCAATTTTTTTGCCTCTTTGCAGCCAGTCTGTTGGCTTGCACAGTCCATGCCATCCACTGTCTGTGACTCTCACCAACAAGCTGTTCATCACCCACAAGACTCCTGCTGTATGATTTCTTTTTATTCCTTTTTATTTATTTCTTTAGTATGTTCAGAAAAATGCCATAAAAAAGAGTAAAGTTCTCTTACATAACTGAAGCAAGCATCAATACGGAGATCACATTTAAAGTTACTTAAATCCCTCACCTTGCTCATACTAATGTTCAGACTAATGGAACCAGAATCGATTTGTTCCAGTCCCCCCCCCCCCCCCTCCCCTCCCCTCTTAAAACATACCACACATACCAGATCCACTATCTGCCAGTGTTATACAGGGCGGATATTGTGCCTGGTACAGATTCAACTGAATGCAGAATTTTGTTTTTCTGTAGCACACCTTCTTGTCTGTATGTCTGTAAGCCTTGCCTGCTCTTTTTCCCTGTCTGTGTCTTGTGTATCACCACTGGGTCCTGTGGATAAAAGCTTTTGCCAAACAGCATATATAATTACAGAATTTTAATACATTAGAGAGGTGTCAGGATTGCAAGACAGGCTTGCGTGTTTTGTCCATTCCCCATACAGAGGTAAAAGGTTCTATTGAAAAGTAAGAACATCTCCAACACTTCACTTTTCTTTGCTTAGTCTGCTGGGGAAGAGAGAAAATAGAAGCAGAAGAGAGCAAAGAAAAACAAACAACCCAAAAAAAAAAAAAAAAAAAAAAGGACGATTAGGGGAGGGTGAGGTGATTGAGACCAATACTTCTTTTAGGACTTTGAGTCAATGACATGGGCCCTTGCTGAAGATCTCTACCCCCCGCCCTCCCTCTTCCCTGCCTCCTTGATTTGTTCAGACTTCATCTCTTCGTTCAGTCCATACATCAGCACTTCATTGCTCTGCTTTCACTCTGCACAGAATCAATCACTTCCTCCTTTGTTTGTTTGTTCCTTCCAAATCTTCTTTGCTTTCAATTTCTCCTTCCAAATCCCTCACTCTGTTTTACTATTCGCCTTCCACAATCCTATATTTTCTTTGTTTCCATCTCCTCTGTCTCCATGTATTACAGAAATCCCCATTATTTTTCTGTACCTCTTATTCTCTCTGTTGTTTCACTCTCTTCAATCTAGACCTAGTTTTGTCATCCCATTCCTCTGAAACTCCCATTTTCTGACTCAACCTTGAACCTCTTTCCTCCCTCCATATTACCTATTCAAAATGAAGAACAAACGCACTCAAACACACACACAAACACTATGGCTACTATTGTTCAGTATAATTAAATCTGCAGAGTTGTTAATTTATACACTGTTCATGTCCCAAATCCACCAATTAAAGTAAACAAGGTGCAAAAGGATGTGCTTTCATTAATACATTGTTTGTATGTTTGGCTGTTAACAATATACATTTATGCAATATTATTTCTCTAATAATATTGTAAAATAATATAATGCTACTCTTTACACATGATAAGCGGTATAGATAATGGATGGATGGATGGATGGATGAATGGAAATAACTGTTGTGTGAAGTAGCAACCACCAGGAGGCATCTGTAGGGCTGGGTATCGTTCAAACATTTTCGATACCGGTACCGATACTTCAATACCGGTTCCTGAATGATACTTTTTTCAATACTAATTTTATTAAATCAATTCTAACAAAGAAAATTACATCAGAAATGCTTTTTGTGTGTGTGTGTGTGTGTGTGTGTGTGTTCAAATGCTTCATCAAATTGGTTGTGTTGCCGGCCTTAGCAACGATGTCCTTTTTTATATATTGCATCGCGCACTATTGGCATCAATCTTGCTAAAATGGAGACACACTTTTGATCTTGATCACATTTTTTTAACCGCTTTGACACACACACACTATAGTTCACAACACAGATACACGTGGCCAGCGTCTGTGGGCGTAATCACGTAAGTATTTTTCCTGCATGCCTCTACCGCATGTAACGTCACAGCCAATCACCAGCAGATCTTGATCATGTGATTAACTTAGACTTAGACTTAGACTTAGACTTAGACAGACTTTATTGATCCCTTTGGGATGACTCCCTCAGGGAAATTAAGTACTAACTAACTCCTTGTTATCGAAACTTGGCACCGAAAAACAAGGCATCTTTCGATACCGGGTAATATCGAAGCATTTTGGCTGGTGCCATAAAAGAACCGAAGTTCAGTACCCAGCCCTAGGCATCTATGAGCATGGCGGAATTTATATAAACAACAGATTAAGTCTGACTCTTCCAATAATACAATCATGTAAACACTACATCTGGGTAATTTACATCTAAAACATGGACACCTACAACAACAACCTACAGCAACAAACAACTCAATGGGGAACTAACAAAAGGAGGCAAGAGAGAAGCATGTTTTCAGGAAAGTACTGATGTATTACTCCTAATGTATAATTTACAAAAAAAAAAAAATCACAAAGAACTACAAAACCCTTTTTTTTAATTAATAAATATTCTTTCTCTCTTTTCTGTCTGCATTTTAATATCATGAATATGGCTGTGAATGGATAAAAAATCTAAATGTTCAAATGCCTGGTGCATAACGTGTCAATCATGAACAAATTGGTGGGTGTCTAAAGCACTGGGACATATTAGTGGTTTCATGTGCTACAGTCTCTCTGGAGTCTGTGAGATTCAGTGTTGAAAAACAATGAGAAAACCTCCCCACAGCTAGCTACAGCTGCCTCACCAGAGGTGATTACAGAGAGAATAAGTGTGGGGCAGAATGGTGAATTGAATTGTACTTCATCATAGAATGATCATGAATTCTTTACCATCTTATTCCTACCTGACCTATTTATAGTAAAATCATGCAGAGTATGATTGCCCTGGTGAGCTGTTTTCTTCCTCTCTCCTCCCACTATGCCTCCCTTTCCATGGAGCAGTTGGGGAATATAAAGGAACAGTGTGCGAGTATTTGCTTGTGTTTTTCTTGAATAATAAGAACACCACATTACTGTACAGTAATGTCTAGGGCAGACTCAGGCCTGCTCTATGTGTCCAGTCCTTTGTATATTAATGGATACTTCCCCCATATCTGTGTTAAAACACTGTTGCATAGCTCCTCTAATGGATTTTGACACTCATTTGTAGTGGCATGGTTTTTTATAAAGAAACAATTAACACTCATGATAGCACCATGAAGTGGTTTACTGTTGCTACCTGACCCTAAGGGAACAGAAAATTAAAATGTTTTTTCAGAGGCTAACACTTTATTCATTCATCTCTGAATGTTCTGTTGAGCAAACTGATCTCATGCAGCTGCTTCCTCTTCAGGGTCAGTTACAGTCATACGCATTCAAACTTGGGGCCAACCCACAGTCTTCTACTGTGGGCCACTGAACCGCTCCACCAGAGCTGCAGAGGGTTAAGTGCCTTACTTACTTAGGGGCACCACTGCGGCAGAGGAAAGCATGATTCATTCAGTTTCCCCCACCCAAGATATTTCCCTTAGAGGTTCATGGCTTTGATATAGAAACATTTAAATTACAAGCATGCTTGATGTAAACTGATTTCACAACAGTTTAGGATAAGACAGAGACAGTGTGACTATTATCTGAGGCTCCCACTGATGTCCAAAATATCATTAAATGCTCATCTAAAATTGTAAATCAGTTAGTAATGGCAGAATGGTAGTTGCATGATGTAGAACTAGTGCTGTGGAGCTGATTCTTTTGACTAAATAATATCATCTATTAGAAAGGATTTTGAGAATCTCATCTGGGAAATATGCCATACCTATGAAGTTTGAACACATTATTTCTTTAACTGCATAATTTTGTGCTAGTCCCTCTGTCAACATACTGTAATCCCCTGACCTATCTCTGCACAATTAAATTATGTGTGACAGTACTGCTACACACTGTATCAAGAAACAAGGCTTTTGGCAACATTGAAAATTAGTTAGTATTTGAGTGCTGGCACATTAGGTGAAAGATATGATTTATGCCCGTAATAATCAACAAAGCTACCAACATAATAAGATATATTAGAGGTGAACTCTTTTTTTCCCTTCCAGTGGGGAATACTGTGAGGATTCGTTGAACCAAAGACTTCTGCAGCTTTCAGGAAATACTGCTGAGCTCTAGTTCTCTGCAGCAAAGGCCCTGATGAGTAATGAGGTTTGAAACTGTGATGAAAGAAAACCAAGTCTGATGCCTTTACTTGTCAAAAATTTAAATGTCTTCATCCCGGTAGCAGTTTTCTAAAAGGATACACTGCAATTTCAAAGTTAAACTATTTCATAAACTCACTGGTTATAATGCCACAATATTAAAGGCGTTTACATTTTTCATTTACATTCTCTATAGATATATATAATTTTTCATTTTATATACATATATATAAAATGAAAAATTATATATATCTATAGAGAGAGAGAGAGAGAGAGAGAGAGAGAGACATAACTACCCATCTAACACACCTTGAAAGCAGATGAGGAGGCTAAATCTTAAAACTCTGCTGTAATTAAAGACTGATGGTTCAAGGTAGAGACAATGAAAGTAGAGAATCAAGCTAAAGACCAAAATTTAGATGACTGATGATTTCTATTTCAGTTTGGCCCTGGCTTATTGGCTTGATCTGTTGATATATTTGGAGTCATTTTAGTAAAAAGTGAGAAGCACATAAATGCACTCTGCTCACACTGCAATCCCAGAACTATCAACCCTATCTGCCTGTCCTTCAGACAATCTACGGAGGCATCTTTATGAAACTTTTAAAAGCTGTAATTTCTTTGAAGTGGAAACTTGTTCTGTGGATGGCTTTGTATAATCCCCCCAATTCACTTGCTTGCTGTACTGTGAAAAGGCCTGGTTTTGCTAGAGATATAGCGAGTGCCTCCACCCACACAGAGTGCTAAACCACAACATCTCAGGCCTCTCTCTCTTTCCCCATCTCTTTCTACCACACCACCACAAACACACAAACAAATGCACTAACACACAAATTTAATAAAACATGTCCTTTTCCCAGGCTTTCACTTCCACAGCTGTGCCTCCTTTTCTGTCCACTTTGGCCAGTTTTTGTTTCTCCCACATGGTATCACTTGGTCAACCTGATCTTATAAAAGATTCACAGACCGTTTACATGCACCAAATCGCACCGCATGCATTATGCAGTGTATCTAGTGGTGTAGCTCTCCAATCCTGTTCCTTTCTGCTCTTTGCTCCCTTCCTTCTTCCTTCCCTAGACCTCATGACTTAAAACCCTTCCATTTCTTTTCCACTTACCCTCTTTTACAATTTCTCTCATTGAAAAACCTGCTCTCCCCTCCCTTACCTTCTTCATTGTCATTCCACATTTTCGCTCCCTTTCCTCATGCAATTCTGCTTCCACTGACACCCCCACCCACCACCACCACCCCCTCCAAATTTCATTCCTACTTTCCTTTCTTCCAACAGCTAGAGGTGAAAGTTTGACTCTTGATACTGCTGCATCATGAAAAGCAGCCAGCATAGAGCTAGACCACCCTCTGAGCTCGATCTGCAATTCAGTTTTCTCTCTTTCGCTCTCTGTTGATCTCCCTCTCATATCCTAAATATCTTTCTTATCTCTTTTCTGTTTCGCTCTCTCACCATTTCCAGATCTATGTCAGGGACATTTTTTTTTACTAAGTTAATATTGTTTTCCATTATTTCAGTATCGTGATTTGAAAATCTTTATTTGTTTATCCTCACCTGCTCAAACTATTATATATGTCAGTCGAAGATAACAAACCCCTACAGCCTTTAGGATAGCACTCAGCTTGACAGCAATGCTACTTTTGCTTGAACCTTAGTGACCTTCTCTCTGTCCTGAAATACATTTACAGACTCAACAGTTCCTCTATATTTAGAGTTAACTTTAATGCACATCGGTTTAAAAAAAATCATTATTCATATGGAAAATGTTATTCTATTAATTTGTTTGCCAAGGCATCATCCTCTGATAGGATATGCAAATTCATAAAAAGTAAAAAAAAAAAAAAAAAGTGTTCTGTTATCCTCAAGAAACTGACAATAACATAGGTCAGAAAATGACATTTGGAGTTACAGGCAGGAGAATGAGGGATAAATAGTTTAATAGCTGATATTCTTGTCTTTGACAGTTTCCTTCATTACTTGGAACCAGTGTTTTGCTGTTTCCGTTAAATGCATCTGGTACAGAGTAGTCACACAGATCTGAATCGAATGCCTTATCCATACACATGATCACAATTTCTATAGCACAGTAATTAAAAGTTATATGGGACAATGGATTTGTTGCTGCTGTAACTGATGAAGATGGCTGAGGTGACTGTGCTCCCCAATGCCACTGCTTCAGTTCCTTACTTCCTGTCAGTGACATAAGCTTGTAATGAAAAATCTAAGTGAAGCAATAATTACACTGGCCTCAGCTGACCCAGAGAGAGAGAGAGAGAGAGGGTGAGAGACAGAAGGAGAGAGACTGTGTTACATGTGACACATTAGATATTTTCCCTCCATCTGATGCTGGACTAAAGCCTCCTCAGGTTATACACAAGTAACATAAATAATTTCCATGCATAGGCAAACAAATATGCACAAACATGCCTATTATGTGTTCCTGCACATATACATTCACACTTTGTAGTTGGCTTAAGAACACATTATATAAAGCTCTCACTGGGGAGTCCAAACAGGCCTAAAGTTACACATACTGTATATGCACACATTCACACACACACACAGACTTGTACATGCAGACACAGGCCTAGATATCAGATTGGGAAATGGGAGCCCCAGATAAACCCAAACTGCTAATCAGGCCAACCAAAATAGAGCTCATCATCTTTAGGTTGAAATGAGGTTGAGACTGAGGTTATCTTTAGCTGTCCACTGGGCAATCACGGAAAAATCCATTCGCACTAGAAAAGCATTGATGGTGTCAGTTTGTAATAACTTATATGTGCTGTGGCACGTAATTGCACGATCTATATCAAACTGACAATATTGCTAAAGCCATCAGCTGGTTAACTTGTACACCTAGGGAAAATGACTAAATTGCTTTAAATTGATAAACTGAGCCAATACGTCTGAAAATTGCAGTCTGAAATACACCCAAAGAAAAAAATTGATTGCTTAGCATCATACTTTGTTTTGCAGCACAAATGATAAAGTGTTTACAATGAGTAAAATATCTTTACTGTTTCTTGAGCAGATGAAAATAAAAGGGTTCAGGTGAGTTTTCTGAATCCCTGAAAAAGTGTCATTTGTTTGTCCATATTTGACAGCAAAGAATGCATGTCTGACAAATGACAAGAACTAAGTTGTTTGAGGCACTTTGAGCCAAAGCCATATTGAGGTTTAGCACTAATTTGGTGCACGGCAGGCTACACCTGTGGCTCAACTGGGCCAGCTAGGGAACTGAACAATGATTTGGCAAGTAGAAATAATGATATATTTTTTTCCCTCTATTCTTTTTCTTCTAACAAAAAAATAGTATCAAACGGGTGAATACAAATCATTGTTTGGTGTCATGTACACGCATGATTATGCTATCAACAAGGCCTTCTAAATAATTATTGCTTTGTTTTGGGGTTGTTGTGCTCAAAAACACTGAAAATCATTTGTTTAGGCAAGTTTCTATGCCTTTTTTGTTGTTGAATATAGTGCTGCTTTGGTGCAGATAAATAGCTCTGTTTCAGCTTTTTAAATGGCTAGAGACAAGCCAGAAAAGGGCAGAAATGTCACTAACCAATGGGCTATTGTGGGTGGGTTATATGTGTAAACTGTAGAGAAACTTGTTTTCTTTCGAGGTAATTACACTGGCAAGAAAATGTTAATGATTTGTCACTGTACTGCAACATAGACACAAAAGGCTGATGTTCAAAAATATACTACAATAATACTGTGAGACCTCTTTGATGAAATACTCATTTAACCATGAAATCTGTGACCTTTGATTTGACAGCAAATGCAAACATCTTGAAACAATGACCTTAAAGTGGTCTATGAAACCACCTTTACAGCCAGTAACACACACTAACAATAGCAGTGAAGGAAAATGAATTGCATTTCCTGACAAATGTCTCGCCTCATATTGTATTTGACTCATCATGAAAGAGGTCATAAAATGCATTGTTTACCATTTATTTCTTGCTTATATATATGTGTGTTTGCATTATGTTATTATAATACATGCCCATCATAATTTATGATTGATTATATATGATATGAATATGAATACTAATACTTTATGAATCCTTGACAGGAAATTATTTCGTTTGTTGTGATTTAAAAAATAATAAAAAATAAAAAAAATTAAAAATTTAAAAGGGCCAGGTGAAACCAAGAAGAGTAACAAGAGCCATACAAAACATACAAACTATGCAAATATACAGAATATATATATACACACACACACACATATTATATATATACACAGAATAATTTCACATCAAGACCTAGTCACAAAACAAACAAAGCTCAGAAATGTTAAGATGCAAGCACATATGCAGATATGTTTCAGATTAATTCATATTTCAGTGAATCCAAGGGCAAACTGCACAGTTTAAATAAAAAATGGGTTTAAGTCTCAGAGTTCTCATCAAGGAGGCTGTGATCAAAGGCTGCAGGAGCCATGTGTTGACAGAGGAAGAAAGCAAATGTCAAGAAATGTCAGAGTTTTATTAAACATACAGAGCTATGGCAATTCTGTTTAGGATATCCTTTGGGATTTTGTCAGTAAGCACTCTTATGAAATAAATTTAAGAATCTAATCTCCCTGTTTCTGTGAATATAATAGGTACTGTGAACACTGTACAATTTCATGTTCAGCATTATTTCAAAGTATAGAGAAGTTAATACATTAAAGCACACTGTCCTCTCTTAATGGCTCTACAATGATGACTTGCAATTGTTTGTGTGTGCTACTATTCCTCTGATGCTTTTATAGACCAAGGTTGTAGGTCTCTTTCCTCTGCTTTCAGAAGTCTATCCCTTTTCTTGTGTTTTATAACACATCTCTCATAGCTGAGAGAGAAAGTTCTGGAAGAACACTGCATACATTTCAGTGTCTAAAAAGAAAAAAAAAAAAAAAAAAGCAAAGATTAGCATCGGGCCAAAAGGAGGAATGGTAGCATTGTCCCTGCGAGGAGGGAGTGTGTGAGCAACCCTGTCTTCTAGAAATTACATTTCTATACAACCACACTGCAACAGAAAATACATCTTGTGGAGAAAATGTAATTGCTGGCTGAATTTTGTCTCAGAGGCGCCATGTTTGTTCAACAGAAAAGGAGCCGCTGGGAGGTGGTTGGGGCGATGTTGTTTACGAGGCACACAACTGTCTCACCATAGGCCAGGTTTGCATCCAAAGTCCTGTCTGTGAATAGGTTTAGAAACAAAAGCACTTTGTTAAGGTTGTAAATAAAGGCATTGTATTTGAATTCATCAAGTACTTATTCAGTTAAAACCAGATCACAACAGCTTTCAACCTTTAGCCAACAAGCTTTATGTGCTCAACATGACCATTTGAGACTTTTGTAGGATAGAAACCATTTCGAGGACAGTTGAGTGAGACGGTGAGTGAGAGTACTGCATGTAAAGAAGGGTACACTAAATAGGGGAAGAAAAGAAGAAACATGTTGCGCCACTTGTCAGTGTGATGTACGTGTGAATTCTGAGTCGCTTTCAGCATGCCGGCCTCACCAAGTCATTGCCCTCAAATATGGAAGCCACTTCTGAACCCGCCAACCAGTCTCAATAATAATGCACGGCTGACAATGCACACAGTCATATAAACATGTATGCACACACACAAGCGCCACAGCCCAACTCCACTCTGAATGAACAAGCAGCTCAAACAGCTCCAAGTCTTATTGAATTAGATTAGAGAGACACAAATTCTGACATATTTGGATTTGGTGAAGCTGCATCAACAAAGTGCACATTTTGCCAAGGTATCTTCATTCAAAAAAGGATGTGAGACCAAATGAAAATTGCACTGAATCCTCTAAATAAATTTCAAAGGACAGTAGTGCGTCTGCTGTCTTTAGTTTTTTGAATTCCAGTCACTTATGTTTAGACTCCCCCAACTGTGTAATCTGGGACTGGCACACAGAGATGGAGATTCTCCGCTGTTCGTTTACTTATCACATCTTCTTTGAAGAGGAGATTCGCACTGCCCCATAATTTTAAATGACTTGTTTATACAGAAATGAACTCCACTTTTCTGACTTGATGGCTCTGAATACTTGATTACTTAGTTTGATTCAGATTCTCTCTTATAGAAAAACTATTCTTCCTCTGGATCGAGCAATAAAATACTACCTAAGAAGTTCCAGTCTTTTAATAAGTAACTTCCAATTTGTGTTATACCAATGTCAAAGTGATTTGTACCGTTTAGTGTTACACACCTGCAGCCAATAAAACGAACCATATTTTGTTGATGTAGCATTTCACCTCTTACTGCCAGTGCAAAAAGAAAAAAACATGTAAAATGATATTTTTCATATGGGTGCAAATTTAATGGCTATATGATATTTCAAGTCTTCATTTCATACTGAGGGTACTCTTGAAGATTTCAGTTATAGCATATTGCCTGGGGACTGGATTTATAGCTAGGAAAGATATGTATCCTGAGTCTTTTAATTGTAAATCGATTGAAAATTCTTGTTTGTTAAACTTATATAATATAATATCTACTATTAACCACACAGCCTATATACTAAGCCTACAAAGGCACCACAGTCAAAGGCTCATAAAGAGGAACACTTACAATATTTAAATTCATAAAATTCTAATTATTTTAATGAAACACCGATGCCTCATTTAACAGGTTTATGATATAATAATAAAGCATACAGGTATCAATAAGCACACGTGCTGCAATGACAGATTTTATAAGAGTTAAATCTGCACCTCCATTTCAAATGAAGGTGCAGTTGAAGCTCGGAATGATACCTTATTAGCTAGGGGAAATCACTGGCTTGATCTCCACCAAAAGGAATATGCTGTAGTTGTGTTCCAAGAAAATAAGTACTTTCTACTTACACAACACCTCCCACTGTGTAATACTGACTCAGAGTAACTAATCACAGGCATTTTGTTTGCATGAATCCTCACTTGATACACTTTGTTTATTGGAGTATGCACCAACTACAGAAAACAATCTTCAGCATACAAGGCTTTTCACCATGTTTATTGACTTTACCAGTTCTTTTTGCTTTAAGCCTCATTTCTGGAGCATGTGGGAGTGTTTGCCTGTGTATGTTTGAGAGAGAGAGAGAGAGAGAGAGAGAGAGAGTGTGTGTTCCTTGGTGTTTAAGTTTACTGCAATCACAATCATGTGTTGTCATAAGTGGAAGAGTGCAAAACAATTTACTGGCAATCAATACAGATTTACAGTGCTTTGTTTCTTTGTTGAACCACTGACACTTGAGAGAGAGAGCTAGAGGGTATAGACACACACACAGGCCTTAAAGTACTCACAGCCATTCAGTTTTTGCACATTTTATGTTGATTTACATCTACGGATAGAATTGCCGTGCCCATCAATCTACTCTCAATAAACTGGAATTTTAGAAAGTTTTGAGTGGCTGGGCTACTCAAGGACAGCTAGAGACTTGTCCAAAAGCCACACCAACTTCAAGGACCTCTGTATTTGGCTGCATTCATCCTTCCCACAATTGTGACCAGTCTCCCTGTCCCTGCCACTGAGAAGCATCCCCATCGCATGATGCTGCCACTATACCACGCTTCACCATAGGGATGGTATTAGCCAGGTGAGGAGCAGTGCCTGGTGTTCACCATTTGGCAAACCCCAAGCAGGCTGTCATATGCCTTTTACTCAAGGTGGCTGCCCTCTAGCATGAAGATTTGAGTGCTGCATCTCTGCAGAGGACTTCTGATTCAGTTTGCCACAGGTAGACTCCAATCAAGTTCTAGACAAATCTCAAGGATAAACAAAGAAAAGAGGATCCACCATTGGAGTGCCACAGCAAAGGGGTCTGAATACTAAGATTTTGATTTTTGATTTTTGTTTTAGTTTGCAAAAATTCCTAAAAACAAGTCTTCACTTCGTCATTTTGGGCTACTTTTTGTAGGTTAATGGGCAAAAATGGCAATTTTATCCATTTAAAACAAAATCTATAACATAAAGTGTGCAAAAAGTGAAGGGGTCTAAATACTTTCTGAGGCCACTGTAAATACCTTTCCTGCTAAAGAACAATACCACAACTCCTGTTTACTCTTTATCAGTCTATATGAAAAGTCGTCAAAAGTCAGTTTAGACTGCAACTGTCTTTTTATTTAATTACTTTGTAATAATCATTTTACCCTATGACACTGGTGCTTCTGCATTACTGTTGATATGACTGGATGTGAAAATAATAAGACCTATAAACTATGCTATAAAAGCAGAGAATGCAAGTGTCTTGTTTTATCAGTTGACAACAAGTTTTGACAGGTTTTACAGAATACTGTAAAATAACATTCAATAAAATGACATTTTGTCCTTACTAGATTGTTTTCTCTCTTTTAGCTTTGACTGAGGTAAAACTTGATTTTATCCACAGATATCTATGTGGAAAACTTAAACCAACCAGTCTGCCAAACTAACAATATTCTGATTATACTATCTACTAGACTTGCAAGTCAGTGGATTTGTTGTTTTATTAAAGATGCTGTTGTGTTCTTCTAAGAAGGCATATAACAAAATGGTTTTCAGAATCAGTACTAGCGTCTAATTTCTAAGCAGTTACTTTAAAAGTAATTTCAATTTAGAGTCCATAGATTACCAGGCAAACTCAGTGACCATAATTTTCTCTCAACATAGCATTGGCCACACTACACTGTGCTGCTATTTAGGTGTTTCATTGCATTTGAAACAGAAACATTAACTTGAATATTGACTTGAAGTAGGTCCCAGCTCTGTCTCTAAACCAGGATCCCAGGATGACATCGACTATTAAGTCCCAAGATGGAAAACTTTTAAGGACTCATAATATCAATCAGAATGAATGGAAAAACCATAGTTGACGTATTTTATTGTTTTTAATGTGGTCTGGAAGATGAAAGGAGACAAGAGAAATTATGTTGTTGCTGTTAGTCTGGTAGCTGCATGTAATAGTCCCGGCCAATCTGTCTTGGTTTCAATTTGTTGCTCTGAACAGAACAGGAAGTAATGGCCAGATAAAGGGCTTTTCTCTCTGCACTCCATCTCTCTTTTGGCTTTCATTTTGGAGTAGATATGTTGCTGGGCAGCAGTACTCATGTTTCTCTCTGTGGATGTGTACGATTAAGCTGCTGGTGCTGTTGCTGCTACAGTGCACATACTGACAACAGTGGCCAGGACGATTACCTGTCACTTAACAGTATAGAAGATCAATAAAAAGTTTTAGCTAGATGCACTATTGCTGCCCTAAAAGTGTAAGCTAACAACAGTTTTTCCTCATCTTTTTAATTCTGTTTCACTCACAGTCGCATACATTTTACTTATTGTTCTTCTGCATTTAAGAGAATGACCATTCTTTGTCTATCTTTACCATCAATGTCTAAAATATCTTGGTCCTTTTAGGTAGGCATTATTTTTGTGATTCAGATTTGTATATCATGTTGATCTGATCCAGTCAGGGTCATTTCAAACTAGCTAGAGATACAAAGGTTTCCAGCAGTCTGCTCTCAAACAAACCAAATAAATTAACTTCTGTCTCTTTCTTTACATTGTAATGAAGAATGTATTTAGATTACTGCTTGATTGGTGGATTTTTTTCTTTTCTTTTCTTGACTCGGTAATTGTTAGCTGAGTACTGTCGATTGCAGCCCAACTCAGTGTCAAACTGAAAAGCACTGTTATTGATGTTCTATTTTACTGGCAGGTTACCACAGAACCCTGCTGAATATAAAGCAGTGTTGATTTTATACTGTGTCTGTGTTAATTTGATGTTAAATCAATGAGTGAATAACACTGATTGAAATAACATCGAACATTGATGGTGAATCAATATTACTTCAGTGTGAAAAAGCATGTTAAATGGAAGTGTTGATGCATTTACACAGATTCTTCATTCTTGCTGATTACACGTTAGTCTGCTATTTTTGCCTAGGGAATAGACAGCTCACTTATTCAACTGTCTGGGCTGAAATGTGATCGTAATTAAAGGCAGCTGCAACTCTGCAAGAGGTCGGGCAAAATGTAGAAATGCGATAGCTTCTTTTTTTAACTTGTGAGACATGGAGAATATTTTTGATAAAGTATAATTCAGCATGATTTAAAGTAAAGAGTTTCTTTGGTTAGACTTACAAATGTAAGTGTAATCTCTTAAACTGGTGACAAATAATAGAGACTGCTGGTATGTGAACAAGCTGAGGTCTGACGTTGCAGTAAATATCTGGTAATTCGACATACAGAATGTGGGCATCAAACAAACCATAGTTACTTGCACTTAAATTTTGTGGATTTAAGTATATATATATATATATATATATATATATATATATATATATATATATATGATTTTGGAGATGCTCTATGTCTCTACCTACATGTTCAAAATGTTCGGAGATGGCACACTGACTCTAGATCTGTGCTAATAGGCAGATTTATCCATTACCTCAAACATCACACTGGGATTTCTCATGAAAAGTGGAAACAGTTATAATAAGACCTGTGGGTCACAGCTGTGTGCTTCATCAACAGTCAAATTTTCTCAGAGCCTGCCAAATTTCAAACAGCAGATAGAAGAGACCTCCAGTTTTTGCACAATGCAGACTCAACAGCAGACTATCAGAAATCCTACATGAAAACATCAGGAAAACTAGCAGGAACAAGATCATCCTGAGCATGCATAAATGAAAAAAGAGGGTAAAACAAATGCTTTTTGAATGGTTTTAAGATCTGTTTGGATCTCATTCAATAAAATCCAAACTGATGCCATGGGAGGTTGTTCCAAACTCTGTGACTACTCTAGCAGTGCTTCCTCTGTGACCAGTGTAAATCTCATTCCCCTTTACCAGCTTGGTGTTTATACTGCGTTAGTCAAAAATGAATACCAAAAAAAGTTAACCTAATAATAACCTGACTCTGACTTTGTATCTAATGCAGCATAATTAATGAGCTAGGTTATCCCTCCTTTAGTAAATACCTTAGTAAATAACCATAATTTCACATGAGCTCCATCTATAGATCTTAAATAGTTCTACACAACGTCTAGGCAACTTCTGTTCACAGAGTCACAGAGTATTCACTTTTATCTTTTACATGTTCACAGCAGACTGATTAACAGTTAGCATGAGGGGCTGGTCAGAGACCGTTACTGCCAATTTTACTGATATTTCCTCATGTCTTTTTATCTATCAGGATCACTATGGCTGCGCTGCCTCGTCTCATTTACACTATGTCTCTCTTTCTCCCATTCTACCTTATCCTTAACCATTTTCTTCTCACACCTCTCTGTCTCATTACATTCTGACAATTTTCTGTACAGCTTCCCTGTTGAATTGTACCCATCTTCTTTTGTTTACTCATGTCTTTATCTCTCTATCCCTGCTTCCACCAGTCTATCCTTTTCTATTCTTTTCAAAGTTTCCTCCATCTATCCTGTATCATGTGAATCCATCTGTTTCTTTCAGTCTATCATTCTCTGATCCCTGGTTTCATCTGCCTGTCTTTAGCCCATCTACTTTCTGTCTATGCCGGCTGGATTTACCTGCATCAGAGCACAGGGACCCACAGTGGCAAGTATGGCTCTCTGTCTTAGCACGCATCTCCACTCCTTTTCCTTCACTAACTGTCTAATCTCCAGTTGTTTTAGGATTTCTCTTTTGCTCTGATCTTTCTTCTCTTAAGATGCTCTGTTTCAGTCTACCTTTTCATGTCCTCTGCTTCGTCCCACTATGACTGGTGCCATTTAAGTCTGCCTTCTCATGTTCTCTTTGTTTCATTTAGTTTCTTTTGTCAATAATTTGCAATAGCATTTATACTGTATTCAAACTCTGTCCTTGTCTGTTTCCACTAATTTTCCATCTGCACATCTCACCTACTGACCATCTTTCTCTTCTCTTCAATTTTTCTTTTTTTAATTTGCTCCTAATTTTCATGCTGTTGTGCTTTCCTGTGGTTGAAAAATATTCCAGTTTGCAGCCTCTTAGTTCTTATTGTCTTATTTAGTTTTAGCAATTATTCTGTGAAATCATCTTTTCCCATCAGACTTTGTTGTAGTGACGTTGCCATGTACCCATCCAAGCAATTGATTTTGTACAGTACAATGTTATCAAAATCAATAGACATTATGGCCAAAACTACAGAAACAACCTGTAATAAAGCAGAAGTATCCTTCAGATTAAGAACATGTTGAAATCTGTACTCGTGTACGTTCAGTATGTACAGAATATTTACACACAAGTAGACATTCACACACGCGTTCCCAAAGGCCAATAATTCTTTAACGACAAGGATAAAGCAGCTATATAAAACAAACTAAAAAAAAAAAAAAACTTGAAATGAGTTCAACATCTATTCAACAGCTCTACAGTATCAGTCTGGTCAAGGCCAAGCACTGCTTGTGATGAAATCAAGGCTTCATCTGTGTTTCTTTGTGCAGAGAATGAGAATCAATACCTCCTCACAACAACTGATAACCATAACAATTTCCATACCGTCTTTGTCTCTGGAGATTTGAAACCGCCATCAACCATGAATAAATATCTTCTGGCACACTGACTCTGGTGTGGGTGTCTGAAGTGTGAGAGGTAAAGGGTGTGATTTGTCTGTATCTGATGTGACCTGCACAAGAGGGCCATCCTTCACTCAACCTCTCAAGTCACATAAGCATACATGAGCTTAAGCAAAGAGACAGAAACAGACTGAAGTGGTTAGTCAAACTGTTTTGTCATTTAGCCGACAGCCACATTACATGCACCCTCTCTTTCATCGCCTTGCACGTTTTCTTGCATCTCCTGTCCCATTTGGCTTCTGTACTGAAATCAAAAGCCCTGTAATAAGATGGAGAAGCTGCCAACTCTAGTCATCCCTCTGGCTCTGACAAGCAGAGAGACAGGCAGGCATGCACCCAGGAAATTACGCAGACGCATGCATACACAAAGACACACACAATACTGAAATGAAAAACCCAGAGAAATATCTGAGTTGGATGAAAAAAAAAAATCAATACATTAAAATACATACTTTTTTCCATGCATCATTCTGCAGTGCAACAGAGCAGAAGTTGTTTCTTAACTTATATAGATGTATCTTTTCCTTTATGTGTTACTGTGATTTACATTTAGTTTACAAATAAGTAAAGAAGACTAAAATCTCTCCCTCAATATTATTTATTCTGCCTCCATGTTCTTTAGCAATAATGTATGTGTTGTATTCCAATCAAAGCAAATCATTTTTAGACTGAGTTCCTACCCTCCCACTGGTTTCAGTTAATTCAACTGTAGAATAAAAATCAACTTGGACAGACTTGCAACTTGATTGACATAGGCAACTCATCATACACAATTAATTGACTTCTATGTATCTTTCTATGAGAGATGGGTGGATAAAAGTAAGAATCTTTATCACCAATAAAGTAAATTGATAGAATTATATCAATAAAACACATTATGCATCTCAACTCTAAAGACAGACCTGCATGCTTTTTACAACTTCATTTTCATCACTTAATTGTCCATGGTATTGAAAACATTACATATCTTGAGATGGCTAAATATCCAGCTCTGCCAAAAAAAAACAAGAAAAAAAAAAACACTCTCAGATTCATGCACACACATCTACGAAGACAAACACAAACACACAAAGTGGTAGTTCAATAGCCCAGCTGAGGAACACTGTTCCTCCTCTAATCTCAAGTTGAAACAATCTTAATGTGACAGTTTCAGTAAACACTTGGTCCTGTGGGGATGGTTGGGCTGCACGCAGCACAGTCTCAAAGAGGTTTGGTTATCAGCACAGTAAGGCTAGACAACTTAAGATAAAAATAAATACAAACACAGATGCAAATGCAAATACACAACACCAAACACCAATACACACATTACAGGTGATTAAGTCCTTTCATAAATTATTTTAAGGTCTTGACAACAGGTCATTCTGAGTTGACAACTTTTGTCAGAACATCAAAATTCTTACTGTAAACTAATGAAGCCACAATTCTTGTCTTCTTATTGCGAATGAACAGAGCACAGCATGGTAATGGGCATGCAGCAGGTGCGAGCAATAACTTTTTTGAGTCAGTATTCCACAACATCTGGACTTGTGTTGCACACATTTTATGTGACCACTTGCAGCTGCATATTGGTAATTTCACCATGGAACAGAAGCAACACATGTCTAAATCTGCAAGGATCTCTGTCAACAGGCCCGGGTTGACCCAGCCTTCATGTTGAGGACCATCACTAGTAAGTAGAGATGGGTCTATGGATATGACCCAGAGACCAAACAGCAGTCTTCGCAGTGGAAGAAGGCGACCAAGAGCATGCTCATCATTTTCTTTGACATTTGTGGAGCTGTGCACTGTGAATTCATCCCCCAGAGTCAGACTGTCAACACCGAGTTCTACAGCACTATTCTGAGGTGTCAGAGGGGGGGATGGTGGACACACACAACCTGAACACTGGCACAATTGCAACTGGGTGCTCCATTATGACAAGGTGGCCACTCACAAGTGTTTTTGGCCACACCAATACAATTGTTGCTCACAAACCACCCTACCTGCCAGATTTCACTTCAGTGGCTTCTTCTTCCCTAAAATGAAATTTTCAGTCACGTTTGATCGTGTATCATACCTTTTACCTTGTTGTACATTTTATATAAATGTACGTGTGTCTTCACTTAAACTATGTGAGTGTTTTACTGTCAAAATACCTCAAAGTTGTGGTCGAAACTTGTGGAACATAAACTCCAATGGGACTAGGAAGACAGATGTGACAGTTAGACTGCCAACTTAAAAATCAAAGCAAGGCACTCCAACTGCCACAACTGATGGACAAGCTGTCACTGAAAGAGCAATGAAAGAGGTGGATTAAAAATAATAAAGCAAACCAAAATTGCAAAAAAAAACTGGAGCCACATGACGACATGGAACAAATACATGAGCTGGGTTAAAGAAAGAGAACACGTCTGCAACAGTGCCCACTGTCTCCTCTCAAACTTGCTCCTGATGTTCCCTGGTGATCACAAATGAATGACACTCTTTGATAGACCCGAGCTTGTCAGACAATGTGCTGTTCAAGGACAGATCGTGGATGGATGGCTAGAGACAAAAACTTCATAATAACTATCTAGAGACAAAACTTCATAATAGCAGTCCTGTCACCATTAGATGAGATCAAATCCTTCCCTCATGGGTGACACAGTCCTTTTTCATGCACGTGAATATGTACAAACTCACATTTTCTCTTCAAACACCCCAATCCCACTGAGAAGTACCTGGACGAGCACTCAATACTGTATTCACTGCTAACAACTGTGACCTGAATATGTCACAACCTACTCTCAGATTGCAACAATACTGGCCACTAGATGATGAGCTGTGTTCCGAGGCACAAGCTCAAATCACACTATGGATGCTGCCACAACTGCTGCACTGTGGGGAAACGGTTTTCTTTTTTTAGTGTCCATACCAGTATCCTTACAAATTTAGTAAAAAGTGAAACAGTCACCCGACATTAATGGCCGTTCTGGGGACCCATTAGTTAACATAACTCACTCATCTAGTCAAGTACTTTACTCATTTAGCTTCAAAGTCAAATTATTGGCCCTTTAGCACTCATGTTATACTGTGTGGCAAATAAGTATTTTAGTTTTGCCTATTTAAAGCTGTTTGTACATATGGTACTAAGGTTTGACAATATCCCTAAGGTCAGTGGATACATCAGTTGCCTCACAGCAGAAAGATCCTTAGTTTAAATTGCATCTCTGAATGCATACTAGGAGAGGCTCTACGATCCCATGACCATGATTAGCAATATGTGGTTCAATAAAATGGTCACTTAATGTATATCCAGGTGCTGATATTCATATCCAAAACAAATGTTAGCATTTAGAAAAAAAAAGATAATCATATCTAAAGCTTTTTTTGAAAGCATCACATCCAATAAAGTCTATCCAAAGTGCAACTTTAAGACTGATAAATTGAACAATGTGGAGAAGTGACAGAGTGTGAATATTGATGGGATACCATATAGGTTCAAGCCAGACCAGCTACTGTTTTGTGTGTGTTCAAGTGTGATGGGGTGTCTATTAGATGACTATATTTAGTTGCCCTCCCCCAAACTGTGACGAGGTTTGATTCCTCTGAGCTTCGTTTTAAATGAACTCTCTAAAAGAATTATCTGCTGTCACTACAATTCTCTATGGACACTGACGACCGTATAAAACACTTCATCCACCATACAGCCATACACACACAAACATACACACACCACTTCATTTGCACATACACAGCAAAGATTCTTGAGCACACATACATATACAACATCAATAAAGTCAACTTTTCTCACTATTATATGACCAGAAGTAATGATAACCTCCAAATAAGATCAATGCTGGTGTCACTGCAAAACATCATTGCAATGGAAAATAATCAATCCCTTCTCAGTGGCTGTTCAGGAGACAGAAATTGTGTATGGAAACAACTTGTATCAGTGCATTGGGTTAGCAATATATGCTCACAATGATATAAACTTAAGACACGTCTCTCTTATTGTGCAGCATATCCAGCTCTGCAGTCCTACACCAATTTTCTCAACTACCACTGCACTGTTGCGATAAATGTTAAATCAATCTTTTCTGTTTTGTGTTGTTTGTTATGACACTTTCTCTCAGCTCACACACAGCTTGCTTAGACCTCTGACACCTCACAAATAGAATTTTACTGAGAAAGTTGAGCAGGTTAGAGAGGAACAAAGACGCAGAGATAGAAAGAGAGAGAAAAAAAGGACAGTATACAAGGGAAAATGCAGTGGAGACTGAGGAACGGGGTGAGGAGAGAGATATGACAGAGTGAGAGAGAGAGAGAGAGAACAATGAGGACAAAAGAGAAAAAAACTCACAACAAAGAAAACAAATAGCTGATGTTGTGCTTACATTTCCATCTCTCCATTTATCAACCCCTGGCATTCTCCCACAGTGATTAACTTTGTTCTCTAATGCTTTGTAGTTCCTCCTGTCAAAGCATCCCTTTTCACATTTAGGGAAAAAAAGGTGATTTTGATGTTGCTTTCCATTGCTGTTTGCCCCAAGCTGGTGACCTTGGCTTTGAAAATTATGCAGCTGAAAATCTTTGGAAAGTAAACAAGAGAGACAAACAGAGGAAGGGAATAGAAAACAGATGCTGGGACATGACAGGGGTGCTGAATTTGGCTTCAGGAAACAAACTAAGACATTGACATGTTGAATATGCAGACAGCACAAGTTTGATATTTTATAATTGAGGAAGACTGTTCCACATGGATTCACACATATACGTATATATATGCTTAAACCCACCAAAGACAGGCACAGACACCACCTAGATGTTGAAAAGTACCTCAAATTTAAAAATATCTCTCTTCTATCAATATTAATCACTCTGTTCCAAACCAAGACACGCTTTAGCTCTCACACATGCATAAACAGAGCAGATAGAACTGAATCTCAAGCAGGAATGAGATCCTGTACAAAGGCTGAATAGAGAATTACAGTAGCTAGTTGGTAGATTGCCAGGGACAACAAGTGAGAGAAAGGAAAGAGGGAAAAGGAAGCAAAAATTCAGATTAAAAATAGAGGGTGATAGGCTGAACATTTACATGCACAAAAGAAACCAGGATACTGGGATAAGTCAGGTTAAGACAGAAAAATGAAGAATGACTTTACATGCACTACGATAACCAGATTACTGTAAAACTCATGTTTACATGAAGGTGGTGAGGAGACGAGACGAGAACTTCTGTAGAAGTTATGAGTTTGGGTCCGTCCTTCCTGCCAAATGGATTGTGGCAGAATACAAGCCCCAGTCCTATTACTGACTCTGTATGCTTTGTGTATACACAGAAGATACAAGTAAGTGTTTGGGATGAGAGAAAAAAAAATGCATATATAAAGGATTCACTGGAGAAATTTTCAAATAAAAATTCAATCTTTGAACGTGAAAGAAACTCTAAAGATTTAGGTTATTTTACAGAAAAGAGGTGTGCCCAGATAAATGTCCAGAAGCCAAACAAAGCTAACAAGACAAATAGGATATTTACTTTGGTAAATACTATATACACAGAGCTATTCTCTTATCCTCCATCACCTTTTCATCCATCATCTTCCACTGATACTTGAGCATCATAGAAGCTCATGGCAAACCATGCCTAACACTGCCAAAATGTTGAACTTGCCATCCAACTTCAGGCCAGTTATCTACTTCAGTTCAACTAGTTCATCAATAGTGAGACTCGTGTCACTTTTAGATTGCCATGAGTTTGCAAAGAAAAGCAAAGGCATGTGCTATGATTGATACAAAATTTCATAGACACTTGAAACAGCTCATCTCCTCTACACAGTCCAGTATGTATGTACTCTGAAACCCCAAACTGATTCCCATCAAACATCATTTCCCTCTAAGGGCCAATTGAAGAGTTTGCTGAAAGACACTGAACATTCAACACATTAAACATCTTGGACTCATGTTTTATTCACTGCACTGCAGCAATGGCCTCCTTCAACACTTATGCACAAAAGCAGAATATACAGTATATGTACCGCACTGACACTCACAAAGACACGTGTATACGAACAAGGAAAGTGCAAGTGGGTGAGAAACACAGCATCAAAAACAGTGGAATATTCAGGCTGAACTAACCACACTAAGCTGTCCAAAAATTTTAGGAGGGGTAAAGGGCAAACATTGCCACAGGGTATGTGGTTGGTGATTCTAAATATCTAGAAATGCCAGCTTACAACAGCAACAAAGGCCATTCTAGTAGGTAGGACTGCTAATGGCATATCACAAACTTCACACTGACAATTCAGACACTACTATGAGACACTAATAATGACTGTGTGCTCACCATTATGTTAAAATTTAAATGATTTGACACCGTAATCATAAACAGAAACAACTATTCATTGGAGGACAGGCCCTATTGTGAGGTTCTGGATTGCTCTTTTTTTTAACCAAGAAAAAAAAACATATTAGATAGACAGAGGCAGAGCTTAGCCTGTATATGACACTGACAGGGAGCTTTGATCCAAAATGTTATATACATACATGTTCAATTATGAATTTATACACAGTTCAGCCCCCCTAAGAATCACAGCCATAACTTGGTGGAGAGGTTTGTGCTTTACTGTGATCCAGGGAGCTGTGTTGTTGGGGGCAACAGTCCCCAGCAGGGTCTCTCAAGGCAAACTTGTCACAGGGGAGTGGCCAGACCAAGCCCAGATAGGGGACTGAAGAATGTGGAGTGACCGAGGGGGAACCAGAGCCCCTTCTGAGAGCAGGGCCAGAAGTTGTGACCATATGGTCACACCTATGGTTGCAATGTCAAGTAGTGCTCGAAAAAATGACATCACAAATGTAAGCAGCCAGACTGAGCTGGCTGGGCTACCCTTACACATTGGGTAAGGAGCTCAGACATTTGGTGGGAGCTTTAAGTAGAGTTGCTGCTCCTTTAGACTGAAAGGGGCCAATTGAGGTGGTTCAGGCATCTGGTCAGGATGTCTCCTGGGCACCCTCCATTGGAGGTTTTCTGGAAACATCCAACAGGTAGGAGAACACAGGGTGCACCCAGAACACACTGGAGAGACTGTATATCTCATCTGGCCTGAGATTGTTCACAATCCCCCAAGAGAAGCTGGAAATCAAATTCATAATACCACTACTGATCAATTCATATTGTCCATTAAGGTCCATTAGGGTTAATGAATAAACAGGGTTAATCTGATTGAGCATCATTAACAAGAGCTGCAACAGTGATGTTCCTCATTCGCTCCGCATTTATCATTTTGTTTGGTCTACCAGCTGCTGAGAAAAATCACTGGATTATTCATTTCAGCCTTCTGCTGCTTTCTGCCTTTTATAAGGCATGGTTGTTTGTTTGTTTTGACTTCCCCTTTTACTCCCCACTTTCAAAGAGACATTTCCAATACAGGGATCCTTCCTACTCCTATACTCTAACTGTTGCTTGAAATTGTTTCTTATTTTAACCTATGAATTACAGTCTTCGCTAGGCTCTTACGCACATACTAGTTTTATCTCTAAGGACAACAGACATCAGTTAAAATTTCTATAAATGTACCAGTGTAGTTCCATTTTGTTCAACTTGCCACCACAGCTAGCCTCCCATATATGAACCTTGACAATCCAGTTCTTTGCTGCCATTTCAAGGCAGCCATGTACCAAAGCAGACAAAATGTTAAAATGACATTGTTGGACATCCATTCTAATTGTATTCAGTACTTCAAGTGATCCTTTTACAGTGAAAGGAGTCATTGGTTCAAGGTCCTTAAAAAGGATGAGGATGGAATTTTCAAGACCCTAAGGTTTTTTTAAGAACATTCCTAATACACTGTAGCCTGCGGCTGATCAACTAGGTTATGTGACTGTACACACATCATTTATGTAGGCATTTTTCATCTACAAGTTACATGAGTATATAATTCACCTGGTTTTCTTCTCTAAAAGAAAGCTACAGTTCATTTCTGTTTCCACTGTGACTCACAACACCATTGAGCAACAGACCTGAAGTTGCAGTGGGTAAACTGATATTTTGCTTACAGCAGCATCTTCGACAGCAGTGTAAGAACAAGTCTAATTCAATTTCATTTGACTTGTTTTGTTAGATGAGTTACCCTAGGTTGCTTTGAGTTGTATCTTCACTATGGCAGTGTATCATTCTTAAGTTATTTTCACTCCTATAATAGCACAAACATAAACAATGAATATCCTAAATAAAAAGAGGAAAACTGGCTGTCTCCTCTCCTCTTCTCCCATTATAGCCTTTCAGTCTTCTTGTAAATCTTTGGTCAATGACCATTTGCATGTTATAGTCATATAATCTCCTAATATATCTAATGCACTGTGAAGAATATTTTGTTGGATGAATCAAGCCTGCTTCTTCACAACTAAGGTTTTTCAAAAGATTTTCTCAGTCATGCTCAGAGTATCTCTGGAAATCTTCTGCCTTATTTCTTTTTTTCTGTTTTGTGAAATGATAGAGCAGACTGACACCATATATTCATATATCTTAGAGTTTTAATATTCATTCATCCATTTGAATATTAATCTGTTGATGACTTATTCATTCTAATTGCCCTCAGTTCTCCTTAGATCTTTTAAACTTTTCTTGTTCATTTCCTCATTTCTTACTGCGAATTTCTCTCTAGGTCTTACCTCCATCTTCAGAACCCCACACATCCCTTACTCCATCTCCCTTTCATTTCCACCACAGATTACCTTTTTATTTATATATATATATATATATATATATATATATATAGGCTATTATATCTTAAATCAAATAGGTTTAATAAACAGTGGATATTCAGCAAAGCTAGGAATGATAAACAAACTGAAACTGCATGATACAGTTTCACAATTTTTCCCCTCTATAAGAATGTTTTACTTTCCTGCACACACTTTTGGTCAAATCTTTTAATTTCAGAACATATCTATGATGATGTATTAACATTAGTGTTGTTACAGGGAAAAAACTGTCAAGTTTTATTTATTTATTTTTCTGAAATAAAATGGATTTGACATATGGTTAGCACAGAGGTTAGGTTTCAATCAGCAATCAAACACAGCAATTTGCTGCAATCTGAAAGCCAATTGTGCTGTCAGACTAAGTCTGAGGCCAAAGAGGCCATTGACTCCTTTCATCTTTAATGTCCATATGCCCCAAAATATGATTCTTCCTATCCCTGTAAAAAGGAAATTTTAACATTTTTTAATTGGCATAGACTTATGAAAGGAGTAAATTATAATGACAGTCAACAGCTCACTAATATTGACCAGTCTTCCCATCGCAACCTCTTTAATTACTGCTTTAGCCTTTTCTGCAAACTCATATGCTTTTTCCTTTTATCTCTTCTTCTCACCATCTCTCTTACCTCCCTTTCCACTATCATCATGTCATTTCAAGCACCACTTCTGTTACTTTTTTAACTTTTGAAATGAGTGGAGGTGTGAGTTAAGAAGATTGTTCCTTGCTGTTGCTCATTCAGGTATAGGATTTTGGTGGAATGAAATGACTACAAGGAGATTCTTGAAAAATATAATGATATACATGTCACACATGGACATAAAAGGGAACATCAGAGAAATGTGATACAGTTTCTTATAAAGGCAATCTATTGAGTAAAATTATAATTTTCATTTTCCCCTTATTCCCTTGTTCAGTTTCACAAAATAAAATGAAATTTCTGGGAAGTAGCTGTACGTGTGTTTGGTTGAAAATCAGCTAGTTGCTCAATTTGACAAAACATTTCTCACTGCTAACATTCAATACTTTACTTTCCTCTTTTTTGCCATGTAGTTGTTGAGATGCCAGTGGAGCATGTTTCAGTCTGTAACACTGCTTTTGAAATTAGCCATCATGATGGACCACACACATATCAAATATGACAGCTCATCTTATCTGCAGACTATGTTAGAGCATCCAGCAAAGTCCCAATCTCTCCCTCTTTCTCTCTGTGCCATTCTCTTTAACATTGCTGTCTTATTTCTTCATAGTTTTATCTTTCTTCAGCTCCTGGCTAGGTTTCATTACTTTATTTATTAATGTAACATGAAATTCTTCATGGTAGCCACGTGGGTATTACAAAGTACAGAGGAAAAGTTTTTCAATTTAAAAAAAAATGAAATAAGAAGTTTTTTTTTCAAGATAATAAGCTAAAACTAACTGTGATTCTCTTTTATTTGAAGAACAGAGCTCATAAATGTCTTATAGGCATCTGCTTTATCTTTCGTAGGGCCTGAAGCCAGAACTGGAAAGGTAGTAATTATATCTGATGTCTTCATAAGGGAAAAAAAAGACTATGTATGAAGCAAATTATGGCTGTTTTTCAAACGTCACAACATTGTTTACTCAGTAGTGTAGGCTACATTATAATAATAATCTGTTTTGCTGCTTTAAGTGCGATATACACGAATATTGTACATGGCTGTAATTTGCTTTAAATTACCAAATTAGTGATATTTTTTATGTTATGCTACATGGACCAGACAGAGCCGGTGAAAATTTAATGTTATAATAACACAATATTGGGTGAAGTAAGTGAAAAATTGTCGTGTCTATGTGGTCAATGAACAAAATACAACATTCTCTTCTTTATGCCTGCCTAAACAATCTGTTTTAAACTGAGGCATCCACATTCAAACATCCTCAGAGCTGGTTGTAATTTTATAAGAATGTATAGCACATTAAAGGGCTTTTTGCGTTACAGTGGCATTTACATCAAATTGCCATGACTAATTTATTAGCCATGCCCTTGTTCTTCTTTAGGTGACTTGGCAGTAAACGGCTGTGTCTACAACAAATGACAGAAATAGAGCAGTAGTGCATGTGCCAGTAATACCAAGCCTCGCAGTGCAGAGTGCAGTTTTGGTTTTAGGATTACCTGGCTTTGTACTTATTTTCATACTCAAACCTTGTCAAAAGCAAGTAACATCCTATGCTATTTCCAATATTTCCATAGCTCTATCAAACAATACATGCACACACGGACCCCCACTCAAAAACTAACCTACCTGTTTTATGGAAGATATATTGGCCAATCAATTTCAGAGGGCATGCTGTGATGGATCTGCTTTGGAGACAGTTTTTCGATCCAATTCTTGATGCTGTGATACAAAAGACGAAAGATTGGCCTCTCAAATGTTTTTCCCCAAACCTAACAACTTTCACAAATGAAGCTGAAATTCTTCTGTCCATCTTTAAATTCAATAAAAGAAATTCAGTTACAGCAACCTGTGCACTGTCACAGTGCTATGCATTATGCCCCCTGGTTCATAGACCCCAAATTATTACTGTTCACGGAAATGAAGCATGTGATGCTTGCCAATGTAAAAGTCTGGCCTGTCATTTCAAGGACAATCTTGGTATGCCATCTTTCTTCCTAAATATACCCAGTATACAGGTCCTTTGATGAAGCTAATACAAAAAGCTGAAATTCTCAATTTTCAAATCTAAACCATGACACAATGCACTGTGCATCACCGTGTCATTCCTTTTTGCTATCTATGTGAGAAAGTACAACAAAGACATGTTTCATCCACGAAGTCTGAGTGGGAAAGAAAGGAGAAGCAGGCAGAAACTGAGGAGATGTTAGAAGAATGGGAAGAAAAACGCAGACAGATGATTACATTCCCAGTCATGTTCTTTTGATACTCAGTTGGCCTATCAAGGCGCTATCAGACATACAGACATAGCAGAGAAGAAGTCAGAGAGGAGATATCAGAAAAACTAGCCTCTCTGTTCTCAGTTTCCCCATTTACCGTCTTTCCTCTTTTAACCTCTGTTCTTTCCTGCATCTCCCCGTTTCATCTCTTACCATCTTTCAAAATTGAGAGAGGAAGAACGTATTATGAATTTCAATGTGGAAAATGCTGTTCTACTTCACATAATCTCTGGTCCTGAAATAAAGGGAGGGTAAATACAGTCCTCATGCCAAGTGTCTAATGTCAGAGAAATGGTGAAGAAGAGGCAGGCGCAAAAGCAAAAAGGAGGAGGTAGGAGGAAGTTCCCTCACTGGATTATGACAATATATTCAAACAGATGCTGGCATAAAGTGTCCTTTGCTGAGTATGAACTTACTATTTTAGTTAATAAAGGTTTGACAGCCATACTGACTAATGCTAATAGACTCTGAAACAATTACCTGCACTTTTTAAAAAGATTGAATAAGACATTTGCATAAGGATTACCAGTACCCAGTTCTAATTCTTTTTATTTAATACTGCAAAGAGATATTTTCAGTCAAGTGAATAACGGTTATAAATAACAAAGGTAAAGTAAGCACACACTCACTCTCCCTCTCACTGTCTTGTGTTCTGAAGGGTGAACAGAGTGAGCAAAATAAAGAGATTCAAATTATACTCATCTAAACATTGCCTTATGAGGTGCATTATGATGCCCAGAATGCAACTGCATTAGTGTGTAAATGGGTTTCCTCTTTTCTTAAACCAAGACAACACGTTCCCTGAAGTACACACAGTTTTCCCGGAAGCTACAAGCACCAAGCCCCTACACCTCACAGAGGAGTATCCTATAACTTCTCATTTTATTGAGACTATCTGCACAAACAAGAATGAGCTAGAGGGAGGCAGAGACATGGGGAAAATAAAAGAGGTAGTACAGATAATTAAATGCATCTGCATAAGTTAAATATAGATTTGAGGAAAACGTGATGGGAAAGAACAACTGACCTACGCCTTGTTAAATCAGAAGCAATGTGTAGTTACCATTCAACAAAGTGAAGTAATAAATAATACAGTACTTTTAAACAGTACTTCAGAAGACCTCTTTTCTTTCCCATACCCATTAAAACATTCTTTATTGTTTGTCGACTCCATCCTATCTGCGTCTGGATGCTACATTAAACACGGAGACTGAGTTATGCTGCAGACTGGCACCACAGTGACAAAGACAAAGGGACTGATCAGCCTGCATATACATTTCAGCTGAGACACACACACTACACTGCAAGAACAAGAAAGAGAGGGAGAACAATTCTTGTCATAATTCATCCATGCAGCCTGGCATGAATGAAGACAAAACTCAAAGGAGATTTATCTTACTTAATGTAGCTAGACGTGGTTTAAATGTTTTTGATGATAGAGATTAGTGGTGATGGTCTTACAGTACTCAAAGAGACATACATCTTACAGATACAACCCAGATAGCAAAATTCCCTGTAAGTGAAGTTGCCCCCTTCTAGGAAATCTCTAAGCCAAAATACAATATCTAAATATTCAGCTTTAGCTTTACCAGAACACAAACTGTTTACTGTGTGGGTATGTTTCTTGCTTTTTCTTTCACATCTGCATTTATGAAAAAGCAAACTGAAAATGTTGAACATTTTGGTTTATGATACATTGTGTTTTACTCTTACTGTTACAATTATTAGGCATAAATCTTACACAACACATTGTTTTAAATGTAGAAATTCTTTCTCAGTATTTCTTTTGGGTCTGTGTTACAAACTTGAACATTTTCACGGTGTGACATTTTGACATTTTGACATGTCACAACAGAAGTAACAGGTGTAATGATAACACTAATAATCCCATCCCAGGGCCCAGGCATCCTGAATTATGGCTCACTTGTGTGGCTTCCTAGGACACTTTTGCCATTGTTAATGTTATTAGTTCCACCTGGGCTTTCCCTGTTACAACTAGTCAAAACGTCTGCTGTGAAAAATTATCTGTTGAGATCTGTAACAGCAAGCAGACTTGCACATTTACCAACAAGATGGTGATGAGGAGAATCCAAAAAGCCTAAGCCACTCATATAGATTTTTTGGTAGTCTTTAGTATTAAGTAGAGACCAAAATCTTCATCATCACTGTAGTGTATGTCTCTGAGTTTAGGGGCACTTTGTACAAGGGCACATGTACAACTGTTTACCTCTTCTAGTTGAACGACACATTATTGTACTGTCAGTGGTAATTGTCTGTGGTAGTAGTATCTGTGACAGCACTCCTAAATGAGAATTAAGTATTGGTGTTGCTGATGTTGTAGTCCTCTGTGCATAATACAGGGAGACTCAGAGGAGGCAAAAACTCTATACTTGCAGTACAGCCTCCTTGTCTCTTACTGTACGAATAAATACAGCTATGAAATGTTCTGTCTGGGAGATTCTAACACTATGCATTTAAGAAGGTGGTAACAAGTGGAATGCGCTCCAGCTTTTCACTGAGAACGAGGATGAGCAAAAGAGAAATATAAGCTTGATGAAGAGAAAAACAGATGTGAATTTCCCTTTGATTGTAGGTCAGCAGACAGTTAAAAAGAGCCTGGGGTGAAGAAAGTGCATGTGTGGGCAAGAGGGGGGTGCAGAGGAGAGAGACTGAAACGGTGGAGTAAAGAAAAAACAAGTGAAAAGCAGAGGGGGGTGAGAGTAAGAGAGCCCAGAGGGCTGTCCGCTGCTAGACAGGTTCTAATGATGCTGTCTCACTAACAGATTCCATTGTACAAGAAGTACTGGTTGTGCTAGAGTGTACTCTGAAGTAAGACATTTCTTTAGGGGTTCCTGGTTTGGAAGCATGAGGGAAACATCTCTTTATGATACCGAAACATTTTAGGGATACAGAACAATGCTATAAAAATAGTGGCATATAGCATGTAAAGACACAAATATATTTTCTTAGGTTTGTTTCTATGTGTATGCTGCCACATCATCTTGGACTTATGTTAACTTCAGTATTAAGCTTTAATGTCAGATGGTTTATATATGAATTCTGAGATCTTCAGACTCACAGGATACACTGAGCATATAGCAAACCTTTATATAACTGTTCTAGTTTGACAACACACAGTAATGACAATAACTCCCAGCAGTACGTTACACCTATGTCACCATCTGTTTGAAAAGGGTCAAGGCACATCACACATAAAACAGTACCTAACATTCAGCCCCTTTCTGCATGCTGTAACTAGTACAGTGACTGTGTAATCAGCACAAAAAAATGCAGTATAATCAATATGCCAGCCTCCTTGCTAACAGTCCCAATGGCATTCATTGCTGTAAATAACAATGAAGTTTTTATTCGACCTGCTTGAGGATACAAATTTGTAAGCTATTATAAAGCTGTGAATTATGTCACTATGTGGGCAGTTTAGAGACAAGCACTAGATTTATTAAGAGCTACACAAAAGAGTTATATGTCCACTCAGAATATCTTGTCCTATATAAGGAAAGTGATAAAATATGTTGCTGCCTTTTAAAAATTTGGGGGTTTTCTGACAGCATTTTCGCTGTTTTCTGAATTCTTACGAACAAAACAATCAATTGATTAATCAAGAAAGTAATCAGCAGGTTATAACACAATGAAAGTAATTCAAATAGTTAAAATTTCCCTTCATCTCAACTACATTAGTAAAATTCTGCTTACACATTAATTGATAAATACTAATGATTTAATGATATAATATTCATGCATTGAGTACCTTTGCTTTTCATACTTTAGGTACATATTGTTGTTTGTACTTACATACCCTCATTTAAGTAATCTTTATAATACAGGGCATTTACTTGTAACAGAGTAACTTTACAGTGCAATATTAGTATTTTTAGATAAAAATCTGAGTACTTCTTCCACCACTGGAGATGTTGTTGTGTGCATATTTTCTAAGGTAAAAGCTGTCTTTTGTGCCTGTATCGGCACAACTCCACAACATCTGACCGGGAGTGACTGGTGATAAAAGACTTTTGAAGGAAATGCTTGCATCAGTCCCTGGGGAAGAATCATGCTAGCTGCTATTGACCACCCCAACCACAGTCAGGGTAGCTGATTGAGACTCATGTAGTCACGTGGGGATGAACATGTTAGATCTGATCATGTATTGATGCACATTACAGGGAGAGATACTAGTACTGCTTTGGCTTCTGCTTTGGAGGTCACAGGCACACAGGCAGTGAGGGTTTAATGGATGGCAGCTGGAGTGTACATTTTCAGCTAAACTTAAACTTTGTCAGCACATTTTTTTAGATCTATCCCGAGTGTATAAAAACAGATATTCTGGAGCTATTTATTCAGAGAACAACCACTGAGTTCTCTCCATGCTGCATGAATTAAAATAGAGATGATTTGTTGCACCAAGTTTTTGATTCTTCAGAGAACTAGCAACACACAAGAAGAATATCCATAACAGTGATAATGTCTGAAATGCTCATATGTGATTTTTTGAACAATTATTAGCTGTAAATAACACTTTTGAGACATGTCACTGTGCAAACATGGGATGAGCATATACCTACAATGGGACTTGCAGTAATACAGTTAGACCTATATCACATTCTTTTGACATAGTGCAGTTGGAATGGCCAACACAGTTGACTATAGCTATTTACTGTTTGTCTAACGCATTTATTATTACCTAATGTTGTTTGCACTGCATGCAGTGTCTGCATAAATCATTTCACAGTACAGCTTTTTAGCCTCAAGATCTGTGTTTCTGCAGTCTCTACTGACCTGCATGGAAGCATATAGGCGTACTCTGATTGCAGGAAACATGTGGAACAATATACGTATAGCCCACTCACCAGGAGTATACATGCTGAGCTTTTATAACCTGAAGGTGGGGGACAGAACAATAAAATGAATAATACACTTTGTTCACACACATGCACATCATGCGGTCATGGATGTGTATGATACACACTCAGTCAGCAGCAATTCAGCTTAAAATGGTAACAGTGTTCAAAGACAAGAGAAGAAGAAAATAACCACAAGATGATGTGCGTTTTGGTTAATTGTAACCTAAACAGTGTTTATAATATGGATGTTCATTCTTCACCTTCAAGAATTATGTTTGATAGAGATGATCCAAGCACAAGGGTCCACTTACTTAACGTCAAAGCTTTCAATCATCTATCTCACAGGTCTTCATTCAGCTAACAGAGCTGGCTCAGGCACATAGTATTTAACATGATGTGTCACATGACATCACTCTATTACATGACAAGTGGTTATAAATTGGAGCCAGGTCATAAACAGATGTCTCTCTTCTTACAGTATAAAACAACTCCACCAGGTACCTTCAAAAGTATGCCTAGGTCACAACATGAGATGTTGTTGTGCACCAAGATATAGTCCAGCACATTCAGTGTGCTCGCTATATGTAAGACACAGAAATGCATGTCATATATACACACATACATATACATTCTTGCACTAAGACCTGTTGATTAATTTTCATCTCAGAGGGGTTTCAAAAATTCAGTTGCACTGTGGCCGCACTGGTTGGTTTAATGAGGGTTACAGCTGCAGAGGAAAGTTGCGGTGTATGTGAGTCAGGCCATTCTGGCCGTGACATATTCACAGTTGGTTTAGTTAAATCTGATGCGTGGTACAGGACATTATATTAACGTGGCAGAGAGGTTGTGCATAATCTGCCATCTATTAAGCTCGCACTTTCTCTCTCACTTCTGTTATAAGAAGTTGAAACACAATTTACACTGGTTAACGTAAGTGACTGACCATAGTAATTTAATATTGCAGGCATGATAAGCAGGGGTAGCCTTTGATTATTAACAGACTGATCAGTTTCTCCATATCTGCACACAGAAAAGAGAATTTTCAAAACACAAACCACATGCAAATGTCTGCTACTGATCTCTCCCCCTCAATTTTGTTTATTTTCTTTCTTCAGACCCTGAAGGAACACTAGATTGAAAGCTACAATCCAGAAGGGCACATGCAGGCAGATTTGTGACGTGTTGCCAAGTGTGTCAGACAAAACAAACAGCACATTACGATTCCACGACAGTGATTAGCAAAGTGTTTAACACCTCTCAGTTCTGATGCCTGTTTCTGTAATCACTGACAGCATATTAAACATCAAGGGGGAGGTGGAGACAAAAGAGAGAGAGAAGAGCAGAGGAGGAGGAGAGAACAGGGAAAGTCGAGGAGCAAAATATAAGAGCAGATATCGTATGGGCAGAGAGAGAAAAAACAATACAATTCAGAGGATTAAAGAGAGAGATTCAGGCAGAAGCAAAAGAAAAAGAGAATAAATGAGAAAACTGGAGAGAGAGAATGAGACAGGAGAAGTGAGGCTGAGAGAAAGAATAAAATTAAGCAGTGGAAGAGAAAATGCGGGAGAGGAACACAGTAAAAGTATGGAAGAAAAGAGAGGTTTAACTAACAGGAGGAACAGACCAGTACTGTAGAAATAGTACTGTGATAAGGTGAAATGAAATGACCAACATTCAGCAGTCACAAGAATACATCTGCATACATAATCATACCATGGCTTAAACCTAGGTGTAAGAATTTAACATTACAATTCTCAGTGTCATTATTTAACATTACAGTTTACATTATAGTTGGAGTTACATCTCAATTTTTGATTTTCATTCTGTTCTGTTTGCTACTGTATCATTACTATAGATATTTACAATGTAATGAAAGAAAATAATTGCATAGTGTGGGCAATGCTGTTTCAACAATGGTGCCACTGTGACAGTATGTTGTATATGCAATGATTGTAACATTGAGCAACCTTGACATTTCTTGTGTCTGGCATAATTTTCCTCAATTGTCACTTGGAAATGTATCATATAAGTATATAAGAAAAAAAAATGCAGAATTTTGCATGTCAATTATATATATATATATATATATATATATATATATATATATTAAGGCATGAGTTTTGTGTGTCAATGTTGAAATGTTTTTGACAACAAAACACAACACATCTAAGGATTAATTACTTTTCTCCACCCTTTGTAAATGAACTACTTGTTTTGGAGTATACAAAGAGGGTTGTGGGGGTATTATGAAAATTGGCAGCTAAGGTGTGACATAATCAGAGATTAAATCACGCCAAACTTGTAAACAAATAGATTTGTGCACAATAAAGCTTACATAAGTTGAGAAGGGTCGTGTATAAAGAATACAGGAGGAAGAAAATCTCAGCAACTGTCAATGTTATCACAGAGAGAGGTCCTATTTCTATGTGGGGCATGCAACTGGATCTAAAAAGCACAGCATCGTGAGACATGTATTTGTATTTGAAAGGTTATAGTACAACAAACGTCAACTTACCCTGCGCTTTTACTGCCCGCGAATCATTTACGAATGTTGTTACGTAAGCACCATAGCGTGTTCCCCAAGCGAAGTGTCCGGGGCAGGTAAAAGATGTAATGTGGGTATTTTTGTGTGTGTGTAAACATGAACGCATTATATGCGCGCAGTGTGCAATAATTGTAGAACAAACTGCTGCAAAGCCGCGTTCCAAGAGACAGTTGTCAAAGGAAATAATTCAGAGGAGAGAGGGGTACTGCAAATTACACTGGCACTCACATACACACACATGCTTGAGGATACATAAAAATACACACTCTTAATATGCTGGTATAAACAGTATACAGAACACAGTCTGGAGATGCGCCACAAACAAGGAATACTTGACACACACATAATAGAAATATATATATAAATATACTAGATAAATATATATATATATATATATATATATAAAAAATTTAATATTATTTAGTTATCAGATATAAATATTTCACTGATTGTATATTGTATTATTTTGAATAAGAACCACAGGATGCATCAGGCAGTGGATCTGGAGCCAGAAGTGACCACCAAACCTGGCCTGAAACACAGCATCACCACACGGCCTCATTGAGATTATCCAAGGAAATATTCTGAGTATGGTCAGAGAATATTAGCAGGGGATCGATTCTAAAGCGATGTTGCCCAATTTAAAAGGAGGTCCGTGACAGACATATAGACCAAGGTAACAACAAGGAACAGCACACACACACAATGGTATCCAGAATATAAAATCAGAACATCTGTCTGTCTCTACTCAAACACTGATTGTCAGAGGAGATGAAGCAACTTGTGCTCAATGTCTCAACCACATCTGCAGTCAACTTGATATAACTTTCCTATGCAGTTACCTGTCAGTCCATCTCAACCTCAGAAAATACACACACACATATATTCTTCTTCCTCTGTCTCTAAAGTCTGGTTAGGTTCGCCCAGTGACCTGCGGCACAGACGTCAGAGCTATCACTTCTTTTCTCCCAAGAGGAGTAACAGTCTCAAATGTTATACACAAAAACCAAACACACAGTTTACAACTCTGCAGTATTCACACACACATAAAACACTAGTGCTCATGCACAGGTAAATGAGGCCAATTCCCCTAGTCAAAGATAGTGGCGGACCAACACAGCCAATAACACTATAGACATAACCTATATGAAGCATTTAATACACACACTGCCCAGCCCCCACCCTTCTGAATCAGTGCAATTGCAGATTCAAATACACGCATCACAGAAGTCGATATTCCAAGATGTTGACAGCTGTGAAACTCTGTAGATAAAACGCAGGAAAGCCATTCACACACTAGGTCAAGCTGGGAACTTTCTCCTGAAAGACCAGAATATCTATAGGAGAAAACTAGGCCATGAATAAACCTCCTCTCTGTCTATCTCTCTATTTCACTCCTAAATGGGAGAAAAACTTCATTCAGCCTCAACCTTCTTTCCATTATTATAACAGGAACTTTCATCTGAGAGGAACAACCAAAAAACACAGTGTAAGAATCCTATAGATCACCAATCCTCTGTCTGTCCCAACTCTCATCATCATCACCATAACTGAACCAGATTTTCTTTCATCCTGTTCCTTAACGTAAGCCGACACAGAGTTTCCATAGCGATTCTCACCATGAGACCAGAAGCGTATCTGTAGAGGTATCTGCAAATAGGCAAGAAGACACAATCAATGTCATCATACATGAAATAACAAACATTTATGGAGAATATCTAAGGCCAAGAAACATCACAAGAATAAAGCCAACAGAAAGGGTTGTAATAAAATATCTCAAGGGACCTCTGTGGCCTAGTCTGATCTCGCTGCAAACACCCATTGCCTGGAATTTGGGACCACATGCTTTCAGTCCACCACAAAACTGAGTAATAAAACATGCAGAACAGCAAGTATAATATAAACCTGAATTATGCAATAATATATACATCATATGATAAAACAACAACTGAAGTCCTTGAAGAAATACAATTTTGAAAAATAAATATTGCCAGGAGTTGTTGTCTGGGTTAAGGATCAACCTTCCAGAATCTGATTTTCTGTTTTCCTCACTAGTATTGCCTCTGTATTCCAACATCACAGGGACAAACCTGAGAATTTGTCTCGTGTGTTTTTAAAACATCAATATCCAACAAAGTTCTTAACAAAGAAAACCAGAATGATTAGCAAAAGTGTTCTCAACGCAGATTTATCCACACTTCCATAAAGAAGAAGCCTGTGTTTTCACTACCACTCTGTAGTACTAGGACAGACACACAGACCTTCCAAATGCTAAATATTTTATTGATGCACAGGAGTAGACATTTACTTCCATGATAATGTGCTGAAAGATAAATACATCAGACAATCTAGTCTTTGTTTGTCCCCGTTCAAGCAGCATCCATCGACACACAAAGGTGATTCAGCTGAGAAACAAGAAGAGACAGCACCCAACCGTTAGTATGAAAGCAGGCCGAAAAGAGTGCCGCCATTTAACCATCTTATATTCATTTCGATATTCCGTGCCTTTGGCAAATTATTGCGTTAACAACTACGCATGATATTAATCTGTAGGCCCAGACCAAGCACTGAAACTCATAAGGACTGCCTGGACAAATCTAATAAACTGTATCTCAGTGATTGGTATCAAATGAAGAGGGAGGAGAGAGAGGAAGTTGTAATACATTTACTTGAATCAGAGTGATCCAAGTCTCACCTCCAGCCTTCTCATCTACAGAGTGCATGGTGGCGAGGATGCAATTTGATGTTAGTTGATCAAGTCCAGTGACCAAGAGATTGAATTCAGCTGCATAAATCACAGCACTGCATGTAATCAATCAAGGAACACACTACACCTACATCTTTCCTGTCTGCTTGTATGTCTCTACATGCAAACTATACGGACCGCCTAAAGTTAGAGGCCATGGTGCATTGGGCAAGAGGGCCAGAGTGTTTAACTCCCCTTCCTAAATGGACGCCACTATGAGAGGAGACTAAGAGCCAGCAGCCTTATGCCTGGATAGAGCAAGATGAAAACGTCTGCGAGTCACTGCTTTCAGTATCACCGAAATAATGACAACTTTCTTGTATAGGATGGTACTGATTTTCAGTATTGGCAGCTAAAAATGGTAGATGATGACAGCATAAAGTCTACTTTCTCTCCCTTTGTTCCCCCTGGTTTCTCTGTCTTTTTTCTTTCCATCTTCCATCTTTTGTCCCTTTGATATACATCTCCCCCTCTCTTTCCCTCGTTCCATCTTTAGCGGCAACAAAGAGATTAAAGGGGGATTACTTCTGACATGTCAATGTGATGCGCCTGCTGGGTATAGTACTTTTTTTCTGTCTCATGCAGTCCTAAGTCAATATGATGCACACACATGCACAGACAGGTCAGCATTGTATGAGTTGAAGAGAAGATGAGTGAAAAAAATAACTGAAAATCTTCAGGGATATCAGATATCTTCACTTGCAAAATGGAAAATTCTGACATGAAGAAACCACTGTTAATGTGGCTTCCATGTCTTTGAAACAATGCAACCTTTTGTGAGAAAATAACGATAGAAAATCGTAACACTCTTTCTTGTACTTGTTCCCACTGTATCAACACCCTGTTTTATCTGTTGTTTCCATGGTCTGAAGTGAGGATAAGGATATATGGGTGAGGGATGGAGTGCGAGAGAGGGGCAGAATGAGAAAAGAGAAGTATCGTTTTTGGGGTGATAACCTTTTGTTGTGATTCAAAGTACTTGCGGCTAGCAGGGAAATGAACTATTGATTAGAAATAAGGTGCAGGGAGAGAGCGAGGGAGAAAAAAAAATCACAATGACTGAAATCACACCAACCACCCAACCGCCCACACCGATCCTCTGTCCTCAAACACTCAAACACACAGATACTTGCATGCACATGTGCTTGTTTATGCAGGGAAAAGTAACCCCATAACACACTGCTTAAATGGAGCTGTAACTAACCAGAAACCAATAAACTACACATTGCCTTCACTGTCTATTCTACTAATTGGAAACCACTCACTAGCCTGGTTTCCACAACAGGGTCAAGGAGGGATGGCTGGGTTTTCTCATTATCCATCACTAAATTTGCTCCTCAAACATATATCTGGGATTTGTATGGATTATGTTGCAAACTGGAGGTGATTTGAGAGCCTCCACCTCTGTAAATCCTGTCTGTACAGCCTAATTTCACCCACACACTGGTGTAATACAGTGCAGTACAATATATCTATCTATCTTTATGTTTACCATTCTCTTAGTATACAACTATAGATAGACAGATAAACACAAACACTGGATACTATCAGAGGGCCATACCTATCTATGTTTGTTATTGAATATACAAGCTGCTCGCATGTCATATTTTTGGGCAGATTTACAGCACAGCTAATTATCAGCATGTTATAGGTATTCTGCCAGTACATCAAAAACCTCAAATAAGCTTAAATGTTGTTGGTCAAGCTCAGTAAGTAGAGTCAGTAAAACACCATGTCTCTACAATATAGTCTCAGTTAAGCCTAGATGTACAGAACAGAGACCAGTCAGTGTACATACAAAGAACCTTGACCCAGTTTCAGTAGCTGACAAGAACCTTAGTGCAGTTAGTCTACATAGCTGCAGATCCCTGTCTTAGTGTTAGAAAGCCAAAAAATGTCTCATAACCAAGGGATTTTAGTCACATAGCAAGCACTCTTATCTAAGGAATCTTACAGTCAGTGAGCAGGTAAAGTTTTAGCGTCTTGCTGCGAGACACTTGCAGAACATGTGGCTGCTGCTGGGATCAAGCCATCCAGTCGCAGGGTGATCCGTCTAACCAGGATTATAGTACCACCCCTGTAGGGTCACAGCCACAGCCTACAACCCTGTATGTAGGCTGAGGCTTCTGCGCATGTGACTTTACTAATACCCTAGCAGGCTTCTGACTACATTGCACTAAAATTTCTGAACAACCTGATCTAAATATCTTAAAACATAAATTCCTGACAGTTTGGAAGCCATTTCAACAATCAGTTCATAGCTAGCAGAATCTGTATTGTTTGGTTTCCCCAACAAGAGATTTCAACCTGGTATGACTGGCATAACACCTGAATTTCCCATTGTCTGCAAATGAGATAATATGCATTCACTGTCATCTTGACTTGTGTAAATCTCATTTGTTTGGCCGTGATGCTGTTGTAGGTCTGATATGAAGCATCAGCTTGGTCTACAGCCCAGAGAGGACCTTGAGCTGATCCAGCTCTTGGCAAATTGCATTCAGGTAGCTGCTAAATTGGCCTGGGGTCTGCTCTGTAAATCAGCTGACCAGCGTCTAAATGGATCCAACAGGCCAGTCCTCCCTCCCTGGCAGCATAATGCAGTGGGTTAGACTGGTGGTTTATAATGGGTTATATATATATATATGTGTTAGAGTGTGCGCGTGTCTTTTAAAATATGGATGTGATCTTGGCTACGCAATGTGGTCAAAAACAAAAAACAAAACAGTTCATCATGGACAGGTGCTTATCTTTTTGCCAGTGTGTGTGTGTGTGTGTGTGTGTGTGTTTGCTCGTCCCTCTCGCTCACGCACCTACACACTGCTCTCTCTCTGGTCTATCGCCCATTCGAGGCCACAGAGTTGTGCAACGATTATGTGTGCCCACCACCACCACCTCGCGTCCTCATCTCATCCTGCAAGACATGCTCTCCAGTGTCTCCCCCCACCCCCACCCCACCACCACCCCCCCTCCCCCTCCCCTCCCCCTCCCCCTCCCCTCCCTTCTCTCTCTCTCCAACCTATAGCCGGAGCCGGAGGCGCTGCTACATCGCCTGAAAGAATACGCTCCCTGATGTCGACATCACACTCAACACAACAGTGCCACACTTTGCCGGTGGTGGTGGAAGGCAGAAAAGACGTTAGGGCATAAAACGTTTTTTCCCCCTCCTGGCACTGCAGTAGCTCACGATGCAAGGTGGTAATGCCATTATGCTTCAGGAAAATCTTTAAGCAGAACATTTGCCGCCATCCAAGGCAACATCACGCCACCCTAAACCACCTGTTTTTCGCGCATCCTGTGCGCATATAGCCATTATTATATATGGAATTCTATGGAAACATTGCTCTCTGTAAGTATAATCCCCGTTACTTGTCATTGCCCGCCTTCATTGATCAATTCACATTACCACTAATGATATTAAACACTTGGAATAAATGACTATGAAGCAGTTCTGGGGTTTATATAAGCAATTGGTGCTCAATAATCCCCAAACTCAAAAGCAAACTTCACTTGAAACGGTGTCCCTAATGGCGCATAACAGATCTCTAGTTCATTATTTTACCAATAGCCTAATATAAAGAAGTGGATGTGCTAAAAAATTATTTCAGGTATGGTCTCTACATCCACAGACCATGTTCATAGAAAAACCCACTAAATACCACAACGCGTCAGAGAAATCGCAAGCAACGCTGCGATTTAAGCAGCGCAGCGCATATCAAGGCTGAAACCTCCAATCTGTTTCCTGAGAGACGCACAGAGAGCCTTATTGTGGTATAAGAGAAAAAAAAGCGCAGTAACTCACCGATGTGGATGATTGAATCCGAGAGCACCGACTTCCACTCCTGGCTCCAAAAAACGGCAACGAGCAACATAGCCGAGATAACTTTCATGTTGTCCAGATGAATTTCCCCCCAAAAGCAGAGAAAAACAGAGCTCTATGAGTGAGAGCGATCAGAGTTAAAATCCCGAGAACCGAAGCTTCTTTTTAGTCCATCTGTAGGGCGGTCAAGGAAATTCCCTGTAATCTGTGCTTTGCTATGTTCTTCACTTGACGTTAGAGTGTGGTGCTGGTCAGTAGAGGAAAATCAGTAGTGATTCCCGGGTAGTCACAGACTGGTACCCTGTTGAAATTCCTGCCAACGTTAAATCATATTCTGGGCGAGCAGAGAGACGCTGAGCCGCAGAGAAAACAAACCGCATCCAAACGCCGACGCGTTAAGGCGAAGTGAGGGGCTGGATGATGTGGTCGTTCATTTAAAGGAATAAATCTGCAACCACTCAATAACGTCAGGGAAAACCGAGTTATCTTGAAAAGCAGGTCCTGTTATAATGACCCGAGAATCCCAGCCTTTCAGACCTGGCGACGCAGTTTCCCCCCTGCACCAATCACCAAATCACCAGCAGCAGCAGCCTCAGCGGACCCAGCCAACGCCAAAACTTCCATTTTTCCCTGGGGCTTTTTTATTTTTCCTTCACTTGGCCCCTCTTTGAATATCACCACCGCCGGAACACACAGACGAACCCAGCGACTTTTGTTAAGAGGGGAAAGAAATACCAAATGATGAGAAGCCGTGTCACATGGCATTAACACGGAGAGGTACCATATTCCGAAATTGTCTCTAGTTTCCTGTAGAGATGAGAGAGAGACCAGGATGGAGAGGACTCTTGAACGTATGATGAAAGAGAGCTCCAAAGCCACTCTTCTTTTCTGCGTCAAGAAGGGGAAAAAAATGTGGGCTAGGCAATCTGGAGAAAAATTAACCTAGGATGCGCTCAACGACACTCCGCGGTCCGCACTCCGTATGCGGGTACTCGCGTCAGCCTCAGCTCGTACGTTGGCTGGTGAAGAGGAGGTATGCCGCGTCCGTGTGGGAGAGAGAGAGAGAGAGAGTAACGGAGGGAGGGAGAGAGAGGAAGAGAGAGAGAGGAAGGAGACCCAGGAGAGAGAGAAAAGGAGAGGAAGAGGCAGCAACTATCAGCAGCAGCAGTTGCCAGTCGGGGCGTGCATCTGCTGTCTGGAATTACCTTCGGAGAAAGAGAGATGTGATGTGCCTCTCAGGGCAGGCGGAGTATGCAGTGGGGTGCCTAACAGAGAGACAGACAGATGAGGAGAGGGGGTAACCTGCCAATCTCAGCTTTGCCATGAGCACTTTAGAGCCGCTGTCTACCGCTCACTTCATCAAGAGCTGGTGATCGAGTTGCCAGGCGGTTACTACTCATAATATAGAAGGTTATCTGTGTCATCCACTGAGCAGTGATGTAAATATTTCTCCCTTAGCAATTTATGTCCATCCACTTCACCCTACTGTTGTGCGATTTGAGGAGAGTCGTGCCAGTATCATTGTCCCTCTGAGCAGTTACACTGTTCAATTCATTCACATCAAATATGGGATACTGGGACAGGATGCTTTCATATTCCCCACCTTTTCCTGTATCTGTCCACCCCGGTCCATTCCTTTCTCCACCCTTTACAAATCTGTTTTCGCCCACTGTTAACTATCCTCTCATCCTTTTGTCCATCTATTCTATCCACACCCCCTGCTATCATCCGTTTATCCATCCCTGCCTCCCTTAAAGGCTAGAGTCTCCAGGGTTCCTCTTAATCTGCCCCAGACCTTGGATTAGGGATTAGGAGGGCTGGAAGCCTCAGGCTACCATTGCAAGGACTGTTTTGTACGCATTCAAGGAAGGGGAGATTAAACTGACAGTGATACTGATGCTGTGAAAGCGTCTCTCACTTCTCCTTTTTTGACGCTATTGATTTATTATTAAATGTTTATATAACCACTCACGTTGAAGGGGAACGTCTCTTGTTCGGAGAGTGAGCTGTGGCTGAAAATACAGAGATAAGAAAAAGCGAAGGTAAAGTAAACAAAACAAAAAATACTTTGGAAGATGAAAACAAGATAAATGTAATGTCCAGTGTTCATGCTTAGATCAAAATGAGAATACTCTGAAAATGTGTTAGGATATCAGACATCTCCACAGATGTTCTATGGAGATTTAAGACTGTGCTTTGCCTGAGCCACTCGAGGACAGTTGGAGACTTGTCCTGAAGCTACTCCAGCTACTTGTCTTGGCTGTATGCTTCAAGTCATTGTTGTGCTGAAAGATGAACCGTTGCCACAACCATGCTTCACTGTGGTCTGGATATCAGAGACATTAAAGAAAAGACTCCTGAAAGAAGACAGGCCTTAGAAGTATGTTGTTTATTCTTTCACGTTATAATGAATGAAGAGGTTTTTGGTTATTGATGATGAGTTTTACACCTCTCTTTCACAGGGTAAACACACACAAATATACTCGCAGTCCTTGAATTTATGGCAGTCTGGGATATTCCTACCCAAACTCTTGCATATAAATCACTGTGTAATCACAAACTTTAATTCACTTTCTGGCAGAAATACAACTCTGTAAAAACCATTTAGAGGTTTGCAGAATTTGTTATGACTAATTCATAAAAACTATCAATGGATCGAGAGGGCTTGACCTTTTGTTAAATTTATCAGAGTTTAGTGTCATGAAATGATCAGTAAAAAACTGATTTCTTCTGTTCATTGTGAAGCCCCCAGTAAAGTAAGACCTTGGATTTAATGTTCACATTTCTAACATGTTGGAAAATATCTGGACTGCTGCTGAGCAAAGAGACTGAAAAAAGTGTAACCTTGAACAGCGCTCAGATGATGCATCCCCACACTACACAGTTGACGTATTTCTGGAAATCACCTGTTTGAAAAAGGAAAATCTTGCACTAGATGGGCAGTGGATACTCAGACTTTCATGTCTATCGTGTGTGTCTGCTGAAGATTGATCCTTTACTGTAATCCCTCTATCAGTGGTGTACTGGGAGCTGAGGACTGTGTGGATACTGATGAGTGGGTGTCTATGCGCTGACCCCGCACAAGAATACATGTACACATGTAGTGTCTGGCATAGTAGTACAGGCAGCATAGGCTTACACTGTACACCTGTGGGTGTTAGTGTTGTCAGTTTACAACCTCTGATCTCCAGTGTGTCATTTTAGGACGTGGAGGATTTCAAGGTTTACATGAGCCACAAAAAGTCAATAATAAGTAAGTGGTTTTTGCATTATAGCATCACTATTAACTACTGTATATGCCAATACCCTTGATTATTTACCTCTCTGTTTACCTCCTTTTGGACTCCCAGTTTACTTTCTCTAAAGGATCATTTGAGAATATATTCTTGCTACAATGAAAATATCATAGTACTAATCCTTAGAAACTCAATGTCTTGTACCTAAGTCCATTTGGGGAATACAAGTTTTACACTCTGTTAATGCCTCACAGCAATGTTTTACTTTTGCAGAGCTTTTTTCGCTGCCTAGTACACTCTCTTCCCTGGGGAGCCATTGTCACCACCAGCAGTGAAACTTTTTCTCCGGCTCTCATTATTAGTAACAGTAAACAAAATTAAAATGGCAAAATTTTCTTTGTGAAAAAGTAGGGCCATGGACACAGAATGAAAATGGGTAAGGCTCAGTCACGTCTGTACACCCAACACACAGTGTCTTCAGAAAATATTCACATCTCCTCACATTTACAAAAATATTAAAGTAGAAACCCTTAATTCAGTACATTGTAGAAAGCCCTTTGGCAGCAATTACAGCTCTGGGTCTTCTTAAATAATTTTCTACAAGCTTTATACACCTAAATTTGGACATTTTATCCCATTCTTCCTGGCACATCCTTCTCAAGCTGGCTGATTGGATGGAAAGTACGTGTGAACGGCCATCCTCAGGTCTCTCCACAGATGTTCTGTGTGTGAACAGTTGCCCTGGTCTCAGGTAAAGTGCACTATAGAGCAGGTTTTCTTGAAAGCCTCTCAACATTTGGTTGCATTCATCATCCCCTGACTTCTGACCAGTGTCCCTGTCCCTGCCTCTGAGAATGCTGCATGATGCTGCCACAACCATGCTTCACTGCAGGGATGGTATTAGCCAGGTGATGGGTAGTGCCCGGTGGACACCAGACATAGTGCTTGGAGTTTGGTAAAAACCAGAGAATCATTCTTCTCATGCTCTCTAGAGTGCTTTAAATAGAATTTGCCAAACTCCAATCAGGCTGTCACATGCCTTTTACTCAGTGTGACATTTCATATAGCCCTCACCAGCAAAGGCCTGATTGATGGGTGCTGCTGACATGGTGGTTCTTTTTTGGCAGGTTGAGTTCCTGGTCACCTCCCTCACCAGGGCAAACTCTAGGCAAATCCAAAGGATAAAAAAAAACCATAGCTATGAGATTCACCTACACATTTGATTACCACAGCAAAGGCTGAATTTGAATTGGATTGTTAATAAGTTTGCAAAAAATCTAAAAAACGTGTTTTCACTTTGTCATCATGAGTTAATTTTGTTAAATTTAACACTACAACACATGAAAGGATGCAAAAAGTGAAAAGTGAGTCTTCCTGAAACCACCATATACCCACAAACACACAGTGAACACAGTCACCGGTCAGATGTGTCCATCCCATGACATGACAGAAAAGTTCCTGAGTCTATATTTAAAACAAACAAGCCAGAAACCATTTTAGACAAAAAATATTGTACCATTCACAAATACTGAATGAAGGTCATTCAACAATACACTGGAATAATTTAATAAGTTATGAAGCTTTTACAGGATGTATAATCTTGACGAGTATGGATTCAACGCTGTATGAAACTATTTTCAGTGGCAGCCATCTGGGTTGATGACTCACCTTACAGTACAGCAGTCCAAGACTGCTGTAATCCTGAAATGCCACATCATATGGGTTTAATTGCAATATTTTTAGAGACTGGTAGAAATATTTTGTGAATGTTACGATATACTTTCAGAACCCAGCTTGCTAGTAATACCAGTGAATAAATAAAATATGGTGTAAGTTTAAAGGCGTTTCAAAGTCTGAGCTCCTTTCTTGGGGCTGCTGCCCTTTTATTTATAAGCTCGTGAAAAGTCTGTGGAACCTTGTTTGAGGCTGTAGTGAAGTTTTTATCTGGGTGCTATAGGATATACGTAAACCTTTTGATGAAACCACTTTTATCACACTCATAAGAGGAAAAGCAGTTGAACATGCACATATGCCTCAAGAGAGAGAGAGAGAGAGAGAGAGAGACAAAGAGCATTCAGGTGTGAGCTGGGTGGTCCAGTATACACTACTGTCACTATCTCTCAAGGACATTGTCTGTCTTAGGTAAAAGTAGATGGAGGTCTGCATCTGTATATTCACATAGGCATGGATGTGTGTGAGAGTTAAATACCAGATATTTTGCACGTACATAGAAATCGCCTCACATCTGCGTTGCCACTGGAAGTGAGACCGGGCATTAACAGCCAACGTGCACAATAATAGGAAACCTGCTATCATGAAGCATTGCATCCTCTGTGTCAAATCTGTTTGTGTACACGCATGTGTGTGTTAACTGTACAACAAAAAGCTTCAAAACAAAGACAGACAGAAATTATTAAACCTAGTACCGGCAGACACTTTAAAATAGCCACTATTATTACAGAGATGATTTATGTCAAAAGCCGTGAACAGATAGCTGACGAAACATTTGTGTATTTATAAACAGGAAGCTGACAGCAATTTTTCCAACTGTCAGTGAATACCAAGGTTTAACAAGACATTATCTGATTTAAACAATGAACATACAACAAATATTGATTATTCTCCTTTTTTGTGTGCCAGTAATACTTAGACCAAGTTGTTGTCTGGCACTTGCAAATATTACACAGTTCTCTTTGGAACATAAGGGTAATTAAAGATATCTTGGTGAAAAATCCTTTGGTGTTTGCATACTTTAGAGGTTATTTAGAATTTTACAGGAGAGAACAATATCACTAAAATATGACTAATTTATCTATCACCACCTTGCTGGGAATGCAATGAATTACCACTGTTCTGCTAATAATTGGATCACTTCTTATTTATTTATATTTTGTATTTATCTAGCAATATTTTGGGGTGTTCACCTATCCTCTGCTTTTTATGGCTGCCCTAATGTGAGAGGATGTGTTTGAACATCCACGGAGTAATCTTAAACAACATGGCACAAATATAAGGCAGCCACCGTAAATCTAACTGGCATTAAGTTTTATTTTTATTCCTTACCATGCACACACACAAACACAATCTAGATCTAAAGTGAATAATTGATACACTGAGAGTTCTCGTTATCTAAGGTGCTAAGACTAGTAGAAGTTGGTGAAAGCGAAAAAAGCAAACAAAGGGTGCGGTGAAAACAACAGAAAAGAGTTGCTGGTCTTTATCCATCTTTAAATATGTGGGAGTTTTGGGATATTTCCCACTGGGGCAGAAAAGGTGTGTGTGTGAGAAGATACACGACTGTGATGGCTGGCTGACCATGCATACGTCCATTGTGTCTGTAGCATCTATAGAACAACTGGCTTAAAATCTTTTGATTCCCCAAGTTTTGCTTAATGCTGGTAATAATATTCACCTCTCCATCAAATGTTTGAGACTTAAACTGAAGTCCTCTGAGTGAGCCATAGTGATCCCTTTATGCCCCTTTTGTTCCCTTAACCCTGGATATAAAGAATAGGGTAGAGTGGGGAGGAAGCAGGGAGTTAGTGGTGAGGTGGGGTGGTTGGGCACTGGCAGGCAGAGATTGAAAGATGGAGAAAACATGAGAGAAAGAGGTAGATCCTGGCGCAATTTCATTGAACAAACTAGAACATGAGAGAGGAGGTTCTCAGGGTAATTATCCTCTCTCGCACACCATGTCTCCTTGTATATGCGCTTTGTAGTTTAAGGTTTATCAAGCACAAATGAGAAGCAACATTCCCAGTGGCAATAATAATCTAATGGTGGGCATTTCGCTGTGACATATAACACCCGGTACAAAAATGCGACACCTTGTCTGACCGCTACTAAACTGTGGTTCAGTATGTATTATTCTGGTTGGTTTTCCCATTACATCTTACAGAGCTAGAGAGGATGTTGTCACACAGAAAGTCCAAAAGAAAGAGTCAAAAAGAAAGAAAAAGGAAAGAACAGGCTGTCACATGCCTTTTACTCAGTGTGACTTTCATATAGCCACTCTACCTTAAAAGGCCTGATTGATGGAGTGCTGCTGACATGGTGGTTCTTTTGGCAGGTTGAGTTCCTGGTCACCTCCCTCACCAGGGCAAACTCTAGGCAAATCCCAAGGATAAAAAAAAGCAAACATGATTCACCTGCCCACAATTTGGAGTGCCACAGCAAAGGCTGAATTTGAATTTGGATTGTTTAATAAGTTTGCAAAAAATCTAAAAACGTGTTTTCACTTTGTCATCATGAGTTAATGGGTGCAAATTTAAAATTAACACTACAACACATGAAAGGATGCAAAAAGTGAAAAGAAGTGAGTGCTTCCTGAAGCCACCATATACCCACAAACACACAGTGAACACAGTCTCATAGGTCCAGATGTGTCCATCATGACATGACAGAAAAGTTCCTGGAGTCTATATTTAAAACATTCAGACGAAACCATTTTTAGACAAAAAATATTGTACCATTTCACAAATACTGAATGAGAGGTCATTCAACAATATACACTGGAATAATTTAATAAGTTATGAAGCTTTTTAGGATGCCATAATCTTGACAGTATAGATTAACTGTATGAAGCTTATTTTCAGTAGCCTTCTAATACATCTTTGATTGATTGACTATCCACCTTACAGTACAGCAGTCAAGACTGCTATGTAATCTGAGAAATGCCACATCACATATGGGATTTTAATTCCCAATATTTTTAAGGGGCACAGAAATATTTTGTGAATGTTACAGTATACTTTCAATTTCCCACCCAGCTTTACTGGTAATATCCAGTGAATAAATAAAATATAATTGTAAGTTTAAAGGCGTTTTAAAAGTCTGAGCTCCTTCTCTTAGGGCTGCTGCCCTTTATTTGTGTAAGCTCGTAGAAAAGTCACCTTGGAACCTTGTTTAGGGCTGTATAAGTGAGATTTTATCTGGGTGCTATAGAGGATATACGTAAACCTTTTGATGAGCTCACATACAGACACATACGCACTCATAAGGAAAAGCAGACAGACATGCACATATGCCTCAGAGAGAGAGAGAGAGAGAGAGAGAGAGAGAGAGAGAGAGAGAGAGAGAGAGAGAGAGAGAGAGAGACAAAGAGCATTTCAGGTGTGAGCTGGGTGGTCTCTTAGTATGCACTGCAGTCACTATCTCTCAAGGACATAGTCTGTCTTGGGGTGGGTGGTGGGGGGTAAAAGTAGATGGAGGTCTGCATCTGTATATTCACATGGGCATGGATGTGTGTGAGAGTTAATGTCAGATATTTTGCACATTACATATAGAAATCATGCCTCCCCATCTGCGTTGCCACTGAAGCCATTAAGAGACCGGGCAGTAACAGCCAACATTACTGTGTCGGAAACCTGCTATCATGAGCGTGCATCCTCTGTGTGCGTCTGTTTGTGTGCACACGCATGTGTGTGTTAGCTTGTACAAGCTTCAAAACAAAAGACCAGACAGAAATTATTAAGCCTGAGTACCGGCAGACACTTTAAAATGGCCACTAACAACCCACAGAGATGATTTATGCTCACACAGAAAACAAAACAGAACAAAGATCAACACGAGCAAACATTTGTGTATTTATAAACAAAACCAAAGCAGCAATTTTTTCCAACTGTCAGTGAATACCAAGGTTGACATGAGACAAACCATCTGATTTAAACAATAGAACATACAACAAATGTTGATTATTCTCCCTTTTTTGTGTGGTGGTGCCAGTAATACTTAGACCAAGTTGTTGTCTGGCACTTGCAAACCCATTACACAGTTCTCTTTGGAACATAAGGGTAATTAGGAGTATCTTGGTGAAAAATCCTTTGGTGTTTGCATACTTTAGAGTTGGGCCACACACAGGAGAGAACAATATCACTAAAGCTAGGAAAGCTAGGCTATCTATCACCACCCTTGCTGGGAATGCAATGAATTACCACTGTTCTGCTAATAATTGGATGCGCCTTCTTATTTATTTATATTTTGTGTTTATCTAGCAATATTTTAGAGGTGTTTCACCTATCCTCCTACCCATGGCTTTTGCCCGCTAATGGCTGCCTAATGTGGCAGAGAGGGATGTGTTTTGGGGCATCACAGGGCCCAATCTCACCCCAAGCAACATGGCACAAATCTCTCAATGAGAACCTTATTCCCAGCCACCGTAAATCTAACTGGCATTAAGATCACACAAACACACCATTATCCTCCCTGTGCACACACAAACACAATCTAGATCTAAAGTGAATAATTGATACACTGAGAGAGTTCTCGTTATCTAAGAGTGCTAAGACTAGTAGAGAGGACAGACAAGTGGAGAAAGGCAAGAAAAGCAAACAAAGGATGAGGTGAAAACAGCAGAAAAGAGTTGCTGGTCTTTATCCATCTTTAAATATGTGGGAGTTTTGGGATATTTCCCACTGGGGCAAGAAAAGGTGTGTGTTATGAGAAGATAAGAACTGTGATGGCGGCTTTGACCAGCATGCATACGTCCATTGTGTCTGTAGCATCTGCATAGAACAGCTGGCTTAAAATCTTGATTCCCCAGGATTTTGCTCATCTTTAATTAATAATATATTCACCTCTCCATCAAATGTTTGGACTTAAATGAAGTCCTCTGAAGTGAGCCATAAAATGAAATCCCTTTATACCCCTTTTATTCCCCTTAACCCTGGATATAAAGAATAAGGGTAAGGTGGGGAGAAGTGGGGGAGTTGGGTAGTGGGGTCAGATGGGATGGGCACTGGCAGGCAGAGATTGAAAGATGGAGAAAACATGAGAGAAAGAGGTAGATCCTAGCCTGGGGCCTAGGTATTGAACTAATTCAGGGTGCTGAGAGGAGGTTCTCAGGGGTAATTATCACTCTCTCCCTTTTTGCCATGTCTCCTTGTATATACACAATGGTTGGGACTGTCAAGCACAAATGAGGAAAGCAACATTTCCCAGTGGCAATAATCTAATGGTGGGCATTTCACTGTGACATATAACACTTGCAGTACAAAAATGTGACACCTTGTCTGGCTCACAACTACTTTAAACTGGCCAAGACTGTTCTTGTATTATTCCTAGTTGATTTTCCCATTACATCTTACAGAGCTAAGAGGGATGTTGTCACACAGAAAGTCCAAAGAAAGAGTCAAAAGAAAGAAAAAAGGGAAAGAAAAAAAACATAATTATCAAAGGATTAAGGTTAGCCATCAGTGGGGTCAAGGGTTTGAGGGAAACATTCACTACCCTGTCTCTGGGTGACAATAACTATTTCAGCTGTAGTAGGCTTGCCAGAAAGTAATAGGTGCATTTTGGGGAGCTGTCCTCCTGTAATGGTGCTGAAATGCTCAGCTAGACTGCTGCTTAGAATTGGAGCTGTCCAGTAAGGTGGTGCTGAAACATTCATTCATTTTTACTGGTAACATCATGTTTATGCTTCATTCCCTTTCTGGTCATTATACCCTTACATATCCCTTCTACTTCATTCATGCACTTTCCCTTAGAGGGTTACATTAAGGACTGTCTAAAACCAGTTGGTGGGGAACACAAGTGGAATATAAAATCCTCCAACTGCAAGTGTGCATCATTGCAGTCTTAACCATACTCCACAACCCCTACACAAAAGCACACGTGCCAGGGATTGGTCATGTACTTAAACCTTCAGCCTTTTTATGGTGGATTTAAACAAAATCACAATATTTAATAAAGTTTAAAAAATAATAATAATAAAAAAAGACACTGTCGAGCAACAATGTACAACTTATTTTATATAATGGTTTCAGTGTTGCGTATTATAAACACTATAAGGAAGACAGTACATTATCTACTTGAACGGCAGATGACAAGTCAGCATCTATCAGTATCCATGATGACACCTATTTCCCATTTACAGCTGAGATTGGTAAGTGTGTCCCACTTTTAACCTATTTATTTATACCCTCTTCTTAAGTCCCTAATATCTGTATGTATGACTAAACATGAAGTGACACTCCACACTGAAGTGCTCATGGGGAGAGACTGATTTGGGAAAAGGCCTCTATAGACCTGATGATGACTTGCGAGGTTACACTAGCACTTGAAATTTAAATTTTCCCTATAATCAAACAGCTAAAAAAGCAATCTCAAAAACACTGACCTTACTTAATTGAAATGTCGAATAAATCCGTCCAAAATTATAACATGCTTTATATAATAACTGATGCTGAAATCTTATCTACACAGCGGTAACAATATTTTAGTTGGGAAGGTTAGCAAAGGACCGGGTTGGTTCCCAGCTTTAGGATATAGAACTGACATACACAGTATAGATACCCTGTCTCTCTCTATGCCATCATCTCTGCCATAAGCCTATTATTAGGCTCCAGCAGTTAACAGTGTGGGACATATCCAGTATAGTGTTAAAACTGAGAAGTGTTCACTCTGCAGCGTTGAAGAGTGGAACTTTTTTATCTGACTCCAACAGCCCACAGCATTGGAACATTCCTCTGTGGATGCTGTTGAAGTCAGGAGTGTTACATTTCATCCATTTAAAGTGACTTACAATATCATAAGTGCATACATTTTACAAATGGTGCCCAGTGGGAATGAAAACATACACTGAACAGCATCAGTGACTTGGTGTGCCAGTGGGGTTACTACAGGAAGGCTGTCCCTATGCTCTCTATCAGACCAAATGTCCATCAGATACTGTCAGGAATCTAGTCAGTACATGCACACAATGTCAGAGAGAAGTCTGACTACTAACATTCAGCCTTAGTGTATTCAGTGAACTGATCAGCTTCTATTATACCGTGTAATGGAGAATTTGGCAAGAGGAAGCTTTTGCAAAAAATATCCCAGTAGCCATCCACCAAGGGTGGAAATTTAAAATCACATTCAGAAAAACCGCATAGGGAGCTGTGCTCACTCAGTGGAGCTAAAATATGGTAATATAGGCCATTAACATGTGATATTTGGTGGATGCTTTTATGCTAAGCGGCTTACAGTTCCATGAGTGTGAATCTTTTTTAGCATGAGTGACCCCAGTGGGAGTTGAACCCCTAAAACTAGAAATGTTATTCTGTAACCTTCAAGATATTGGATCTCTCTCTATTGCTGTCCTGCCAAAACTCAGAATTTAAAAAGTTTTCAAGTTCTTTTTGTGCCAACTGTGCTGAAACACGCTGTCAAATAAATTAAAAAACAACAAACTTTGTCACTTATTCAGTAAACATAAACAAGTATAGCAACGTTATATTGTCATATGTGAGCATTGGCTGTATCCATAACACTCAAGTTTGCAGTTCTAAATTAAGAACTTGGAGTCAGAGTTACTTGTGTAACCACCACCAGCAAAAATCATAAAAACTAAAAAAATATGTGCATGAATCTAACTAACAAACCAATTAACAATAGAAGAGGGAAAGAGATGACCTTTGAGGTAATGTGATGAAGCTGGTAGGGTGCGAGGAAAACCTGGCCAAAGCACGCATAAAATATATGGAGAAGTTTCAGGCAAGTGTGTGAAGGGGCGACAGAGCAATAGAGAGCTAGCACGTCTGTTTGTCTGTAACAGAGGGAGGGGGAGAGAAATGCAGCCTGTGTATGAGGGAGAGAGCAATATGTAATGTTTGTTCTGGAAAATCTGTACACATTATCATGTTGTGTAGCAAGATGCACACAATATTATTGAGTTAACTCAATTTGAAAGCAATCAGGACATTTTTTCTTGCAACTTCAAACCCCAGTCTTATGAATTTCTCCTGATCAGGGCTGCTAAACTGTTCCCAAAGAGCAAACTCTCTTACCTTAAATACAAATTTTAGCCCTATTTTCATGTATTTAAGTGTTTGTTCAGAACTTCTTAGAATTCCTTTAAAAAGTTTTCTGTTCATTTTAATGTTTTAATGTTAATGCATTTTTATGTTTTAATGCTGCCTGTCATTCATTCTTTGATGTTATTAACATGTGATGTAATGCATCTGAATTATCTTTGTGTATGATGTGCTATCACATTCTAAACTTGCCTTGCCTTACTGTATAGCAAGTTGTTGCCTAGCAACACAAAAATCTTGAGGATTTGGGAATTTTGAGTGTGAGGAACTACATTATCATGTTTAAAACTACAATGTGAGGTCAAAATTACTTAATAGTATAAGTAAATGGATGAATTACATTTTTAATCTGATGATATATGGCATTTTGCTGGCAAGTAGCCATAGTAGAGGTGGAATTTTAACTGTTATTAACTTTATTTTACAGACTAAACAATGAACACATTAAAAATAATGAGAATTGTTATTAATAATAAATCATACATTCATGCAATGTTAAAGAAAAACATTAATTAAATATCTATTTCAAATTAATTAGTAATTTATTTATTTACTATACAGTATGATGTGCCCATATTATTTTGTAAAAACACTTCCTTCCACTTCCTTTGAAACTATGGTTTTAGTTTTTTGATCCATGCAACCAAAGTATATGGTTTACGTTCTTGTCCTGGTTTTGAATTTCATCATACATACAATACTGTCAACAATTCTGAATTCAAACAAGTAAAATTTATTTAAATAGAACCCATAAACATATAAATTACCATAACTTCTTGGTAGCTGTTGTGTCTTGTTTGAGGCCAGCATGGAGCACCTGCAGTGTGCATGCTGCTTCCATTTGCAGCCAAAATCCATTTGAGCAGTGCATGACTGCTGGTGTTTCTGGTCCTTGTGCAACACACATAAACTGCTGCATCCTCAAACAAGAGTTCTACAATGAAACTGATTTGCATCTTTGGTAAATAGACATGCTGTCTGATAAGCTGTTTTATAGCAGTACTCCTACACTCAGAAGTATTAAAAACCTTCCCCTGTTGCTTTCTATCATAGTTCTAAGGCAGTCCTTGGGTCTGTTGTGTAACACTATCCGATCTAAAGCCCATTATTACATTAAAGCAGCTCACTGCACAGACAGAACCTACAGAGATAAAATATACTCTTTATCTGAAATCTCAGTGCATGCTCAGTCAGTGTAACTACTGTGCAACTGTAACTGTAAAGCACAGCATGGAATGCACAGAAAATCCACATTTTATTAAACATGCAAAACAACACTGTCACAGCCTCATTGTACTCTCTCTCCTATCATACCACATTATTGCAGTTATTTGTTATGCTAACCACCTGCAGTTAGCATTTTTCCACTGCCCGCCCTATTGAATATGGAAGGCACCATAGTATCCTGGCATCGTGACTGCTCAAATTCAGAACACTGAGAAAGCCAAGAGATCAGCAGGTACTGCAAGATGTAGTGTGATATTCAAATGTCGCAACAGATGTGAGCCTTAATTCATCCAAGTGTCCATTCAAGTGTCACATATCAACAATTGTCCACTCATTGTGTTATGTGGACAGAAGGTGTTAAACATCTAAATATATGCTGCTGTCCTACATGACCAAGAGCTTCACGTTCTGCCAGTAATAAGCATTAGAGCCGCCCACTGTGGCTTGAGCAGAAGAACAGATTGCCCTGTTCTGTCAGCTTACTATATGGGATGGACTGAAGTGCAGTGACTATCCTTATGTTTTTGTCTTATTGTATTCAAATTTATTCTGTGGGTTTCCTCAGTGTATGATCTACCTGAGCTAAACAAAGTTTGCTACCTGACAAATACATTCACCAATTCTATAATACATTTCCGTTAAGCTATAAATGGCTGTCACAAATGGGAACAAAAGTTATTCTATTCAATTGCATTCACAGTGTCTATTCTATACATTATGTTATTGGCCAAAACTAAGTTGTCAAACCTTGCAGAAATCAATCCAAAACAACACTAGGCCCCAGAACATTTCACAGGAGTTCTGGCTGCTGTATGCTGCTGAAAGTTGTATCTTACTCTCACCCCAGTGTGTCAGCTTAACTCAAACACCTTTTTTAAAAAATGTGTCAATGAAAAGTTGTTCAGACTCTCTGTGGTGTTGAAATATCATTTTGGCTCAGAGCTATCCACTGAGTAAATAAAAAAATCATTTTGTAAGTGGTAATAGTGCGAAAGTTTTCCAACTAGGAGATTTCACACCCTATTCTGCCCCCCAATTACAATAAAAAAGACCCTTTCTTTTTATTTGTAAAAGTTACATAAAGCAAGGGGCTACTCAATGTGGCTATTCAATCATTAGTGCTCAAGAGTTTGACCGGTTGTGTTTCTATATTAAACAAAATCACATCAGTAAAGCAGCTACATTGTACAAATGCAGTATACAGTGTACTGTATGTGTCCTGTGCTTTACACCAGAAATACAGACACCGGATTTCAAACTCTTGTCATCTTTAATACAGGTGCAAATATGATCACATGTGGGAGACAGCTATGTTGAATTAAAACTCAGTCTAAAGTTCAGTGAACTTAGACAGAATACTGATTAGTATGTATTGATTTTATTTGGATAGCCTGCTATTTCACCTTTCTGTGTGTTCACTCACTCTTTGCTACTAAAATGCCACGACTTTTTCTGTTTAATGTAATCACAGCTGGAAACTATCCTCTGTGATGCTGACCAAAATTAGATTATCCAGTTTTAGAAACTAGCTGTATAGATTTTGAAACTTCTCCCTAAACAATAGTAAAATGTGTTGTTGTGTCTGCCACAGCTGGGAACTGTGCTATGAGTGATGCTGAAATTTGGAGGTTAACCCCTGTCAAGACGGCGGGGCTGATCGGCCAGCAGAGCAAGTGGCGGGTTGTGTGAGAAGAGAGAAGACGCAAGCTAGCAAACAGCACAGAGAGTTACAAGTAAGTTCCTATATGTGTTTCCTCTGCATGCTTGTAATTAAATATTATGGGAATGTAGCTGGCACGTTAGCCTGTTTACTGTCGGCAGTAGTAAGATGGCTACAGTAAACAGATTGTCTCTTTTAAGAGAGTTGTGTATGGAAGAGTTCATATGTACCGCGTTGGGTTTAAATGCATAGTGTTCATGTTGTTTGGAGAGACTGACCTAATTTCAAATGTATGCTTTAGCCCAATGGACAGTAACAGAATAGTATGCATCTAAGCAGAGAGTAGTTTGTAATATACTTGTATGTTGACCCTGAAACAGCAGTACATGCTCAGGGTATTTGGGTTCATTGAGATTTATATAAAGGGAGCATATGATAGATATTGATGGTATCGCTTGTGTATTGAAGTCTATTTGCATTTGCTTTGTTTATGCTACAGAAACCACAAGTCTCAATACCACCGTGTATTGCCTCCTAGTTATGTCCTGAACATAAATAAAGAACTCGCAACAAACACAGTGATTGGAACCCCTCCTGTACTGCACTGGAGTTCTGACCAGACTCTCCACAGTGATTTGAACAATCCTATCAGCATTATAGTTCACTAACTTTCAACTTTATTTAATTAATCATTAATATAGAATGGGAAACAGTCATTTTAAATGGCACTGATGCTCCTCATTGCTGAGGCATAGCAATGATTATACATACATTGTCCAATAAATTTGAATGCAACCTCGGGGATTTTCTTTCTATTGTCCGCATCAACTGGCCTCTATGAACCTATTACAAGATTTCCACATCCTGCAACATTTAATGTATTACTGGAAGGGATTTCATGAAGAACCCAGCTTGAGATCAGCACTCAAGACCAAATCCTGAAAAATTTTCCAAGCTTGCCTAAGGCACCACCTGACATTGTGTCATCAAAAATCCTTTCAACCAGAATAGGATGAAACTCTATGATGGCAAACCTTTAAAAGTGAAAATAACACTCCATGCATGTCCAGTTAGTGCTACACAAAAAACTAAAATGATAGCTTTAAAAAATCCTTGAAAATCCTAGCTTTAAATAAAAGAGCAACAATGATGATCACATGGTAAATCACATATCCACAAATTAAAAAAGAGAAAATTTCAAGGTCTGATTTACATAACAGAGCTATCTTATTATGAAGGATAGTGCACCGTCTTAGCTGCTATGCATTTTCTAAAAATGTTGCCAAAACAAAAATCGTCTTATTAAAATACCAACTTGTGACACTCCAATGCTTAGGATGCTGACAATGAACCACAGCTTCCCCAGCTTGAATACAGCTAGGGACCTCTGTTGTATCGCTCTCTCACTCCCATTTCCTGTCATCTCTCTACTGATAGTACCTAATAAATGCCTAAAACTGAACTGGTTCTTCAACTGCACATTTCAAACACCAGACTACTCACAATACAAAATAAAATTCATCACCAAAATCAAACAAACAAAAAAAAGCCACTCTTCAGGAATGGCTTTGTATTTGTCTACAGCAATGGCCAGGGGTGAGGTACCAGTTCTTATCTGAAAATGTCTTAAAATTCAAAAGCCACTTTAAAGATACTTCAAAATGCAAAGCCACCAAGAGAAGACGTGTTTTTTGGCAGAGGATTGTTGCAAACCACTAGTGGTAGTAAAGTGAAATGATAGTGAACACACTGGTGGCAATTCCCAATTAAATCAATTTTGAAAGTACTAAAATACAAAATTTTGGTATGAAGAGGCATGTCAAATTAATCCCTGCTGTTAAACGGTAAAGAGAGGAAAGTTTACTCTCAGAACATGATCCATTCAAAATGATTTGTTTAACACCAGCCCTGATCAAAGGTGTTATTAGAGGAAAGATACTGTGGTATATGTAGGGACTGATGAAGACAGGTTGGCAGAGACCACAACACACTGATTGAAGGGCACTTTACAGTCCCTGCTTGACACTGTTGCGCTCCATTAATAACAGGCTGCCCCAGCTTTAGCCCAGCTGCGGTCCACTTTCACTTTCATGCTGCTCAGCCACACAGTTCTGTACCCCCTCCATCTCTCCCTGTTTCATATCTCTCATCTTTCACTCCTCTTTCCCCATCTTGCTCTCCTTTTCTCCTTCTCCACTGACCAGAGGGCCATTAGTTGATCTAATAGTAGTTATTAGACAAGGTTGTCAGAAAGAGCTACAGCAGAAAAAAATAGTTACTGTATTGCAAACAGCTAATATGGCTGATATAATGATGCTTCGGAGACACAAGAACATACACTTTGAACTCCGTTGCACAAATGTGTAACTATACACTGGAACAAACATCCTTTGCTGTCTTTGCTTTATTACAAATGCCTAGGACTGAACTTGCTGATGTGATAGTGACCCACACAATAGGAAATCATGCAGTGCAGCTACACAAAACTGAACATGATATATGAGATGAAAAATGATTTTCCTTTTATTATTACAGATGTCATGGCAGAGCAAGCCAATATTAAACTGACAACAAAGAAAAGTTGTGTGCTTTCGTAGAAAAAACCAAAAAAACATTAGTTATATATATGTGTGTGTGTGTGTGTGTATCAATAATAATCAGAATTTATTGATATAAATCTACATTTATTTATATAAATTCTGATCATTATTGATATTTTTATCTGTAAATTAAAAAATGCTCCATGCTGCAACCTCTTACACTGAGGTGGAAAACAGAAGAGGAAACAAGTAAAAGCTGCTCACTGACTCATTGTGTTCTATCACAGCTGCCAAGGAAAAGAGGTAGGAGGGAGGGAATAAATGATCAAAGACCCTGTGTGTTCACCTGCATTCAGTGTGCAATTTGTTCAAATTTAACTACATGGGGTAGTGGGATGGTGCTGAAATAATGTATTCACAGTTTTTTCATCCAATGAAGTAAATGGACATATACTACACTGTCTTAGCATGGACGATCTTAATCAAAACAAAAACATGAGAAATGTTTGTATCCACATGTATTTAGATTTACAGTTTTATTATATATGTTGATGCTGATTTCTAAACTTAAAAACCATTCATAGCTAAATCACAAAGTTTACTGGGCTTGAAATGATGGCTGATTACCCTGCAAAAATGCTGTGGTGAAACCAGAGGACAGGTGACAACTCATTATAGCCACTGTTCATTTCAAATCCTGGTAGTGTTCATAAACCTTCAACAGAGAATAATTATTATTTTTTGGAAATCATGTGAAAGCAAAGCTGATGGCTTCTTCAACTAAGTGAGAAAGATGTATTCATAAGTTCCTTCTGCATCATCTTTCAAGGATTTCTTGTAACCTTTGGAAACTGTCCAAGGACCTGTTCTTACAGAATAAACCTGAGGGACCATGTGGCTGTCTTTCTGCTTCACTGTCTTTCTGTTGGTCTCACATCCTCCCTGTGTCTAAGATGTTGAGTTTTCTCTCTCTCTGACAACGATACAATTCTTTATCTTAGTATGTTATTTTATCTTTAGCTGTCTAAATGGCAACAGACTGACTACCGACCCTTTCTACAAAAAGTCAATGTGTATCCTTAATCCATTCATACTTAATCCCACCATGTTTAGCAATTATCCCTCTACATGTTACACGCGTAAGTGTAAGCGTAACATGATGGTTGACATCTGATCTTTTTTGATTTTTATTGTAACCATAATCTTGACTTCAACATGCACAGGCTTGCCAAAAGGACCTACTGTAAAGAGGATTTATTTTTACTGATTATGGATTATAGTTATAGTTTTTTGTTTTTTTTATTTGCCAGTGTCTCTTCAGTTCATATAAACCAGCTGGAAATTGCCAGTTTGTCTAAACATTATATCCATTTCAGGATCCATTATATTTAGGCATGAAACTAATAACTAATCCATCTTTATTTTCCCCCAGATACCAAAACAGAATTATTCAGGGAGCACACAGCATATTTGTGTCCATGGTATGGATGCCTGTTGCATTGTCACAACCTGCATATGGTCTGCAGTAACCTGTAGTACCCTCAGCCAACAGCAGAGGACTCTGTTCCTGCTATGTGTCTGACTTATAGCCTTGGTTCTGGTCATAAACACTAGAGCTGATGTATGTAGATGAAGAGTGGGGCAGCTTTGTAAAATCTCTGAAGGACAATCTTAAAAGCTTTCACCTCAACACAACCTGTAAATCATGTATTTTTCTCTTTACTGTGTAACTTGGAAGACATCTGGAGGTAAACTATTTACCTGACTACTACCTCATTTGTCAAAACTGGACAAATTACCACCTGCACACATTTATGGGAGGACAGTTTAAGGGCCAAAAATAACAAACACTCAGTTTTCTCATCATGTGAGTAGTAAATAGAGGCCTTGTGATATTATCTAAACCTTTGGCCTGTCTATAAGCACTTCAGATGAATTTAGCTGACAAAAGAGAGCGCCAAATGGTGTACCCTAAGGAGAGCAGGAAGTGTTAAGCCGCTTCAAAGCTAATATAAAGCCTACATGACAGTATTGTGCCCTCCATCCTTTCTTTGTTTGGGTTTGTGAGGATTAGAGACATCTAAAGAGATTTTCTAAAGGCCAGCAATGCTTGACTTTCAGTGTACAAGACTCGCATACAAAGAATTAGAACACAAGAATGGTAAAGGCTAGGTATCATAGATAGAAATAAAACCTATATAATACAAAGAGAATGTTTTTTACTTTAAGCTGTAGGAGCTAACTTGGCAGAGAAACCTATTTTTGCACCTATATAAATACAATATAAAATGTCTTCTTTAATAATAAGTCCATTCCCACAAGTGGGATAAATAAAGTATATCTTATCTTATTCATGAAAACACAATCAAATTTTGTATCATCAAGTTTTCATCATGAAGTTCCCTGGACCGTCCAGATTTCAGACTAAAGACTAAAATAAATTCTATTGCAATAAATAGTGACAGTAGTAAGACTTACAGTTTCACTGGATGGTCAGGAGTCAAAAGATTTTGAGGTTTTACAAAGAGTCTTGAGCAGGATGGATAAGTAAGGCAACAGCTTTTGGGAGGAAGCTTTAGAGAAGATGGGTGGTCTCTGTGAATTGATGCCATATCCAAGCTGTAAGTTATGTTAACATGGTCGCCTGGACGTGTAATGATTTAGAGCTAACAAAGATTGATACTTTACTGAGGGCAATGAGAAAGTGAAGGCTTGTTATATCATATAGTAAATGCGACAAAGATGGACAGCCTCCCCTCCTGGGGAAATGCATGCAATTTGATTTGTTTGTTATTCCATTTTTTTATTCCATGCCCACCACATAGTTCCTCTGCCATCCATTGGCATGAGAATGTCACCAAATTTATGAAACTATGATTAATATGAGGAAGTTAAAAATTGGAGGAGTGATCCTGTGTGTTTCACTTTCCTTCACCTCCATGTCAAAGCCAACCCGAAAAGCATAATTTATTGCTCCTGTGATTATGCTCATATAAGCACAAATATATAGGTTACATTGCTCAGTGATGTGTCTTTAATCATTGTATTTTTGTGACTTTGCCAGCATAATGTAATGTATTGGAAAAATGCTTACTCTTGTCTGTATGAGCATGTATGTGTTTTGGGGTGACTTCTACTGTATAGTGTATGACTCTCACTTCATGTCCAAGGTCAGGCCCTCCAATAAGTTACTACTGATTTTGATTATACACCTCCATAGGTGTGTGTGTGTGTGTGTGTGTGTGTGTGTGTGTGTGTGTGTGTGTGTGTGTGTGTCATATGTGCTGAGGCAGAAAGGGACAGAAGTATGCAGGCCTTGAAGGACTTTTCAAGTGTTATTGTCCTTCCTTTCACCACTCCTACCTAAAAAATCAATGTAAAGCACTTGTCAAATTTTCCTGACAGGAAAATATGGCTTTCTAAAAAAGGTATATGCCTCCACATGTGTTATATTACTCCACCATCTGTGAATCCCCTTCTAACCTCCTCTAGCTCGCACAGCAATTTCAAGGCAGGAAGGTCAGATGTCTCATCATCCTACTGTTGTTGAACCCATGCTGCATTTGAAAATTACTAGGTATGATGTGAACTAGGTGCAAGTGTAGGTTCAGATTGGTGTATGGCAGCTGGAGTGTAAGAGAAAGGAACTGTAAAAGAGAGTGGATATGAACAGCAGTTATTTGTGGGAGGACAGAGCTTATTTTTGAGCATCCCAATGTGTCAATATTTTGAAACAAATATTTATATCCTAAGGTGCAGTTATCAGAATTAAAAGTACCATCATTGCATTGTCAAAGGCACATTGAAACAGCATTGAAAAGTATGACTGGTTACTGTCAGCATGTAAATGTGGACAATGTTACGCAAGCTGTCCTCTTAGAAATGACAACTTAAATACAAACTACAATATTTATATATTAAATGTCAAACCTTAATTTTCTGTAAGAAAATTCAGCTGTAAGAGACAATAGTCTTAACAAGAACAAAAGGTGCTGGAGGTGTGTCAAGGTTGTGCAAAGAGACCATCCTGGCTGCTGCTAGCCCTAGAACTATAGCATTTATCTAGCACACAACACACAAATTATAAATGTTCTGGGTGGGTGAATGAATGAATGAACTCATGAACAAGGAAAATTTTGATGTATTTCCTGAAATTTCATTCTGTCATAGCTAAAGGTCTTCTAGTCAATTCTTTGTCCTTAGATACTTAAAAAGAAATTACTTTCACCTGAATAGTAGCTACATACATTAATAATAAAAGATTCTGCCTTTGTTGACAAAGAAGATTTTGTACTCATTGCTTAAATTAAATGGCTTGGTCCTCAGTTCTTAAATTTGACCCAAGTTACTTGCACTGGGAGTGTAAAACAGATTCACCTCTTTTACCCTCCTTTTAAATGTGTAGGACTTGCCTCAGAACAATTGTAGTATAACTCATTTCTACATGTGGCAGTTAAAATTATATCAGTGTAACAGATTTCTTTCCTTTACACCTCACTAAATGACATAAATACCACAATGATAAAATAATTGAGGCAAAACTCGGAACAAAAAAAGGTATATAAACAGCATTCTCTTCTTATTGCAGCAGATATGAGTTTAATCAAATTAAAAGAGGACCTGTTTCAGTTTCACCAGTGAGAGGCTTCCTACATGGCAGAAACCTAAAAGACTTAAATTAGTTTTCACAGCATTTTGCAAGACATATGGACATCCAACTGCTTGATGACAACTGAACTGTAGTCTACTTCTACTCTCATGTATTGGCAGAAAAGAACATCTCTAATTAGTACTTTTTTGCCAAACTTTCACTGACAGCAAAAAGAAACTTTAGTAGCAACATGATGATAAAGTGTCGGGCTAAATACTCAACGTAAATTATGTTGTAACCTCACTTAACTAATCTATGTTCAACTGCATGGAAGCAAGAACAAATTCAGCAGCTTTTAAGCAACACACCTGAATAAATAAAAGTCTTATTTGAAATACTCAGTAGCTAAGTCACTGCAGTCTTGTTAAACACAGACCGTGATTTCTACTTCTACTCTTTTGTTTTTTCAAACATCCTATTTATGTTTATGTTAGTTGTTCAAACAAAACACTTGAAAAGGTTTAGTTACATTGGATTCTTGTCTCTATCAGATGGCATACAAAAGTAAGTCCTTATTAGCTCCCAGAGATATTCACCACTGAGCTGTTAGCAAACATACTGTATTCTACTTCTGAGACTATCAAAGTTGATCAAGAGAAAACTGCATTGGCAATAGTTCTCTGACAACAGCCTCTTACTGTTCCCTCTATTTCTGTTTGTTTTTTTTTTTCTTCTATACTTTGACACTTCAATGTCTATGAAAGCAAAGTTTGTTTCAAGCAAATAAAATGAACAGCACAGCACTAGAGCCTCTGGCACCATTGTCAAAAGCACATACTACATCCTAAATTGGGTTTTGCCCCACTAATATGTAGTACGCTATTATTTCAAAGGCATGCACATTTAGGATAGCTACTTACTTTCTAAGTGCTGTTACATCAGAGGCTGTCTCTCAAAGGAGTTCCCTTTAAACCAGCATGCATGCAGGCAAACACACTCAATCAAAGTCACAAACGCAATTGTCTGACCAAGCCAGGGGAAGGAACCTACTTCCTATTTAATATGTTTCTATGCTTTCTGTCTGCTCATTGGCTTGGTGTGATTAATGAGACCTCCCTTCCTCACAATCACGCAGGTGACTGTGGAATGACTGTGCCTGTGTGTGTGTGTGTGTGTGTGTGTGTGTGTGTGTGTGTGTGTGTGTGTGTGTTTGAATGTGTGTCTTTGATGTTCTTCCCAACACTTATATTTTCAAGCATTAACCAGTAGATTGAGACTAAAAAAAGAAAAACATTTGAGAGAACTACCTGAATTATCATTCAATATTTAGCAACTGAGATTTCAATCATGTACCTGTTTCTCAGTCTTTCTTCTCTACCCCTCTATTTGTCTTGTTTTGTTTTTGACTAAGAGTAATTTTGAGACCACTGAGATCCTAATGGCACATTGTAAATGTAACCAAATTTGCTTTCCCCTGATACACCAAACTTATTTCCACGCAGAACTGTATAAACAATTCATAGTCTTTTCTACTGGTAACCTTGTTCAATTTCATGGAGTTTCTTGTCATTCTCTTTCTTGTTTTCTTCCTCCTCTCCTCTCTCCTTCCTTACCCCCTGTGTCTACTTGCCCCAGGTCAGAGAGGTGGCTTTGGTATTTGGCCCACCTTATGGATTGCAGGGAGGAAATGCAAGCCAGCCAAAACAAACTGCATCACCAGCTACTGGCAGGAGGGAAGAAATTGTGTACCCATAATTTGCTTATGGTTTGCAAATTAAGGGCTGAATTTGCTTCTAGCTCTATTCTGCATCTGTCTCTTCCTCTCTTCCCCCCGCCATCTCCTCTTCCCCCTCGACGCCCTTCTCCCTTTCTTCCTCTGTTTTGGAGAAGAATTGCGAGGAAAGTAGGCTATTAAATCCTTGGATATATGAGGCAGAGAGGGTATCAAGCTCTCATGTAAATTATCCCAATATTTGCATCTGGGTTTCACTGCAAAAAGGTCCCCACCACTTCTACAACCCAATTCCAATTTCATCTAGCGGATAATTGTCAATTCAACCAGGAGTGTAAATTCTATCAATAACCCCCATCAATCCTCTCTCTCACATATACGCTAATATTCTCTCTCCCTCGTTTGTTTACCTAAATGACTTGTTTCAGAAAAAAGGGGGGAGGTGATCCATTTTCTTTCCACTAGACTCACTGCTGCCCCTGATATTGTTATTTCTCCTTAGTTACAGATGAGATGAGCTTTGCTCTTCTGAGCTGATGGCTGAGGAGAGGGGTGGAGAAGAAAAGGGAGGAATTTTAGATGTGAGGAGAAATCTCTGCTGCTGCTCAAATGTGTGTGTGCATGTGTACACAAACCAATACAATACAACAGTATCAAAAGGGCGTGCAGCTTATTAATAGCTTCACCGTGAAGCTTTTCATCTCCCCCTCGTCCTTCTCTTCTCCTCTGGTCATTAAGAAAAAGTTACATGCTTACAGCTACACAGCTATAATTCTGCTCTATTGCAAGACTATGGATGCCTGGTGGCCTATGCTGCCTCGTATGGTCACATTGACAATGACACATACACACCCACACAAGCATAAGTACACAGAGCCAGTGTTCCTCAGGTGATAGAGTGACGGCCTAATTGTCTGTCTAGCCAGCTGACCCTGAAAGCTGTAGAGAAAGTGAGAGAGGAGTGGCAGGAGAAGGAGTGGGTGAGCAGAGAGAGATATAATGAAGTCAACTGTCTGGTCTATTGGGCCTCTGTCAAATGAACACACTGAGATATACAGAAGTCATGGAGGACTCAATGACACACACTTACCAGAACCTCAAGCACTGAAAAGGGCTGTGTCTATAGTCAGAACTGTTAGAGTTGATGTGGCCAAAGATAAGATGGAGGTGACATGGCGCTTTCCAAGTTCGACAAATGTGTTACAGTATTGACTGAAAAGGGAAATCCTTCTTAAAATCATCGACCTCCACAGGATGGTCTGAGTGCCAGATCAGCTACAAAAATGCAGCACAAGCAGAAGCTAAAAATAATTCAGTACATTGCTCATGGAGTGGACATTGTTCATTTTTGGCCTGGGTGCTTGAATCTTGATACACTGATACTATAATGTACAGAAATAGCATATGGACAAGGTAAACATGGAGTTTTAAAGTAGAGGGACGGGATATACACTATACACTAACTAGCCTTGAGCTGGGGAACTTATCGAAAATATCAATGTGTTTGATAGATTCATAACTGTATACAGGCTGCCACCTACCCCTGTAATGCACATGAAAAGCACAAAAACAAAACCCTACTGGCATATGACCACAACCAGTCAGAGTTTGCGGTGTGGGTTAATTTCATAAATCAAGCTGGCATTGTTCCACCTGGCACTTTTACGCACGTAATTAGCCATGTAAGTCCTGTATAACTCAGATAGACAAAATTACTTCATGTTGGAGAAATGCAGCTGGGGCCAGGCACAGATGGGAAAGAGTTGGTTATACAAAAAAGAAGTCACGTTAGTCGTGTTGGCACACCTTGGCTCCAGTCAAAAGGGAGGTAAATGAAAATACTGCTGGAAAATAGCAGAGTAGTGCAGCATTTTTTGAAGTGTTCAGTGTGGTGTGTGTGGTGTGTGTGTTTCACGTTGTGGAGTCAGGTCAGCAGTTAACTGTAATATAATAGTAAATGCTCAGTGTGAACTGCAGTTTCCCAGAAAATAAAAAAATACTACAGCTTATCCAGAGCCAAGCAGAGTTACATACTTTTGTTCTCCAGGGTTAGTGAGCTACAGCATCAGCCTGGAACAGTAAAGAGGCTTCCCTTGTACTTCCTAATCAAAGTCTGAACAATGAAGCAGATTGTTTCACATAACTTGCTGTATATCTGACTACATCATTGGCTGGCCAGGTAAGATCTGCCTGTAATAATGATGGAAGTCCTGTGGTTTGATTTCTGCCTATTTCACTGAAAACTCAACAATAAATACAGCTTGATCCCCTATGCTTGGTAATTAATATTAAAAACAGATAGACTCAGGGTTAGCACTTGTAATGGATTTATGTCTTGGACAGTAAACAGCTAAAAATGAAAAAAAGTTGTGAGCGAAGAAACTGACAGATAGTAGCAAATATTAGCTTAATTCTTAGGGACTTTTGGCAAAAATCAGACATGCTGAAGTTGCTTATAACTTGATATACAATATAACTGTTAAATACAGAGCTTCGTTGAATTGTCATGCCACAAGGGCCTTGGTGATGACAGCCAAGATAATAAATGGGCAGATCATAAATATGTCTAACTGCATGGGACTTAAGACACGTTCAATTATCAAAACAGCCACTGCTGTAATTTGATTTAAATTCAAGTATGCAATTCTTATGGTGTCAAGGTTACTCTGCTGGATGAAATAATCCATCGATGTCAGAGAAGTCAGAGAAAGCTCATGTCTGTTAAAGATAGAGCTGGACTGGGATAAAGTTTTAGAGGTAGAGAGTTAAAGATATATGAGAAGCTCCCATCAATTGGTAAAATACAGGTACATGAAGCCAAATTATATGTGGCCCAGTAAAACCACTCCAAAGAGTTAAAATCACTGTCAATAATTAAGTGATCTTCATATCCGGTATGGTGCTGTTACCAAAATGTGTTTAATCTTTTCACACACCATCAAATTATCACTCCTCTGAATGAAAGCTCCATTTATCTTGTCCGACTAATGCACTCTGGTCAAGTCCTTTTTCCACCATCTGGTGCATTTTCTTCTTTCTTGTCAAAATATTATGCATGTAATGGAGATAATAAAGATATAATGAAGGGGAGGGTCCTCAGAACTTCAATGTGGATCTATGTAAATATGTAAATGTTATCAAAGAAGAAATAACACTTCTTCTCACAGAAGGAAATTTGATTCATAAGCCATAAAACGTGCTGCTAATCCATTCAAAACACTCAAGGGTTTTGTTGATACAATCTTCTATGAACATTACTGAGGCAGGTTGTTTACTTGAGGACTTCTCTCTACTTGTGATACTATGGTTTACATACACAGGCCTTAGTCACACAGGCTGTCTTTTAGTCAAGGTGCTTCTCTACCTAGTGCCATAAGAAACCAAAGGCATGGTCAGTTTAGACAGCTAGCAGTGTGGCTCTATAGATGTCAAAAATGTGTAGTCTATCTGTTGGTCAGACAACCCAAAATTTTGGTCATGTTGACATGCTAATGTATTAATATAGGTACATCAAATTAGTTAAGTTATATAATGCATAAGGCCCCAATTTGTGAATAGACCATGAACCTTTTTGATTTAAGTAACAACACATACTCCCTGAAGAAGAGCAAAGTTGGCTCTCAACATTTTGTCAGGATATTTTAATGGTGTTCAATGAGCATTAAGTTCTAGAACTTAATGGCCAGACCGGAGGGAACAAGATTAACCAAAAGTTTGGTTTTGAGGTCAATGGAGGACAACAATTTTAAACGAACAGGTTAACAAAACTGCAAGACACATCAGCAGCAGGGCCTTAAAAACACAGACACAATGATAGGCACAAGAAGTGACACACACAAATGCATGCAGGAAGATACACAAACACTAATTCACTCACTCACAGACACACATCAGATTAGTGGAGCCACAGGCTCTAAAACCACAAACAGCAGGAACTTAATTGAAGCAGGCAGGAACCAAAGAATGTCCTGAGCGTGTCAAATGCTTTCCCTTGCCACTGAGACTGTGACACACACTTCTGAACCAATGGGTCATCATTATCAAATAGATGCATGACTCACTCGTTCATACAGTCTGTCTCTGTAACTCTCTCCCTTTGTTTCCCTGTTTCTCCATTATCAATGTGACACATGACTGCTCACAGCTGCAATGCATTGAGGGAGCCATAAAACAGGTCAAAATAAATATTCTGCAGAGACATTCTTCAGACTCAGAATAGAATAGAGTCTGATGGACCAAGGAGGAAAAAGCTGAAGCAGAAAAGAGAGTGTGTATGTGTTCATGAAGAAGACTGGTACTCCAATTTGTACCAGGGAGAGTTTTTCTACACTTTCACTATCACTGTTAAAGTTGAGGTTTCTTAGGTAGACATGTGGACAAAGACGAATCATTCTAATCGTTGACAGCAGCAGAAAATTGGTCTGTGAGTATTTTGGCAGCTCAGTTTGCCAGGGTGTTTACAAAGTACACATGCAAGGTGTTCAGGTCTTGGCTACCACTGTACATCTCTCTCTGTCTCCGCACTGTGATCTCTCTGTTTTTGTATAATTGCAGATAAACAATTAGTGTGTCCACTGCAATGTGTGAAAAGTCATTGTTGTTGCATGTACGACACAGCTGGTCCTGAGGAGATTCTACCGCAAGAGGTCACCTAGCCACAAATACTGTAAGGGTGGTGCAGCAACCACACCTCCAGGTGGCTGAGGTGTATCTGTATAATAATAATAATTATTGTTATTGTTATTGTTATTGTCATTATTATTATTATTATTTTACTGTTGTGTTATACCCCACTCCTCTGGTCACTGTTACCCACAACAGGCCTATCCTTATTTTATTGCAAGCAACTTAAGTTTTCCAGGTGTCCTATATTCTGTACAGCATCTTGTAGTAATTTGTCTGTAGGCCTATTGATCTGTTGTGTCAGAGGGTTTGGACTGTATTCAGACAGCCTCACCAGCATGGACAAAATAAAGTTAAAATACAGCTTTCAACCAACTGCAGCACTTAAAAAGAGTGGTTTTGTCTCGAGTGACGACTATGCTGTCAGTATAAAAATGGCATTGTTAGGAAGAAGTCAAGATAACTACTCTATCATATTGTTTTGCTAAAATAATGTCTCGATGCTGTCGAGGTGTGATTTACTATTTGTACAGGCATTCTGACATTTTTTTGTTTGTTTTTTTAGTTGTTTTTTAAAAACCATTATTTTTTCAGGGAGGTTTCACTGAGAGGAAGCCTCTCTTTTGCAGGAATGCCCTGATCACATTTGCACAGTTAGACACATTCACACCTGAAAGCTGCCCAGAAGAATTACAGCCTGATCTGCAGGCCACTGAGCAGCTCCAATGGAGCACTGTTAAAGTAGGCTAAGTCGTGTGATATCACTGTGTGTTTACAAACAGAAACAAACATTGGTATCAGCTACTTACTTTCACTAAAATTACATTGTAGTTTCTTTTTAACTGCTGGGTTAGGAGACGATATTGATTACATTTTGAAAAGTGAATCTGTGGGGTGTTGTATAGCTACAAAAATAATATGTGAGAGTGGGAAAAAATCATGAAGCATTCACAACATTTATACAATGTATGCATATTGGCCAAGCCCATTTTTTATACATGCTATTACTTGCTTTATGCTGTAAATGAATAAATGTGTATTCCTTTTTGTTGCAGTTTGTTTTATTTGTGCTTGCCAAAGATGGTGATCTTCAGTACTTACTGCTTTAGGTTGGAGAGCTAAACAAGATTCTTTCTCACTTATACTGAAAATCTGTACCAGCATAATACATAATTGGATACCAAGACCAACCAAAGCAATATAAGCTCTGCCTTTTACTTTCGAGCTCATGCGTGCCTGCGTGTCTCTTTTTAATTAAGGCAAAAACAAGTCACTAAAGCCAGTCAGACCAGTAAGAAGAGTGGGAACAAAGTTGCTGAGCTGGTAAAACAGCTCAGCACACACTAAATAATATCAAATAAATGGTAGCTTTTCAGTCAGAAAGTCCCCGATTAGATCTTCAATGATGATTCAATTAACTGGGTTCTTTAATTAATCTCCTATTCAAACATGATGCACAAGAAACTAAAGGCTAATCAATCAATAAAATGTCAACAGCAACCACAAGCACCAGACAGCAGTGCAAATATGCCTGCATAAACTCACTGAACATAACAATTTAATATCTGTGCCCTCATTGGTTAATGATGGCCTTTGCAAGCTCATTGTTGCACAAATTACCAACAATAACCTGCTGCTGCCCCTTAATTGCTGACACAGTTTGTAGCCAACACAGCACAAACACAAAGTCTGCACAACTGCCTGTGACCCAGTAAAATAAAATAAATTGTGGTGTGTACTGCACAATATTACACATTACTTTAGTTCTGAATGCTGCTGCAGCACAACTACCACAGATCCACAAACACTGCAACTGAAGAGAAGGGTTATTGTCACACTGTTTCATGCTAGTAAATCAAGAATGTACTACTGTCACCAGTTTCATGAAAGCTTCAACAATCATTAATACATTTTTTGATTGATTAGTTGAATCTAAATCAGAATATGCCCCAACAGGTGAATTCTACACCAAACAGTCATTCAATGGTACGTTAGACAGTAGGTGCAACATCTACACACATCTGCTCTTTCTGAAGCAGACAATCAAAAAACAAAACCAAAAATAAAAGTAGTAAAACAAACATTTTACTGTGGAGATCTATTGTGAAATTGATAATACTATGGTTACCACTTTCTAAGGTCCCACTGGGGGGAATACCAATGCATCAAAATCACAGAAAACACTGAATGACCAAAATTACTATTTTTATCAGGTATCCCAAAAAGACACTGCTGTTAACTGATTGCAAATAATGACTCTGGAAAAGCCCTGCAGTACACCTTTTTGAACTGTCATAGCCACACCAAGCTGGAAATATTGAAACACATAGCAGTAAAAATGCCTAGCCAGTTTATTATTAGCTGATGACTTCCCATCCAGAAATAAAGTATGGCTTTTATTCATTACATATGCTCTTGTGAATGAGAACAGGATTGCTTATTAGAAAAAAAGAGAATGAGGTCTAGTTTTGTTCACAATTCAGTGTAAAAACAGAAATAAATTAGAATATATTGATTGTCACACCATTAACAAGCAACAGAATTATTAATCATAATAAAGTAATTATGGTTTCTTTACATAGAGGTATAAGAACTGAAGTGATTGCAACAGAGGCAGCAGCACCGTGGCACTCACTCATCATTTGGCAGCAAGTGAGCCTTCACTAAGGGTAAGGACAATTTTAGGTTGTTAGGAAAGTGGCAGGTAGATGTCCATATCAGACCTACCTCAAATTACACTGCTGATTGCAGCCAGTGCCAGTGGGGTAGATGAAGTAAATGGAGGGTGGTGGGGAGTAGTAAAGAACGTGTGGCACAGTGCACCTTTTTTCAGACTGCTCAACAGAGCTTTTCACAATGCCTTTTTTTCCCCACAGGACTCTACTAAATGCACAAAATCAGAGTGAATGTTTCAGTTTATGCACCGGTCTCTGCTTTCTGAAGTTAAAATTCAAGAACAGCAGATATTATTCACATGAACCAGCTCTTTGGTATGTTGTCACTTAACAGTACAGGTTTGGTTGTTGCTGTGTATGAGAAGCTGTTGATGTTCAAGTTCTGACCAAAAAATATTGGCTTATAAAAAAAGCATATGAATGTCTATATTTGAACCACACAGCTTTTGTGGATTAAACCAACAGTGATTGATTTAGTCTGCTGCTCTGAGACCAGCAGCTAGCTCTCTCAGTGGTGTTTGGGAATAAGAGTAAATGAAAATATCAAAATAAAAGTCAGTTTGATGCCCAAAGAAAGGAGGACACAGAGCAGCAAAAATTAGATCTCTACAGTAAATAGTATACGAAGTCAACAAGTGGTGAAGGACTACATGTAGATGTAAAATGTAGTCCTTGAATATTATATGATTTTATAATACCTTTCCCTGTAGATAAACCTTCAAATTGATTTGAGTCATCAGCTAGTCGAAAACTGAACAAAGAGACTAAGAGGCAAAGTACCAAACTAAGCAGAACCCTTAAGGTCACGCACTACTATGGACTGTGGGACGTCTCAGTATGTATAATAATGCTGGGCAGCATACCAGAAATTCTTGCTGATGTAGTAAAGGTTTTTTCACATATAAAATGAAAATGTTATTTAGGTAGCAATGTAGACCTGCAGTGCAAGGCAGACATTTCATCTTTTGTTGATTTCTTTCAAGTTGAAAAGGCAAGGGCGGTCAGTGGCTTTGATGATGAAAAGACACTATGTGCCTTAGCCCTGTAGTCTATAGCTGCCTTTGGTAGTGCCCAAATACCCAAACTTCTCACTCACTTTGCCTAATGCACCTCCATCATCTGATGGGTCAAGCATACGTGAACAGGTACACCCAATCTTCAAGGGTGAGAACTGGTGAGTTGCTCTGACATAAAGGCAACATTATGTTAACAAAAAACTGCAACCAAAACCTTCATAAGGAGGGCTAAGGCACATCTGTAGCTTCACAATTAAGAGAAAAGATTAAGGGGAGAATTTAGATGAAGACAGAAGTGTGTGTCCTCCTGATTATTTTTACCCTATTATGTAACATTTTGGCTCGTAGCACTGAGATGAGTGGGAAACCATACATAAGATTGTTGTACTGTATCCAGCCAATAGTCCCTGTTCATAAGGCTGCATATTACTTAGCTTAAATTTATCTAACTTCAGCCAAGCACAGAATGAGCTGTAACGTTATTCTATTAACTTCACCTTAAGTTGGAAACATTTCATTTCTCACATTCAGAAATGACAACAGCTCAGTATGCGGAATGTTCCTGCATGATTTTTTGTGCTGTAGTGGTGAAGAGTGAAAGCTAGTGTGTAGGGGAGGACTTGTGTGCATGATCTTGCCTGGAGCACAAACATTACCAGGACCACAACATGGAAGGTGGTACAGGTAGTGCTGTTTTTGTGGCTGTGTCTCGCATTGTTTTATCTTGCTCCAGTTTTTAGTAGTTCAGGCTCTGACGTCCTACTGCAGGGTAGGACCAGACTCTCTCACAAAACATCTACTGTATCTCAGCTGTGTTCAGATGGATAGTGTGCCATATCATTTTAGATATGGTACTCTGTGATACTTGTGATTTTGTGTTGCTGTATTCCTGCCAGTTTACTGTCCATGTTTTATGATGTTTAAACTTAATGGACTTAAACAGACAGAGGTCTTAATTATAAAACAATGAGCATTATTTGCTGCCTCGATTGCATATCCTTCCTTCTCTTAGTCTGCAAGAAATGGATGCATACAGTTGCGTACAGGCCACATAAGTATTTTTCTCTTGACCATTTTGTGGCTCACTGGAGAAGTTTTCGTTTATACTCTGATTCAGATAAAGACCCACAGTCATCACCATCCAAAATCACAGACATCTGAACCCATGTCACATTATGTTGAGTCACAATTTGGCAGCTGAGCAAGTGCTTCATCTACACCCATTCACATGCTTGATTTCCTTTGTTGTGCAGTCAGGAGATGGAGGTTGGTTGCTAAATCTGTAGGTTATCACAGCAGTTGCATTTTCCAAACCTGGGGCACTATATAAATATACTGTAAATGGTGCAGAATCAACCATGATAAAAATTTGGTTATATATCATCTTTTATAGTAAGGTCTACTGATAAATGGTGAACACTGAGTTAATTAATGAGCACACTGTTCTAATAAGCTTCAGTCAATCAGCCAAGTTAGTGTGTTTCACCCTTCTCTGAGGCATACAGCCCATTCACGCGAGACTCCCGATCTTCTGTGCAATAGCAATTTTGGGAAAATATGTAATTCCGATTTTTCTGACAGATATTGGGATTTTGATTTGACACACACACACACACACACACACACACACACACAGAGTTTCCATTTTTCGCACCGCAAGCTTTCATACACATGTTTTTTGTTAATGGGCTTATACATAGTCACAGTCAGAATGGCAACATGACAAGGAAAGACTTTATCATCCTTTTAAGCATCTTTGCCTTAATATACAGAATACATTTAGATTCAAGCAGCCTTTGTTACACTGTCACTATCTGATTTATTCATCACATTCAATTAATAAAATGCCATATTGTCAAAGTATAACATGATGAATGACCATGTAGTAATGTTTCATTAAATATTTGATACCCTCACCTAGAATATGTGATATAATCTGATCATCACATATGACAATAGTTATGATTGAATTTCAGACAAATTGAGAAGGAGTGAGGAAGTAAGACAGAAAGACAGAGAGGGAGAGACAGACTGTTCCTTATTTGGGTGCCAAAGCCTTATGGCCTATGGTTCTTGTCTCAATGTGAAATTTCATAATGGAGAAAACTGCAATAAAACTCTGCATTTAACTTCTAAGTTAGCTTTTCAGAAGTGTGAGAAGGTGAGCCTTTCAATTTCTAATATTTATGAAGTAATGGAAAAGAATAATGGATGGATGAATTCTGTCTTCTTTATGAAATGAAGAAATCTAAATTTAAAACACCCTGTGGCAACAGCTCATTGCCTCTGAAACATTAACCTCTTTCTGTAAGATGAATTGAGACATGATCAGTCTTCAATCAGACACACATGCTTTTTCAGTGGCTGCAACTGTGTCATTCAAAAAATCTAAAAAGCAAAGATTATCTTGGAGTTGCACAGCCAACCTTAATACCACTATATCAAAGGACACAAGACTGCACAACCACATACACACGTGCATGCACACAAGCACCACTCTGTTTTACACACATCAAAGCAGAAGCACAAGAGCCTGCGGTTCCACTCTTCTTAAGTTTTGTGCATATCGATGTGCATGTGTATGCTAGTGAGCGTAGGGTTTTTTTTTTGTGTGTGTGGCATAGGTTTTAGCAGGTGTGGGGGACTCTCTCATGTCAGTGGTCCTCTGAAGCCGGAGGCTGGTTACTCTTCAAAAAAAAAAAGTGGGTAGTCCATCATCTTTAAGAATTTCTCATGGATTTTCCTCAGAGTTACCAGAGGATATGGTCATATTTAATAGCCCAAAAGAACAAATTATGCAGCATCATTTTATTGAAATAGGGATGGCAGTGTAATACATTTGATTTGGATATATTCTTGTTTGATGAAACAAAGAGATAAAGACTCAATCCAATTTTAAAATGTGCTTTTACATAACTAATCAATAATTTAAACATGTCATTATATACTGTATAACATGATGGTTTTTTACATTCTGTCTTCTTCTCTCTTGAACAGATGTCTGATGTGTCCACAACTCTCAGATCTCTCTGACAACAAAATGACCAAATTTGTATTAAAGTAAACAGTGCAACAGTGTCCCCCTGTGACTTTGCAGCAACACTGTGAACTTTGCAATCCATTAATTCCTTATGGATTACTGTGGTGGTAGCACTGATATCATTACCTGAAAGACTGAAAGCAGGCTATTTTACTGCCCGGTTAATTTGCTGTCTGTCCATCGGTATCTCTCCACTAGAGCATTTGCTTCACAACCATCCATAAGATACATACCTCTTCACCGTATGACCAACATTAAGCTCGTGAAATAGAAATTCAACCCACTGACAACTTATAAATAAATTAAATTTTCTTTATTTTATTTTGAACATGTTGCTCAGACAGTGCTGGACTATTAGTACTGGTTAAGATTTCTCTTTCTTTGTCATCTGCTCTGTGGCCTCAGGCTCAAGCTGACTTAGTGTTATAATGACACCATCCACACACACTATCTACGCAAATACAGATTCTGAACGAGCAGAAGCCATATGGCAGGTTACTGGCCTGCATAATTGGCTTAAACAAGAAACAGTGTGTGTGTAGCGCGTGTGTGTATGTTTGTGTGAGTGAAAGTGTATGACTGTACGTAGGCGGCCTTTCCTCTCAGTCGCAACAACCCCGTCGATAATCATGCAGCAAATGAGCCTGCTGTCACTGCTGTGGTCCCCTGACAACTGCTGCAGCCACAGAGCACCCTGCACACACACACCCACACGCGCACACACACACACAAAAGACACACATACGCAAACACTACACAGACAACATGTACCCCCCAAACACATACACTCTTCCACTAATTCACAAACAAGAAGCTGAACTGCACTACACAGTCACCAAAAGAGCACATGCAGTACTGACAGAATCTACCCAACATTTCCATTAGTGGATTTGGTATCAAAGAGCAACCTTTTCTTGAAATCCAAACACTATCTATCCCCAGTGCTAAGTCATTACGCATTATCACCCTAATCTTAATGTTATTTCCCCACAAAGTTAGCTACAGGGATATGTGCTTATCCTAAGATCTCCCAAGTCTGAATTGTCTGCTTATTTGTTTCACCTAAACTACCATCTTCTCAGTGTCTCATTCTGTCTTCTATCAGACGATCATTTTAGTTAATGTAGGCAACAAGCCAACTTTAAACATTTCTCAATTTGTACCCTAAATAAACATATACCACATCAATAGGCAAAATAATAGTAGAAATATTTTAGTACATTAATTTTGCAATGATAAATGTTCTTAAAATTACATTTTATGCCTGTTGCTTTCATTTATTCAAGGAAAAATGTCACAGCATCAACAACCTAGGTTTTTGTTTTACATGATGGACTTTACCTCAGTAAGATTTTATGCTCTTCCCAGCTTCTCTTCCAGATTTTAGAGAGAAGGGAGAATTTTTGTTCAAAAATAACAATCCACTGTGTGAAGCTTTAGTTTTTGTTTTGAAGTTACAAATCCAGAAACACAGAGGTACTCGAACTGTAGCAACTGGTAAAAGAAAGAAATATATGGACATGTAACACCAATAATTAAATAATGATAGTACTATATATTGTATAATAAAGTATCTACAGGCCTCAAAGAAACTCAATAAATAAAACTAATTTGATGCAATTTGTTTAATGTATTCAGTTATTAATCATAATTTATTCATTTTTCCATAAAACTGGCATGACTAATTCAGTGGGTACAGACTTGCAGTTGTCATTCCTTATCTATACACAATCCACATATGAAGTTTCGGTTTATTCAAATTAACCCAGGTATTTATTCTATAAAGTTCTCAAGAGAGAGCTCAAGGGGGTTTTGATGTATCCAGAACCACTACTTCATTCAGCTAATCAAAGCCTGTTAATTAAGCACTTCAAAAGTTAAATGGCTGGGGAGGACAGAATGGCATAGTGGTGCTTGGAATTATATGTCTGTTCTGATGTCATGCACTGAAAGGTGGACATTTACGACAAAGTCTTTAAAACTTTCTCCTGGGCGTGGTGGGGAATAAGATTTATAAATGCTGCTCACTGAAGGGAAGGAAAAAAAGATGAATGATGTTGACCTGAGTTACATCAGGGTTAACTCAAATCAACAGTCCAATTCTCCTTTTTTCCATCTAAAAACATCTTCAGTTGTTACAGAAAGTTTTGATGGTTCATATTATACCAACTGGAGACAAGAGAGAACTGGGGATTGAAGGAGAGAGGGCTAGAGGAAGAAATGAAAGGAGAATGGTAGCTGTAAATTAAGCTCTCTGAAAATAGTTTCCTCTCACATAAGCCAAAATGGCCCATTATAAGTTTAATACATTTTGAGTCCCAGTGGAGGAGGAAAAGAGCAGAGATGCCGAAAGGGCCGATTGAGTGAGTCATCAGGGCCTATAATAGTATCACAACACAATACCCTACCATCTGCTTCCTGTAAAAGCCCAGGCTAAATTTGTCTTCTGTTGTACATAGTCCAGTGGCAACGAAAGTAGAGAAACACTGAGTGGGCAAATATGACACTGTAGAGTACGCTCACATAAACTATGCTAACTGTTACGCGCCAACTGCCTGGGTCTAAACACAAAAAATCCATTCTAAATGTCAGCTAAATTGTTATATGTTCCTCTGTATTTGGGAGGACAGCAGAGCAGTGAGAGTCAAACAACTGTGTTAAAAAAAAAAAAAAGTCGACCAGATTGTAGGAAAATCTCTGGTTTCATACGCAAGGCCACAGAGAGAGTGGTAGAGTGGAAGAACACACTGCGGAATATAGCCAACAAATGAATCACCATGAAGAGGATGATGCAAACCAGCGCAGTAGTGAACTGAGGGCTGAGGTGATGGAGAGGATTAGAGGAAGCTACATTGCTGGTGAGTGCTCTTGTGCAAGGTATAAAGCCTCCAGTAGTATTATTCTGTGGATGGCAGTTAAATCTGTTATGCAAATTATTAGAGTATTTATAACAACAAAAATGCATATGCAGTCACTGATATCCTGCCAATATCAATAAAATATCTCTGTGGGGAAGGTCAGGAGCTCAGTGGCCCAGGAGTAACCCAGGTTCAGTTCCCAGTAGTTGTACCTCCATCCCTGGTCATGTGTTCCAGTAAACAAAAGTTGGCATAGTCCAAGGGTGGGAAGCCAACCAGGGATCATTTCCCCGTCACTGAACCTGAACTGACTCCTACTGGTTGGTTGGGGCTCCTGTGCAAATGGCATGGTTGAGGGGGATAGCATGAACCTCAGAATGCTGCATCCCCTCTAGGTTAAGTTCCCCACTAAGAGGTAAAGAAGTGGCTGGTAACTCCATGCACATCCATCTCCAGGCCAGCGGGAGTTACATGATGTGAGAAGGGCTACAGTGGTGGGCAAGTGAGTTTAAAAGCTGTGAAAGGAGAAATACACTGGAAATGTTTTGTTTTGTACAATTGGATATTATCCAGCTTAATGATCTGCAGCAACTTCAAGATAACTTGTTTATAACATGAAGTCAGTTATAAAACTCATCTGAACATAAAGTGTTCAAATGAGCTGGAAGTGTCTACTGGCAACAAAATAAATCAAACATGTTGTAAAGTAAGGTCAGGAATGATGAGAGCTCCCAGTTTATGGTGCAAACGGCTCATGGGTTAGGCTATGACTGGCAATGCTGGAACTACAAAACTTTGAATGGCTTCACATGATGCAAACCCACCTCTGGAAACATCTGGGTTTGCCAGAGCTAAGGATGAGTGGGATGAGCTAAACTACTTTTAAATCCAACTAAATTGCTCACTATAGCAACAGAGCAAAGTGTACATGATGAAAGCTCTTCTCATTGAACAGAAAATGGACACACATATAGACTGGTTGTAAACTATCTTGTGAAATGAAGGCTCAAAACGTTCTTTCATTTTTAAAGAGAACTAGTTTTACTGGACTCATAAATGTTGAGACTGGTGTCAAAGGAATATTGGAACTAAGATGCACACTTCACTTGTCCAATACAGAAACTTTACATCATCTAGCTAGCAATGATGACTTTGTTGTTTAGTAATATGTACTGACTGATAATTTTGATGCCAACTGATTGTCATAAAGTCATGGAGTGCCAAAATGAGACTACAAAAAGGCCAGCTACTGATCTAGTTCCTGTTGTCGCAGGTGGTAAATTAGAGGCTGTCACCAGCGCTCTTCAGCTGGTAAACTCAAATACCTACTGTAGTCTAACCTGTAGGATCTCTCTATGTGAAATGGTCTCTCTCACTAGTTTGGTGCTCTACAGATGAGACTATTTGATGCAGAGATTGTCAAGAATTTAATTAGAAGCAGCTGGATTTTCATTTCGAGAGACTGATCGACCTGCTTTCAGTTTGACAAGCAACTCTGCAAAGTTATCTTATCAACATGCTGGACTAAGAAAAAAAAAAAAGGCACTCATACCACTGGAGCAGCTTCAAAGACATTTCTGTATCCCAACAAGTAGCAACTCTTACACTGGGATTAGGGGAAACTGTTTTCAAATAGTGAAAACCAACAGTTTCCAAGTGGTGATTATCTAATGAGAAGAAGTAATTATGTAACATACAGCAGGTAATAAATGTTTTAATTTTCAAATATAAACTTTTAAAATGAAGATATAATTATTATATAAAGTTAGTAAATTATTAGTATTAGTAAATAGTATTAGTAATTAAATATATATTACTTCCAGTAGTCTGTTAAAAGTCACCTGCTTGTAATAGCGCCCTGCTGATTTCTGCATCCCCAGATCTCGGCAATGTAATTTGTGAGGAAATGTCAACAGGAAATCTATAATTTTCTTGGATGATTATATTGCCTTTATATTTAGATATCCATCTCTTATGAATCATATACCACGCATACAAGTGAGATCTTGGCCCAGTGCTCAGGATAGCACACTTTTATCCATCTTGCAAGATTGATGGACTGCTTTTGCTTTCAAGTGTAAAAAACAGCCAAGATTACTCATGTGGTCTGCAATGATTCCAGTCTATCGCGGGCATGTTGAGGGAAAGATCATTCTTGCTTTTTGTGCACATCTTGCAACACAGGAAAGCAAAACCAAGAGCATACAGATGGGCATTCCTCTGTCAGTGACTGGCAGAAAGAGACAGCTCACTTAAATCAAATGCCTAATAAACAAAAAATGCTTAGCAAATCAAACTGGTGGTAAGGTCAAGTCGTCCAGAGGCCAACAAATATAAGCTGCAATGTTACCTGAAAACTCACAAAAAAGCATTTTAATCATACTTCACTTAATATCATTATTTATTAAAATATTATGTTTATTTCAATGTTTCATGAATTTCGTTTTGAATTGTGTTGTTTGGGTGTAACTGTTCAGTGACTGACTTCACTTGAAGACTGAACTTCATTATGAAATGAACAAATTACACTTCAATATTAAGTGTCTGAGATTGAGAAGAGCAGAATTTATGATGAAGGGCTTGGAGGTTACACTGTACCTGTCTACTGTGCCACTGAGTTACCTTGTTGGGCTGATATTAACCAAAATAGGGGCAAAGCCCTGAAGCGCAGGATGATACGGCATGCTGTTGTTCACACTGAGGAAACACACTGGTGTGCTGGCTCCGTGAAAGAGGGTCTGTAATCCATCACCTCAGCAGTTTGCCACCTCCTCTGTGGCTCACCTATGCTCACCAACAACACCATCACTGCTTATCAGTGTCACATGCCAGTACATCTGCTCCTATATTCTCTCAGTGGCTGTAATGTTACAGATTTAACCACAGTCAAATTTCACTTTAACCTAAGTTGTTACGAAGAAAAGAAAATACTTGCTCATGCCGTGTATATACAGTGTGCATTTTGCAGTTGGTCTTTTAATAGTCTAAGTGGCTGTTCAGTCTTGAGTTGTGCCTGATTTAGATCTCCATCTTTATTTAGGACAGCAAAAGTAGACATACAATAAATGAGCCTGATTTAAGTGTGGGCTAGCAGGAGTCTGTGTGTGTGTGTGTGTGTACTCAGTAACTTCAGGCGAGAGAGACCTGCAACCTGTACCAAAAGTCACTGGCTGCATGCTGCCGAGTCCTTGTGTGTTTGCCTTTGCCGCAGTGAGCCATTTAACAGCCCTTTGGCCATGCAACACGATAATAAGGTTTTCTTTGGACTGTTAGGGACAATAAGAGGATTTATTAGAGAGACAAAGAGGAAAAGGAGAGAGGGCTAATGACAAAGAGACAGATATAGAGGAGAGTAGAAAAGCAAGTGAGAGACAGATGGGGATGTTGAATTGATCCAATGATCCACACTGATTTTGACAACAGCATAGTGACAGAGAGAGATGACCATGATTTCTTTCCTTCTCTCACATACATTTGATACACACAGGCTAAAGTGGAACCTGTGTACATCAATGATCAAGTCACAGTGATAAAAACCAAACTTAAATTCAGCCAGAATAGTAAAACAGACCGCTAGCAAATAATTGAGTTTGAGAGCTGGTACACACACACACACACATTAGAGATACACCACCCACCTTCACCCTTTTTCACCCAGGCCAGACATTAGGACATGCCTGTCACAGCACACTAAGTTTCACAAAGCTGTAGTCACAGTCTGACTGAGTGAATTGGCGCTCAAAAATCCGTTACGACCGCCCTGAAGTCGTTGGTGAGAAAGTAACAGGACTTGAGACTAGTTAGTGTACCGCGATGTTACTGACTATGCTAACTATTACATCACATTTCAAAATCAGCCTCCGTTAATGGCTAAACACATGACTTGCTCCGGCCCATCATCAGATGTACTATAATAACTTACATACATTCCTTACCGACTAAACAGATTATATCTATTGCTAAATTATAAAAATATGAAAAAATTAGATGGTTAATAAAATGAAGACATTTCATCAAGTAACCACATTTTTAGCAGCAAAACATTCAATTTTATCAGATACACACTACAGGTGTAATTTATAATAATACATTATTTGTTCTTTCCAGTTACCAAAGGATCTCAAAGTTTCAGGGTGCCTGCTACATCATAGGCATAACAACTCTGTGTCAAATGAGAAGTCAAATATCTGGCAGTGGAACGTCTGCAGGTGCCCTACTAACTGATACAATGGTGTTGCATTTTCCGTCCTGACAGGACCCTGTCAACAGGTGTCTGTTTGTGATGTTGTTGTTGTCAGATTCAGTGGCCTGACTGCACAGGTACATTCAGCATACATACACTACCCATTACACAATGTAAGCAATTGTTGAATGGCAACGTTACATCACACAGACAGCCAGCACTGGTCAGGAGCCGAGCCTGCAGGAAGACTACAGAGATAATAAGAAATGGGTGTGTTTTGCCTTACCTGTAATTTGGAGAGCTTTGTGTCCAGTTTGAGTCCTTCACCACAGAAGACCCTCCGCTGTTGAGTCGTAACGTTCAGTCCTCTTTTTCCCACCGAGGCATAGGTCCAGTTTCAGGGTAAATGTCACACAAGGCCTTCCAGCACACCTACTTCCAGTTGGGCACAGTATTTGGTTTTACATCCCAGTAATTTACTGGCCCGTTGCTGCTACTCTAAGCTAGGTACTATTAGTTTACAATACAGTAGAAAACTTATAACCTCACTGTTTCATTTTGAAGCACGCTACAAATTTATGGTTTAATTGGTGTTCCACAAGCAAGGTGGCCTGCTCACAGTTGCTCCCATAGTCCCACTACAAACGGTAGTTTGGTGGGGGCGAAAACAGCTCTGAAGTTACTAATCAAGAGGAGGTGTCAAACACCCGCGCTTTACGATCACGGTCACGCTAACCACCTGACTTGGACACCTTAACACACATTATAACGCAAAGGATGCTGTGTCCTTAAACTGAAGAACCTAATTTAACTTGGAGAAAATCAAGCCTACAGTAAAATGCTATATAAATGAAGAAACCTGTTTAATTTGATTGTAAAAAGCTCACCTCTATGATGCAAAACGTGAAGTTCAATATCATCCATCCATGCATCCGCTTATTATTCATACGGCTTATCCGTGAAGCGTCGCGGGCAATAATAATAATAATAATAATAATAATAATAAGGCAAACCATAAGGTCACAGTGCCACATCAGAGGATTAAAAATGAATTAAATTTACTGTTGTTGTGCATAAACATGTACTCGTGGACGACCTACAGCTATTAAAAGGTAAAAACAAAAATTAAAAAAATAATAATTAAAAACGAGTTGATATTTGTTTGATCAGGAGGAGAGAACTGAAGCAGTTGTTTAAAATGTGACACTGAAGGTGATGAGGGTGTGATTTGGATGTTGTGAGGTCGGCCCCTTTTAACTACATCTCAAGGTCAGAGCTCACGCTTACCCATTCCCTGTCTTACTATTTGTGTCTTCATTTTAAATTAACTGACAGTTCTTAGTCTACAGATTATCATAAAATTAGCTGAAAGCAACTGTCATGATGTCTTCAAGCTATGTCTGTTCAATCCAAACCCCTGATACTGAATTATACTTAATAGAAAAAAACGGGTCAACTACCAACTTAGTAATAATTTCATGATTCCATTTTCTGCTGGTAAACACATTTGTACTTTTTGACTATATGCCAAAACAATTAGGAAAGTTGATTTTACAGCCTCCTGAGGATCATCAGAAGCCAAATACACAAACAGCATATCCTGTCATTACTTGATCTCTTCAACTTCAAAGCTCTGATAATCAGTGGTGTGTTTAATACAAAGCACCTCTGTCATATCAATTACAGCAAGTTAGTATCAAAACTGCTATCCTCTAATCCCCTGTGTGTGTGTGTGTGTGTGTGTGTGTGTGTGTGCATGCTAGTCTGCCAGTCGTAATATCACCAACACTAATTGAGTGAGTCCAGAAATGAGAAATGTGCACAGGTCCTCCCTAAGGGGTAAACAGTCAAAGTCTACATCCCACACACACACACACATGCATGCACACAAAGTCATTCTAACATAATTGATTTTCTAAACACTTCCATACTTTATGGTCACTGCCAAATGAAAACTCACTCAAATAGGTTGGAGGCTAATGTCAAACGAGGTAAAATTACTTCTGTCTGCACTTGCTGCCGTGTACAACCTTTTTAAGTCTACTCAATGCTGTTGCAGCTGAAAGTTATTTCAATCTCTTGTGCCGGAGCATTCAAAGATTCTTTATTCAGCGCCAATATTGTAAGTTCCTCTTCAGTCTTTGATTTTATTCATACTTTCTTTAGAGATTTGTACAGCCAAATCTACCCTTGTTTGGGAGATGGAGCCCATAAAAGTATATATTCAGCTCTTTTGGTGGAAGCAGAATCATCTTTTCTTTCTGTCAATAGGTCAAAGACACTTTACAGACATAATTTTATTTTATAATGAAAAAGCTTGATATTAGTGATGGAAAAATCAAAAATCACAATCTTCACTAAATATCATCTATTTTATTTGTATTAAATATTATAAAGCAGACAGCGGACAAAAAATCTTTTTGAGGAACATTTCATGTGAACAAAACAACTGTGAGAGTGACAAAAAAGATGAAAAGAAGAGAAATACTTAAAACACATTAATTGAACAGTTTTTTTTTGACCACAATAAGCTTCCATCAGACAGTTCTATCAAACAGAAGTTTCAAACTGTTAAGACTATATAAAGTGAAAACAACCTTAAGGAAGAGAAATTTCATTTGCTTTTGGATGGATTGTCGTTAATGAATTTATGAGCTAACTGGTCAGAGGCTCACAGTTTGAGTCTACCCTGTGGTTTGTATATATACTTAAAATATAGACTTCATCCTGAACTGAAAAACCCAGCTTTAATAGATTATTATCAATCCATCAGCCACTTTTCTGATACAGTTAGCAAAAGTTTGCAAAAGTCATCTCAAGCAGAAGAAATATAGTGCAAAGGTTGGATTTAAAAGTGTGTGTGTGTGTGTGTGTGGTTGGGGGGGGGGAATCAGTAATCATCTAGTCGTAAGCAAGTCAACTGACCTTACATGTAAATTTATCATAGGTCCTAGATAATATAGAATTTGTTGTGGTTTGCTTTTTTTTTTTCTCTAATGTGTAACTATAGCCTGAATTGCTTTGGTAATATTCAGACCTCTGACCTGCATTTGACATTTATCAATGAAACAAAAATCTTCAGCTTTGTGTGTGTGTGTGTGTGTGTGTGTGTTAATCTCTTGTAAAAGCAACAAACAACAAGTAGAATGTGAACCCAATTTTTCAGTGTCATTTATGTGAATACAAACTCTTCATGTTCATGAACAGTTTTAACTATTTATGTACAATTATACACCACTTCTTTATTACAGCAATCCCAAAAGAACAAAAACAAAACAAAACAAACAAACAACAACAACAAAAAAACGAATTACGTAAGTACATTAAAAAAGCTAGGATAGTATAATATCTGTGATTCATTAAAATTATAACTATGGTTATTATTATTATTGTCACCTCAATCATGATTATCATCAGGACTACTACTGTTATCTGTTAGTGCCAAGATGCTTTAGGACAGTGTATTTAAGGACAATAAATATAAATAAGGCAGAAACAATAAATAACATTCCAACAAATTATGGTAAATGCACAACATGCTGCAAAGAAATGAAGGATCGAGGTTTGTGAGGTGTGCCAACTTCACGACTGTAGACCATACAGCAGTGAAATTCAACATCATTTCATTGTTACAATTGGAGAAATGTGTTTGTAAAGACGTTGGTGCCACCTTACTCAGAAGTGGCCTTTCCTCGCATGTGAGGTTACTGGCCGGCAGCCTGCCTCTCAAACACAGCTGAATCAAGCACAGCTGTTTCAAACACGGTGAAAAAAAAATGAATGAGTGGGCAGCAGTGCAATACAGGCCAAATATCGCTTCACATGGTGTCAGCTACATTATGATACAGTAAATACAGGACAAATAGACTTTCTTTCAGAGGTCAGCTAGCTACAAGTGGGTTGTCACCCTCCACCTGTAAACAAACCTAGCAGGAATGTTTAGTTCACACTACAGCTGGTTCTGAGTCCAGGTCCCTCGGGAGCCACATTACCACTGGCCTTCTATCTGACCAGGTGGAAGCTAATTGCATCCACCAGGTGTAAAATTACCCCCGATTAGAAACTGGAAAGAAAAATCAGTAGTGCTGTGTGTACCAAACCGTGAGACACAGAGCCACAGCAACAGAGTCAGTGATAGATACACCATGACACACAAGCTTTGGGAAAGTAGGCTAAGCAGGGAGCGAGATGGATGGTACAGGAGAGACTGAAGGAGAATGAGGACGGTGATAAACTGAAAGGATGAAATACGTGGAGGGAAAAACATATGGACAGAAAGAGAAGGGATGATGGGAAAAAGGAGATAAAAGAGGAAATAGTGTGCAAATGAAGCAGACCAGAGGAGGGTCGAAGCCCACCAGTGGGAACTGAGCTGTCTTCCTTCAGGCTCTTCTTCACCTCTACCAGGTCTCAAGGTTTCACAAGGTGTGCACTAGAATGCACCCACACACAATTTATACAACTTCCTACAGCCAGGTGCCATTTAGAGACAGATACAATAATAGCTTCCCAAATCTAACATTTTCAGGGATGCCGGGAGTTGTGAACTTCTGGCCTGTACTCAGCAGCAGAGGCTCCTACCTCTTTAGTTGACATTATAGATTTTCCCAGTGCCTATGGGAAAAGATAGGGTTGTTCGATAGTCTTGTCAGTTCAACAGAGCAAATACACTCACCGAGCATTTTATTAGAAACACCTGTAAACCCCGTCATCTGTTTATTCATACAATTATTTAATCAGCCAATCATGTGGTAGCAGGTAGTGTATAAAACAATGTAAATACAGGTCAGGAGCTTCAGTTAATGTCACATCACACACGAATGGGGGAAAAATGTGATCTCAGTGACGTTGACTACGTATGAATGTTGGTGCCAGACATGCTGGCTTGATGCTTGAAACTGCTGATCCTGGACTTTCATGCACAGTTTAATCAGAATGGTGTTGGAAAAACAAAAAATACTGTTGACTCTTCCAACTGTGTGCCTCAGCAGATGGAAGGGTCAACAAATTTGGCATCAACAGCATGAATCCATGGACCCAACCTGCCTTGTGTCAGTAGTCTAGACTGCTGGTGGTAGTGGTGTGATGATGAGGGGAATGTTTTCTTGGCACACTTTGTGCCCCTTAATACCAATCAATCATGCTTGTAGGCCAGGCTATCTGAGCATTTTGTTGATGCATGTAATCATGTCACATGGACCATAAGCTCAAAGGAATTTCATATCCAGGATCTTGTGAATCCATGCTGTTTTGAGAGCAAAAAGGAAATTCCGCTTGGTAATAGTATGGTGTTCCTAATAAAGTGGGATTGGTGGAGTGTATATTCACTATGGGCAGACTGGAAATATGAAGTTAGGCAGTTCAGTTAGCACACAGGTTAAAAAGGAGAATTTCACTGATTAACCAGACATGCTTTGTATCCAGTAGTGTATAATGTATGACTCAGCAGGCATGGCAGTTACAGCATATGTAAACTTCACTCAAAAGATGTGTTCTACTGTCAATGACAATTCACAGCCTTTATTATACCAAACACCACCTCATATTAGGGTCAGTTTTGAAAAAGATAACCAACACATCTGAGATCAGGAAGATAAAAGAAGGCTAATATATAGGGACTGTATCAGTGAAACAGTGCTGATGCTTTACAGGTAAGAGAGTCTGTAAATCATGTTTTTCATTTTCTTTCTTTTTCATTATTCGATCAAGTAAGCAATTTTCCATCATTACGCTCCAAATAGAATGAGACTCAATTGATTCCTGTATGATAAAATTGTCATAGAAAACGCGGTAAGTCAACTGTACTCTACTCATTTTAAACATTACTTTTCCCATTGAAGTCCTTAAATTGATATTGACACTGTCATTTAGCAAAGCACCAGTAGGTATCCCTGTTCAATACCCAGCCCTAAAGAAGATTTGAAGGGCTTCATTCCAAAATCTGATAGTTCTTTCCATCAATTTTGAAAAGAAAATACACACTGCTGGTTGTGCCAAATCTAAAAATCTAGTTGTGTTCAATCTTGTCTGAGGTGTTCTGATGTTTTTATCTAAGGGCAGTAAGTAATTTTGTTATTACAGGTGAAATTGTTCAAATGACAGATATCTCACTTAGAATGAAACTCTCATTTCAGCTTCTGTACCTAACAATCTAACATTGGGTAGATACATTGATTCTTGTATATAAAGTGGTAATATTGCAAACAGAGTACAGCTAATGCCTTATTTATGTGGAATAAAGGATAGACGGGTTAAGTTTTTAAAACACCTTCAGACAGGTTCATGTCTTAGAGGTCATGGCATGTTTGATTCCCTTCATTAAACACTGAGGTGAGAGTTGATACTGAAAACATTATTAAAAGACTTTAAAAGTCACCCCCATCCCACTTCTGTTGCAGCACAAATGCTCACCTGTATTTCCTAAATTTTAAAAAGTATGCAGCAAAGGGTAATGTCTCTTATTCTGACTTCTGTAAGTGGACATCAGGGAGTGAGGAGTTTGAGCTGATGGGTTTGGCAAATGTGAGAATATATCCTTAAAGCACAAATTATGGTCAGTTCCATAGTTCCTACAGCACATGGTTTAGTAAAATTATAAAATAAATGGATAAAAATAAATCTTAGAAACAAAAGCACAAATACATACCTCATGTCTTGGTTTCTTAATAATTCTGTTATTTGTACAGATTGTGAGGTGAGATATCATAGATGATGTCTCTGTGTGTGAGAGGTGTAAGTGTGTGTCACTGGGTCTGTGTGTGTGTGTGTGCATGATAAGGAGGTTGTGAGTTTGTGTGCACTTTGTGTGTCTGTGGTATGTGGTTAATATCTAAACTGGTCAGCATGACACAACGCGGAGTTCTGATAGACGGGTGAGTGCTCTTTTCATACTCATGCCGCAGGTGTGCACTTGCATACGAGCGTGTTTGCTGAGCAATCTATGAACAAAATGTCAGGCAAAGCGCTTGGTCTGCATTGTGACGGAGACAAGTGTGGGATTGTGTAAGCGTGTGTGGTGGATGATCCGGGAACTGAGACAGTGAAACACTTCCATAACCTAAAAATCAAGGAGCAGCACTTTTCTATAAAGTCACATTTAGTCACGTAAGTCACTGATATGCTTGCTTATGGTTGGGGTTCCTCAACTGTCTCTCTGTGTCAGAGCTTGCAGTCTGGCAGTGTGTAGAGAATGTTGGGAGGAAGACATTTTACGACAGAAGCAGGCAGAGACAGAGGGCTCGAGGTATGTCCTAAACTGACCGTGTAAAATGTGGTGGATGAGGAGGAAGAGGAGGAGGTGGAGGGAGGAGTAGGAGGTGGAGGCGAGGCTTGATCGGACGATGAGATGCTCGGAGAGGGGCTTCCTCTACTTGCAAGACTGTGGAGGCTTGAGGAGGCGCTGGCCCCTACTGCACGAGGGATATGGCTAGGGGGGTGGTGATCTCCTCCTCCTCTCCTTATTCCACCTGACAGACTCACTCCACCTCCTCCCCCTCCTCCTGGAGTTAGGGACTCGGCAGAGGAGGACACCCCCTCTGGCTGCCTGGAGGACAGAGATGGAATCGCTGGAAGTGATTAGGGCAGCCGCCAAACCGGAGCCTGGGCATTGACTTGGGCTCGGGCCTGGGTGTGACACTTGAAGCTGGGCTGGAGTAGTTGGTGAGGTTTGGGCTGACACTGCAGAAATGGCAGAGGACAGGTTGGAGGAGCCTGGAGCCAGATTTGGAGCTGGGTTACGGGCTGTGGACTGTGCCAAGACCCCCTGGCAGTGGCGCTCCTCCCTGGCACTGTGTCGCTCAGAAGCAGGAGGCTGGCCGTGCAGTGGTGGGTAGTGATGGTGCTGGTTAGAGTGGTCCCCTCCGAGTGCTGCCCCCACAACCCGCACTACCCTTCGGTCCCTTGGAGCCAGGCTGCTGCTGCTGCCTAGTCCTGACCACCGGCCTGGATGATTGGCCTGAATGGATAGAGAGAAAAACAGACACAAAAAGACAGATGTTGTTAAAGAGAGACTGCTATTTACGCTTTCCGTCAGCGTCTTTCAAAGTGTGTGAAGTGTACCTGCCATTTTTCAAGAATAATTCACTGAATATATCCCACGGGGATAAGTATAGGAGAGAGACAGGAAGACACAGATAGACAGAGACAAATAGAGAGACTGGCAGCATGAGAAAGAGCGCTGTTGTGTGTTCAGTATAGATTGTTAATTGGGTGACATTTGGAGAACGATCTCACTGGGCTCCTGCAGCTTGTTCTAATTGTTTCTAAACCAACCGGAACCCTGCTCACTAAAGAAGAGACACACACAAAGACACCCACACACACAGACATACACAGACACACACAATATTACTAGAGACAACAGATGACAGTGAGGGTGCATGTATAAAGTTATGCACTGAAGGTATGCAAAATCCCTACTAACAAAGCAATGGGATCTCACTCTCTTGGTCACACACACACACACACACACACACACACACACACACACACATACACACAATGGGGAGGATGGCACATAAAGCTAGATGGCAGAAACGGGAGCCACCTGTTCTCTTTCACACTCCACTGCACCCCCTTATGCAACATATCCCATCACTGTCCCCCTTCGCTCTCTCTCTTGCTCGCTCACTTTCTCCCTTTAACTCTCTTCACATACACACACACACACACAAAACTAAAGTCGCACTGGGACCAAGTGCGCAGTATTCACTAAAGTAACACAATCTCCTCCGACACTGAACCTCATAGGAGAATAAGCCGAGTTGACATTTGCCGACACAATGGCTGTGTGTGTTTTTCTGTGTGCATATGGATGAGCGTGTGTCTGTGTAATTGTATACGCGCACATACCGTGCGTGTGTGTGTTTTAATATGCATCTCTGTGTGTACATGCATGCATTTATTTAGATGCCCACATGTTTTCATGTGCATGAACGTGATCAGGTTTCCAAGTGTGTTTGTGCAAATTAATATGAAACGTGAACATAATTACTGTTTTGAGGCTGGTTTGATAGAGTTTGGTGAGGCATAATGTAATAGCCAGAACATAGCTAACTGGAGCAAGTATTGCTATATGACAGTGAAATGCTAATTCATTGAAACAGTTTCTTTTCATGAGCTAAATACTGTCAAACTTGAAATCAAATTAAATAAGGGAAGGTGGGGAGAGTAGGGCATTCAAAGAAACTGGAAGTTAGACAGTGTGAATTAGAAATTATGCTTATTGGACAGAGAAGCTAGCTTTTACTAATCACTAAAGTGTCGCTGCCACTAAAGATAAAACAAACACTGACAGGAGGAGTAATTGGATTTGCAGAACAGGCACCATATTGCTGATCCTTCAACACAACTTGATATAAACCTACATTTAGTCAGTTTCTTCTTCCTCAATCTTATTCAATATTATTATCCCACTTACTTACATATCTGCCTTATTTTTTCTATGCAAGCCCACACACCAGCCTTGACACATATCACTGTGAGCTGGCACTGGCGCTAGTCAACATACACCAGTGTTCTATCAAATGATGCACACTCAACCCCAGAAAAAGCAGCAATTTCAAACCTTCTTGTACATATAGGACAGACATAGATTATAGTACTGATAATATTAAATAAAGTAATTTCATGAACCAAAAAGGTGCTAATTATACTGTGTGGCTGGAGAACTCATCGCAATGGTTTACAGAAAGTTTTCAGCCCCTGAACACCACTCAGACTTTTTAATATCTTACTGTGAGGTGCTATTTCTTACCTTTTTTTTTGCATTTCAGCATGAAAGGATTCTAAGGAGATTTAAATGTAATTGTCTCCAGCCTAATTTAGTCTGAGGCAGTGTGGACTACAGGTAAAAATATAAGTAAACAAGGTCCTGAGAAAATAGTTAAATAATCTTGCTCTGAACCTTTCTGTTCTTGATACTACCAAGACTATAATGCAAAGTTTTGCTTTACTTTAAAGATGGGGAGACTTCAATACTTCTTTAATCTTGACTGGCTTACACAATCAAAAATGTGGACTACAGTACTGTTAAGTATCTGCTAATAAAGTCTAATTCGTCCATGCTAAAGTCTCTACGTTTGTAATCTCTCCTCATCTACAGTACATAGAAACATGGGAAAGTTTCTAGTTACGCTCACTTGATATGGCTTTAAAAATCTGAATGACAGCCAAACAATCTGCACTTAAAAGTTCCAGTCTCGTAACCTTTCATGTCCAACTGTTTTAAAAACAAAAACAGCATGATTACAGCAGAGCTCTGCCAAACATCAAACAGTGTGTCATCCATAGCCGACGAAAGAGCTCGTATGTCTCTGCTTAATGGGCTCTGTAATGGTGGATAAACATCATGGGTGACTTCTTGCAGACCTTGATCTAATTAAGAGGAGTGAGTAATCATCCACAAATCACATAGGGCGCCAGGAGAGAAATATGAGGAATTGCAACAGTGCTGGTTCATCATGGTCGTATGGCTTATGGGACGCTTTAATTAGGGCTAAATTACACCCACAAAAAATTATCTGTAGTGTTTTTCCACCCCAGACACCTTGAGAAAACAACAGAAGGTAAGGCGAGAACAGCAAGATACAAATTGGCAGACAACTTGAAAGAAATAATTACTAGGCACAGTACAAAGAGTTGGTTGTAGAGACATACGCCTGTATCAAAGTGACATTTTATCCAAGTTTGGGGAGGAAACTATATACAAAAAGAAATAATTAAAACATAATTGAAACACAACTAAAAATTGGGATAAAAACTGGGGAAGTGTGTGTGGACTGCACAAGAAAGGAAATACAGAGAGAGGTCAAGAATGAAAGGAGATAACAAATAGAGGAAAAGAGAGAGAGGAGGAAAGAATGAGAGACTAGCATGATTAAAAAACAGAGATAAAGAAAATTATATATAAGGCAGCAGAGAAAAGAGAGGAGGACTGATTTACAAACTCAGGTGTCCTTTTCATACACTGCAAGAAGTGCCTTCATTGCAGACAGATTCCACCAAAACACCCAGAGTCTCGACATATTAACGTGACGCATTACCACACACACACACACAGAGTCCTATAACACACACACACATAGACCTAGGTAAATCAAGATTTATGAGGCCTTTCTCACCTTAGCTTTTATTGGGCAGTGAAGAAATACAATGTGGTAATGGCCAAGTTTGCATAAAGAGCCTTTAAAACCCTAAAACATCCCTATACAATGCTTACATTGCCTGTCTTACTCTCATTTTATACTTTAGAAAAGAGAGGGGGCGGAGAGATTTATTTCATGACTTTTGTTCCCCAAACAAACTAAAATTGGTAGAAAATAACAGACTATAGCTAGGTGTAACACCAGCCTATAATAAAACAAAGTAATTCAACTGTATCTACTTATCAATCACACACGATGGCTCTGTATTCCTGCACCCACACACATCTAATTCTAATGAAGGCCATGGGCTGAAATGCATAGACCCCTGCAAAGTCAACTCTTCAAGCAGTGAGTAAAAGTTTGTAAATTTCTTTATGTTCTGTGACACACCCATATACCTGTGAACAAAGTAACTTGTGGTTCTTCATAGAGGTGAACGCTGGGTGTTCAGCGCTAGATACAATAACAGTGCTGGAAATTAATACAGGATGGTAATTTCTAAATCCCATTTAGATGATAAATCCAAACACATTTTTCCATCTGGATACGTGAGCCCAAACCAGCCACCATCCTGTCTACCTTTAGAACTTCAACAGACAGTCTCTATCTATTTGCCTACAAGATGGCTCAGCGCGGATAGAAAAGTTGTCAAGGCGAGAAATCTAAATTTGATCCTTCTTTAACTATAATTAACGATACTGTTGTTGTGTGGAATCAAAGACAAACAATCCTTGTTGGAGTTCTGAGGCAGTGGGCAGTACATCAAGAGTGCTAAGGCATCAGTTAATTAGTTTCGAAAGTGGCGGAGGAAAAAGCCAAGGCTGGAGAAAACATGATGTCCACCATAAAGCCCTAACTCTCATTTCCTGTGGGGTTTCGCCCCAGAAAGCACTACCATATCACACAAGGTGTGTAGAGGAGTCTCCCACATCATCAGGCACTTTTGTTGATAACCGCAAATAAAACAATCAAACAAGGGGTGAACTGCAGCCTCAGCCCAGTCTCAAGGCTTAAGGCTACCTTTGCTTTGAACTTGCAGGTTTCATCACACACAGTCCCTTAGGAAGTGAGTCTTGTACAGCCCAGCGGCATCCTTGCTTTCCCTCCCTCTCTACACTACTCTTTGCTTGTAGTCCTCCACTCCTCTGCCTCCATTTCCTAGTACAACCTCCAGTTTCTAACTGCTGTCTCACTCTGGCACCTCACCTGTCTCTCTGATTTTATGTGAAACAAAATGTAACTCATAATTAAATTACATGGTACAGGGAAGCACATTGTCGCAAGACATACAGTAGTAGTAAATCAGGATAGAAAGTCCACCAAAGAAAGAAGAGGGACATAACACGAAACTATGTCAAAGGTCAAAATTGATACTGTGAATCACTAGACTTGACAGCAACTGTAGAAGAACAGAAAACTGGACCAGACATATGCATTGTACATGTATTGTAGTTCTGGTCAATTATAGATGGCTGATACCCAAAGAAAGAACCAATATAAGGTGTTTTTGTAAGGTGTTAACACCAGTCACCAGAACAGCTTCAATGTACCACATTGATCACATTGGAGAATTCTAGAAGAAGAATTCCTATTGAAGAGAATAATATTCTTCCAAAAGATATCTCATTTGGTGTTTTGATGGTGGTGGAGCGCTGGGGTTTCACACTCATACCCAAATCTCCCCAGGAGTTCGATTAGGTTGAGATCGTTGATTGAGGAGGTCACAGTATATGATTCACATCATTTTCATTCTCATCAAAACCACCATGGATCTCAGAAATTAACATGATGAAACTGAAATGAAGATCATCTCTTTAGCTAAGCTATATGCTTTTACATGAATAACCATTGTCTGACTGTTTGCCAGTGTGTGTTTAGTCTTTTCAGTTCCTCTTCAGTGAATGCTAATGCTATTTGGCTAAATGCTTCAGCTGTGGGGGTGTTTAACTTAACATAAGGCAGGTCGATTCTGACAGCCCGCCCTGAGTAAAACATTCTGAATGCGGACAAGTCGAGGAAGATCAGCAGTCACCAGGCCTGTTCCTATCCTTGACTCCTGTTGACCCCTCGTGACCTCCCCACTCTCAACTCTCACCTTCCACCCACTCTGTCCTGTTTTCTCCCTTTCCTCTCTCCGTTATGTAACTTGGTGCTTAAGAATGCCAGCGGCAAGCAGGGCTGAATAGACCCTGACAGCCGGAAGATTGATGGTACGCTACTGCAGTCTGGAGACCACACAGAGAGTGAGAGAGAGAGAGAGAGAGAGAGAGAGAGAGAAAGAGGGGAGGAAGGGATTTTTTTCTTTTTTTTCAGTGGTGACAGTTGTACAATTGAGATGATGAAGAAAGATGGAGAATAAGAGAAGACCAAAGTTGAGTTTACGTCGCTCTAGCTGTCAATCCGGCCCACACTGCAGCAAACTGCCAACCAGCTGGCTGCATGTCACATCCTTGACCTTCCTGCTGTAGGAACACACTGAGGCAGGACACTAATGTGTTGCACTGCACAGCTAATCGTCTCACAGTGCTACCAATCTTCAACCGTGTCACTGAACTACTGGAAAATTATATATTAGGCTGATGTTATATTGTGTAACAGCAGCCAAACACAGTAACCTGCTGCAACCCCTGAGTATTAAACAGGGTTGTGTGTGTCTGTAACTCAATAAATATTTAGACTTACAATATCTCAGACAGGGCAACTCCCACTGCATATCAATGTGGCTGAAGGCCTGAATATATTACAATGTCTGAGACTGAGTCATCTCTTGCCTTTTTCACTACAAAGAAATTCGGAAAAGAAAACAAACTTATTTACAGCAATAGCCTTGAGGAAAAGCTGAAAACCTTATAACCAAACATACGGCATATACACCATCACATGCACTCGCACATGTTCAAACGCACACTTGAGAGCTGCATGAAGACTTCTCAAACTGAGGGACATATTAACCATTGCTGCTAACTTGACGCCTCTGTCGTGTTCCAGATCTCCCAACAGCTTTGTTCTCAAAAGAAACTGATGTGCTGGTGTCGGCGCACGCAAACAGAATTTTGTGTTTCTTGTTCGATCTAAAGAATTCAAATTCACAGCACCATCCTCTGCTAAGCACCTGGGGAGAGCAGGACCAGTGTGGCAAATACTGTATAATCATAATGCAAATTAGTACACAATGTCCTCTAATGACTTCTAGTGACTTTCTGTGCAGACAGTAACCACTGTACCTTTAAAAATAGCTAAAAACATTGACATCAATGTTATTCAGAGAGAGAGCCGGACATTTTCTTTTCATGAATGGACCTGAGGAATAAAAGTTTGAGATAAATTTCAAATGTGCTTGTTATTACCATTTTTGAATACCTGAATTGAGTGCTATTCAGATCTATTGTGTGTATCTTGCAGACACACAACTGACTGACAGTTGATGAAGTGTTGCCTAGCAACAGCAAGACGCCTCTCACTTATAAAACAACCTCAGTGAGATGTGGATCACAGATGCAGGGGGTGGGAGCATCACTTTGGTTTAGATGCATCCAATGTGATCACCTTCTACGACTGGAGTTGCTGAACTTAGGTCTCATCGGTGATTCCAAGTCACTGCCTATGATTGTCGATGTTGAGAAGTGTATAGCCCCAGGACTTCAAATTCTTCCCAGAGTGAAAAAGGCAGGCTGGCAAGTATTGAAGCCAGTGCCATGCTGTGGCCAGGAGGCCTAATGAGGTTTCTTGAGCAGCTCTGATGGGCATAGATGCTGAGAGTCTGGCATTGCTCATCAACCACCATCCCCAACAGGTCCGTGTGTGCACGCACATATGCATGTGTTGGTATGTGCGCGTGTGTAATCATGGTGAAACTCATCGACCACCAGCCTGTGCCAATATGCTTGGTGAACATTGCCAAGAACCATAAGCAAAAGGAGTGGGAAGGAAAAAACGAAGCGAGTGAATGAGCAAAGATGAGGAAAGGAAATGAGAGAGGATGAAGGAGGAAAGGAATAGGAGGCGGAGGGTGAAGTAGAATAAAGGAGGAGGAGGAGTAGAGGAAATATTAGGACAAAGACATGAGAGGAGGAAAAGGTGAAAGAAAGTGGGATAAAAGACTGAGAGAAAAGACAAAAAACATAACAAGGAGAAAAGAGCGGGTCAAAGAAATAAGGGGAGGGGATGACACACAGGTAATAGTGAGGTAAAACAACAAAGAAAGAGAGGAGAGGAGAGGAAGAAGGTAGATAGTCAGACGGGTGCGGGGAACAACAGGGGACAAAGTGCGAGTAAAAGGTGACAGCACAGACCCAAAGTTACAGCAGATGAAAGAGAGAGGTAATTAGAAAGCTAGAGTCAGGGATAAAGAGAAAAGCAGAGAGATGGTAAGAGAGGCAGCATCAGTATAAGGCAGAAGAAAGAAAGTCGCTTTGATGGAAAAGCTACATGGTGGAGAGGCAGGGACGCATTAGCTACTGCAGGTGCGACTAATGTGTCAAGAACATCAATTTCAAGGGCTACATTGGAATCCAAAGAGAGAACAGTCTTCATTTCCAACTAAAGTTCTGTTTAAATATCACTCATGAAGTATATAATATGTACTTAGCAAACATTGACTTTACCATGATCTCCACTGAGCCTGGCAAACCTTGTAAACTGTGTGTACAATACACCAGTATCTCTGTAGGTATAACACTAATGCATGTGGTGACACCAAGATTTTTTTATTTTTTCAGCAGCACGACTTCTATTTTTAAAGGATTGCTGGGAATTACATGCTTGTCATATGCTGGTGCTCATTTTGGCTCAGTGGGATTGGCTGCCTGATTTAATGCCTAATTTAAGTCATAAAAACTTGATTATCCACAACCCAAGTACCCATTAGGCTCCCAACAGCCATGTATCCATGTCACTCCAGAACATAAAAACTGCAAATGCAATCCAATATTGACCTTTACAGTTGAATCAATCAACAAAAAAATGGACAAACACCTATGCTTGGATCTTTAAGCTATGTCTACTTATGTTCTTTTTCCCTTAATCATCCATTTTTGTTTTCTTTTCTTTTTTAATTCTCATGAAAAATCTAGACATTAAATACTATGTCTGAGATTTAAGTGAGACTTGGGGACTTAATCTTCTGAGACCGTAGTCTAAATTTAACTGGCACTACTGTCTGTTATAGTTAGAGGATGTTAAATTCTGGTTCTCTTCTCTAGGCGAGTGCTGCCATGCTGATTTTGTCTAATCTGCTTTCCTATCCGTAGACATGCAGGTCAGGTGAACTGGAAACTCTACATGGCCTGTAGGTGTGAACGTGTTGGCCTGTCAATGTGTGTTAGACCTGTGATAGACTGGCACTCAGTCCAGGAGTAACCTACATCAAACCCATTTTAGCTCCACACTAACACACAAGGCTAACTACCTTCTCTTGTGTGCTTCAACTGTAACTGGACTGATAGCTGCACCTGGCCGCTCCCCCAGGTGTCAACACGGTCCCCGCTGGTGCTGTCTAATTATTGCAGAAGCTGTGATCTATGTTCAGCATTACTCTTTGCCTAATATGTCCCTGTAAGCTGTCACTACTGCTCACCATGTGCATACAACTATCCCCCTGGATTACAATGTGCTGCTCCATCAGTGCCAACTCACCACACCATTCCCACACTACATTTAAGAAATGTCACCAATGTTCACTGTAACTTCTGTCTGGACCTCAAATTGTGTTGACAGTATTGCTTTACCAAGGGTTATCCTCACAATAAGGATCCCTGGCCACACCTAGAGTTGGACTCTTGTCAGTGTCCGTTTCCTTGGCTTGACATTCCTTGTCTAACAGAGACCTGGCAGTGGACCTGGGATTATTCCACCTTAATCAGGCTACCGCTGTGGGCTTCTCCTTCTTCCACCAGTCTCACCCTCCGGGCTGCGGGGGCGGGAAAGCTATACTGTCCCAGTCTATGCCCAAGGCCTCCACTGTAACCCCTAAATCTCTGCATGCCTGCCCATGAATCACTGACTATTGCAGACCCAAACATTTTATTGCACTTCTCTGTAACTTCTCTAAACTTTTTAACTCTGGCTATACCATGTCTGTCCATCTGTGGTCATAAACTTGTCTTGTTTTGGCTCCCTGTCAAGCCATGATGGAAAAAAAATCTAAACATATTATTTTATTCAGACTCACTGTGACCATCCAACAGTGCACTATCCTTCCAGTTCCACATAAGAAGCATCTCAAGGACTGCATCTCAAAATGTCTTCTGGTTGGAATACTTTGAGTGCATCCTCCCTGGACTTCTGGCAAAACTCACAAAGAAACGTCCAACTCATCCAAAAGTCTGCTGCCTGCATTTTCACTTGTGTTATTTCCCATGGACACGGCACCCGTCTTCTCCCAGTACATTCGACAATGGTTCAAAAGCATGAAGACTTTAGGATTCTCCTACTCACATACACTGTACATATCCTGCACCCCCCTGCTTCTGTCCTCCATGAATACAACCCAGTCGACAACCCAGTTTAGCATAAAAAATGTAATTCTTATCCTCCATTTCTTCTAATATGTAAGTTATGTATTTCAAATCTGGGAATTATGACCATGAGTTTAAAAGTGGGCGACATAAGGTATAGCTGGAGTGTCGCAAGGTAATGAGGTGTTTGCTAATTTACATGTCAGTCACAGGCTTTCTTAAAATAAGACGAGGGATAATGTGGAAAAAAATATGATGCTCAGATGTAATATTCCCAGATTTGTTTCGTCAAATCAAATATCTTCAGATAAGTACAGAACAACTCTCAACAAAATTCTTTAATATTGTAATGAAAACCACATAATACAGTTTTATGAAATGGGCCAAGTGTTCAGACTCGCTGTTGCTTTAAAATTTCCAAGACAAAGTCTAACCAACAGGCTCATTGAGATGCTGATATTTAAGGAAAGAAGTAAAGAAGATTGGAAGACTGACCAGTCAGCTGTATGAGACAGATGTTTGCATAAGCAAAAGTATGCTGATAGTTGGCAGGGTGTGATTCTTTTAAACTGTTTACTCTGCGCTATAATATACTTTCTATTTTTTGTGTGATAAACAACATTGCATTGTGCATGGGTGAATGTGGACAAACATAAATAGGAGTCTAAAAGACAAGGATAAAGTGTAGGGGCTTGACAGCTCAAGTTTGGTAGGAGAGACTGACAGACTGACAGTAAGGAAAACAATGAAGATTGTCATTATGATAGTGTGGTAACGACTGTCAGAGTGATACACCATGTGGGAGCACTCAGGAACTGAAGCAGTAGTGGTGCCTCTGTGTGAGTGTAAACATCTTCATACAGATGTGTGCATTTACATATACATGCTGCGTGTGTGTGTTTACTCTGTATGTCTGTGTGTGAGAGAGCAGTGGGGCTTGTAACATAATAGTGAGCACTGATGGAGCATGAAGCTGATGGGAGCCAAAACTCTTTCTCTCTGTCTAGTGTATATCAAAGGCTCCCCCACCACCGTCAGTGACTGATTACAAATACTCACACACACTCGTGCAGTTATGTGCTCATACTGCAGCAAGTACACACACACAGAAGTATGCAGCAAGTTTTATTACCAACACATACAGTCTCGCTAACACAAACGCACGCACACAACTACCCTCCTGTCAGTTGGCGCAGCTGATAAGCTGCTCTCCCGGTTTCTCATCTTGTTCTGTGTGACAGCCCAGGAGAGCTGAAACAATACAGGAAATCTAAAGGGGGGGGGGGGGGGATGAAAAATGAAGTATGACGAGGAAAGTAGAAGTGAAGAGGAGTCAAGTTGAAGGAGGAAAAAGAAATAAGGAGAATTTTCCATCAGATGTCTTAGAGGCCTGATGATATGTTGCAGCTGCCACCTGTGTCATCACACTGAAAACAACTGACTGCCCTGCTGCACTCACACTCCACTCAGCGAGACAGAGAGAAGAGGAGAGAGATAGAGAGATAGAAAGTTGTCCCATGATACATTAAGGCAAAGTATTTAACACCAGCTGCTCTGCTGGATCAGCTTGGTGCTATAGTGATACTGTGGAAAATGTGTTTGATAGTAGGAAACCATATGTCCATCTTCTTTCTTTTGTGGGCTAAATGGCAAAAATATTTCACTGTACTTGCAGTGTTTTATTAAAATCACCTTGAGAAATTATTTTTTTTCCTACTCCCACTTTTTTTTTCCATATATAAACCTTTTAGTTATTCAGTAGAGTCATCTTTACATCATTTTTTATGTCACTTTGCAAGCAGTTATCAGAGTTACTGAATGATTCAATCACTATATGGGAGGTGAAAATAGTTGCTACCTTACAGTGGCAAACAGGTTCTTTTCTTTCTTTTTTCTTCTTTTCTTTTTTTCTTTCTTTTTTTTTTTTTTTTTGCCTGGACAAAACATTGGTTTGCTTTTGGCTGAAGTTGGCCTGGGTTCTCCTCTCCATTATGCATCTGTCAGTGTGCCATGACGGGGAACACACTGCTTTTAAAGAAAATAAGATTAGGTGATTTGATTGGCTACAACTCATGCCAACTCCTAACACACCTATGATTAATTCTTCCTATTTCAACCCATTTTACATCTGTGCCCCCGCTGCGTCTCTACTGCATCAGTACCTCGGGTCATAAAATTACCAAGTACCTGTTCCTGTTTGTCACAGCTAAGTGCGCCGGTCCTGTGGGCTTGCATTGTCAGCTTGTGTGACAGAATGCGCCTGCACCTTGATTCACAAAAACAAACAAGCCCCATTTGGTCAGTTAGCCCCAGACATGTGACTATTTGTAGAGACAATAAACACAGAAGACAATGTCAACACTTTTTACAGAGACCATTTCTCTGGCAGAAAGTCGTTTCAGTGAAAACTGTTCACAATGAGGTCTGTGGAAATCCCCAGTTACAGGGACATTCTGGTAAAACGTTACTATTAAATCTTTTAAATATATTTTTTCCATGCTGTGAGAACCAATAATTAAATCCCATTTATTACCATTATGAAAACAAGCAAAAACAGATGTCACAAAACCTTTCCCAAATAAAACCCAGAGTATTTGCATAGACAGATGTTTTGACAGGGAAGTAAAGAGATAAGACAGAATTCTGTGTATTAGTCAATAGAGAAGGCTTTTTCAGTCTTTACAAACTTTTGTTAAATACAGCCTACTGTATATTCTGGCTTTGAAATAGTCCTTGCTTTTGATCAAGAATTCTTACATCATGCTTTTTCATATGAGAAATGAGTAACTTTCTTACTTCTTGATACTGTATTTTTGACATCAAAGCCTGGCATTGATGCATCCCACAGTACTGAGCTCTCCCAACAAAGATATTGACAGTTTTACTGTGCTTGTAATTAAGCAAACATGCCCATCAGAAACATTTATTGCTGCATGGCAGTTAAAGAGTGTAACTGTCTGAGCATACTGATTGAAACACAATGACAAATTTAACTACTGACTCACTTATACACAGTCTATACACACTTTCCTTTAAAGAACAAAAAGTTTGGGCTAGTATTTCATATTTTGTTTCTTTGTATGAGTGAATAGAATGAATAAATAACTACAGTCCATCACATTGTCTCTGTGACTTGAAACAGAGCAGTTAAAGGAGCTGACGGGTGATCCAGCTGCGCAGCCATCATCAGTAACTGCTGGTTCTCAATTCACAAGTAAGTGTTCACACTATATCTCTGTCCTTGAATTTACCTCCCTTAAGTGCAAGGAGAAGGAGAAAATTAACTCCTTATGAAAGACCATGGTAGTGTTGTTAGACTTGTCAAAGACTTATCCACGAATCGCTGATTGTTAAGACAGATTGGCATACTGTGTTGGAATATCCAGAGCAACCCAATACTGGGAAACAACCAAAAATTGATTCATGGAAGGAAGACAGAGCGCAGCCACACTTCATAAGAATAAAATATTAAATGTAACCATCCTCTTGAGCAAAGATTCATAGTAGAATTTTGTCTATAAAAACAAACTCTACTAGGATAAGATGAGCAGAATTGCTATTGCACAGCTCCTGGAAAGAATCCAGAAAGACATAATTTTTCCAAATGAGGCACATTTTCCAAATGAGGTTGGACATGGAAAATGAGTTTGCAAAAGTTATTTTGTTCTAATTATGTTTTAATGAACTATTTTTGTTCTGAATAATTGAATCTTTTCTCATATAAAAGCCACAGAGATCATTAGCCTACATTCTACATTGGTATTGTCATTGTTTCTGCACTGTGTCCCATTTTTAGCCTTGTTATCGGCAGATACATTAAAGGCAGTGTTTAAATCACTGCCCATTGCATAGCAGTTAGGGGTGGCCGCAGACCAACCAACCTCACTGAGAGGTTTATCTGCAGAGAGCCACAGTACAGCAGCTGCAAATCCAAATCTGAGCAAAACAAGAGCTGAATAAATTTTCAATGTCTGGAAAACACAAATTGTGCTCTATTCATCCGAATGTGAAAATAGTGAATAAAACTGGTTATCTGCTGTGGCAAAATGAGTTGAGGCATCACATATGGTAGTGAACAAGTGAAGTAGTCAGAAGAGAATATTTAACAAATATCTGCGATATAAGACATAGCGCCTATTTAACATAAAAAAACAACAACAAATAGTTGATTAATTACTATGTAATATATAAAATAAATTATAACTGGTGTTATTTTCTTGGATGCCTCACGAATAAAATGGATTAGCTTAATATTGAATATGTGAGCGCTATATATGTAAACATGTGCAAAGAGAGAGGAAGGCAGAAACGAATGAGCAAAGAAAAGGATCTCTGTCCTTCATGTCCTTTTGGAGTGAATCTGTCAGCTACCATTCCTGGTATTCACGGTGAATGTGCTACGAATGGCGGTTTGTGTGTATATATACATGTGTGTACACATTCTGCCTGTCTGTGTTTCTCCTCACTGATTAAACACGAGGAGAAACAGCAAAGAGAACACAGAATGAGGAAAGAGGCAGAGGGACAACACATGGAGAGGACAATAAAGGACATGAAAGAGAATAGTTTTATGTGCCCACAACAGTATTGATGTAAGAGAAACAACGAGAAAAGGACGGAAAGACAGAGGCGCTAAGAAAAGATTCATTCTGTGATTAATTATCCTCATTGTATCCCCAAAAAGCGCTGAGGAAAGAGAACTGGAGGAACTGGAGGAATACACAAAGCTAGTGACTCACATTCACACACATATACATACACAATCAAGCAAAGCCAGAAAGGTTTATAAAAAGTTTGAGCAGCAGTGTTTCTGAAAGTCCATTAAATTCCCTTGAAGTTGTGAGGACAGGGCCGCAATAACAGACAAATCACAGCTAGCATTTCAACTGAGGTCGACCGCTTCTCAGTTTATGAGGTTATTCAATACACAGTGTGTGTGTAAACACTTTTACTTGGCACAGTCTGAGCTTTGTTATCTTTCATGAAAACAAATTAGGCCTGTATTTGATTTTTGATGAGACTGCCCTGGAGTAAAAAAAAAAAAAAAAAAAAAAAAACTTTAAAAAATTTGGTATGTGAAGGCAAAAATAGCCCCTAGCACAGAAAGACAATTTCCCATACTGACAACCCCACTCAAACAAAATTCACACACAAACACAGAAAAAACTCAGACACACATGCACACTTCTCCAATAAATTATGTGAGTGCCCTTCTCCCTCATTATTCCTGTGAGTAGCACCAAATTAACTATGCAATGGAAGCTGTTCCATCGCATGGAGTCACATGTTCACATATACAAAGACCGAGTGTAACAGAATGGTCACACACTGGGAAGAAGACTAAAACTGTCAATATTAAAGGAACAGTTCAACATTATGGAGAAATATACTTATTTGAGTTAGAGAAAAAGGTAGATGAGAGGTCTGAAGTCTCTGATGGTTGCCTGGCAACCTCATGGTGATGACAAGACCCAAGGGCCTTACTTGTCCCAGCGAAAAAATAGTCCTGTGCATAACCCCCATAAAACCACAGCATGTTTTTGTTAAGATTAAACACGCAAGACATAATGTGTTAATTAGTGAGCTGTTGTGGTGCTGGAAGGCAGATTTTGTTACCTTTGGACAAAGCCGGGTTAGCTGTTTCCAGTCTCGTGCTAAGCTAAGTGGCTGCTGGCGGTAACTTCATATTTAGCATACAGACATAAAAATGGTAATGATCTTCATGCCTAACTCCAAGCAAGAAAGCCAATAAGCACGAATCCCAAAATATCAAACTATCTGTGTGAATAATTAAATAAGAATGAAATTATGAATCAAGGGTTTTGTGACTTTGGAACATACTGCAATTCAACTTTAAACACCCACATGTGAGGCACAGGCGCAGACACACACACTCAGGCGACATGAGACATAGTAGCTCTTAATAGTGAGACACAGACACAGAAAAAGCTCCATTAATACTCAGACTTATTCGCACACGACGAATAGGATTCTTCATGCAAAACTTTTTTCTCTTGGACACGTGAAATCAACACAGAGAAACAAACACCACAACCAAAGTGTGTGTGTGATTGTGTGTTTAAGTGGGCTGAGTCGCCTTGCTCAGAGGGGGAAAACATGAGAAACCCTAACACTTTCAGATTTCATGTTGTCACTGAATATTCATTTGCAATATTTGTCAGTGAAATATTCCATCTTTGTGTTGGGTGTGTGTGTGTGTGTGTGTGCATGTGTGTGTGTGTGTGTCTTACTATTTTGCCTCTAGGCCATCCGGAATCTGCAGATTCCAAAAGAATAGCTCATCAATATTCATGTGAGTTTATGCTTTCATTAATGTTGCAGCAAATTGTCTCAGATCAAACTCACAGCTTGTATCAGCGTCCACACCAGTGTATCACACAGACAGAGAAAGAGAGAAAGAGAGAGAGAGAGAAAGTGAGTGAGAGAAAGAGGGAGAGTTATCAGAGGGGGATAGAGATGGAGAGAACAAAGAGAGGGCTAGAACTGCTACAGATGGCCCTATGTTTCCATCAGATGAAAAGGAGACTTTGAAAAAAGAAGGGAAAAGATCACACGGGATGAGGGGAGGGGATGAATAAAAAGAGGAGGTGAAGAGAAGAGAGAGAAAAGAGAGAACAGGATAAAAGTGAGGAAGAGAGACTGGGTAAGGAGAGGAGAGGAGAGAAGAGAAGAGAAGAGAAGAGAAGAGAAGAGAAGAGAAGAGAAGAGAAGAGAAGAGAAGAGAAGAGAAGAGAAGAGAAGAGAAGAGAAGAGAAGAGAAGAGAAGTTCTAAAGGTATCTGTCCTACTTTGGTTTGACTAATGAACCCAAAGTGTCCTGAATCTGTCCTGAATCACCGGAGGCCCAGTTAGACCACCCTGTGCTCAGACTCTGTGTCTCCGTGTTTCCTCTGGCATGTGTGTAAGCATGAGAGACGTCTTGATGTGTGTCTGAGCGAGTGTGGAAATGTGCTTGATTTAATATGCTCTCTACTGTATACTGAAGTTGTGTGTATGTGATCTCAGTGCCCTGCATGTGTTTAATGAACCACTGTTCCTTCCAGTCATCTGGCTTCATACCAACACGTGTTAGTGAGCTATACACACATATGCACACACACTGCAGGACCATGTATCATTTGACATCACATTGTTGTACGACCTACAAGGGTAAATTTACGCCCACGGTGCCACACACACACATGCACACACATGCTCACA
>BRZM01000019.1:2800205-3002806 GCA_033238685.1 Lates japonicus | reverse complement strand
ACACCATGCACAACCAAAATAGCAGTGTCACCTAATGTCCAGGGAAAGAAAATATATATACAAACACACATACACACAGCACTGGTAAGGAGTAAAGAGTATTGTTGCATAATAGTAACAATACAACCACAGCTGCCAGCTTCTCCAAGTCAAATCTCACATCAGCACTAATGTTTCCATGCTCCGTATCCTTTAAATAAACAATCCCCAGCGCCTTGACATGTTTCTGCATGTGTGTGTTCATGCTTCCTAATCTCTATCCTCATGGTACTCCAAGCATGATTAGCCATGTTCAAAGGGGATGACTATGAGTTAATGAGAATCATGTAAATTGGCTTTCATGTGCTAGATGGGGATATGTAGCTCAGAGGACTATTGCATCTCATGCTTGAAACAAGAGGCAAAACTACAACCGCTGGAATAAATGGTATTGGCCTGGTTTCCAAAGTTAATACAGTCAATTAAGTCAACATAATAAACCGATATTATGATTTTGCCATAATTTGCTCTAAATCTGCTCCATCTTTATTATGAAAAAGGGTAAATACTGTGTATGATTTGTAGAAAGTGTGTGATGAGGTATTAAAAAAAAATTAAAAAACAACCAAAAAAAGTAATAACTGAACATGGTGTATGTCCTCTGGCAAACTAATTCTTATTTGTTGGTTTAATCAGGAAACTATTTGGAGAGTAAAGGTATTTCTGTTGTACAGTAATGAAAATAAAATTATTTCGGGGTATCTGGTATCCATGGCTAGCAACTTTAAAAAATAAATTCAAGGATTTTATAATGGCTTTCATTTTGTACAACTTCAGCTGTACCCGCAATATACAGGGAGAGATAGATCAGCAGACAGATAATACATAAATTAGTATTTGTTAATTTACTGTTTAAATTACAAAATTTTCAATTAACTGAATTTAATGCTGTGAAGTCCCTGAGGTTAACCAGCCTCTCAGCTTTCTATCACACACAATCTTTAACATTCAGCCATCTCCAGGATGTACTTAGAGCACCAGGGTGTAACAAAAGGAAGAAATGCAATCACAATTATGTGCTGTATCTTCACTGCAATTAACAGAGTGAGCAGTGATGGAAAATAATACTTTCTAGTTTTCATTTCAAATGCTGCAAGGAAACCAGCTTTAGCTGGTTTTAGCAATAACAGGCTATTTGTCTTCTCCTGTGTCTGAGTGTTGTATTTTTCATGTGGATTAAATATATGTCTTGCATCTCATGCGTTCCCTCTGCTGGCTTCCCACCAGTTCCTCCCACCAACTAAAGCACACCTGTTTTGATCATCTCCCTCTGTCGCCGCTTTCCACATACAGAGACGTAACAGCATATTCATATGAATTCAAATGCATGGCTTCTATCTCCTTTCTGTTCTCCCCCATACTTCTCTTTCCAATGCTAACATGGAACTCCCCATGGCCTTTTCTCCAATTCTCATAGATGAAGCTCAAGCTAATTGCTTTTTTTAATAGCTTGGAACATGGTTTATTGTGTGTGAGCCTGTGTCCCCATGTGTATATGACCGTATGGGTGTTCACTTGTGCAGCTATAGAATGATATGATTACAGGAACTTGTGAGAGGCTATTGGAGTTTTTTCATTTTGTTTTTTCACTCAATGTGCTATTTGATGTGGCTCTAAAGCCTCATTGTGATATTTGCTAGATTTATTTAGTTGACTGAAGTGGGGAAATATCATTTTTGTTTCCCACAAAATTATTGAATGTAACTCTTGGGGATGTCTGTGTGGTAGAGTGGAATGAAGAGGATAATAATATGAATAGTTTTTCGGTTTCTTACAACTCTTTAGGGCAATATAAAATGTGTTACTGGTCTTAATGGACCTGCCTACAGAAACTAAAATAATAAGAAAACTCAAAAACTCAAACCTTAGCTCAAGCATTTCAGACTAAGGCATGAAGTATTAATGTGTAAAAATATCATCATGACAATGCAAGGCAATGAAACACGACATCATGTCAGTCTAAAAAAGAATAAAAATTATAAATAAAATAAAACCAAGTTTCAAAATAAATTTTTAAAATGACAAAAAAAAGGATTGTGGTTTCAAGCAGTATGTAGAGCAGTGTAAAGCTCTGATACAGGCCTCTCTTCAAAGGCAAATGGCCTTTCATCTCAGCCTGCAGAATCTCACAAGCACTTGTACACACACACACATACAGTGCCTATAAAAAGTATTCATCCCCTTTGGACTTTTTCCTCTGTTATTGTTTACAAAATTGAAACAAAGAAGATGTAATTAGGCTTTTTTTGACACTGATTTCAAAAAGAGATTATTTCATGTGGTGAAAACAAATCTACACAAATGATTCTAAATTAAGAACAGATAAAAAAAAAAAACACAAGGTAACTTGTCGCATAAGTTTTTTACTCCCTTTACTACAATGTGAAACACCCTTCCCATCACATTTAAAGGCCCCACAGGTTTCTCCTGCTGTACAAAAATCTGGTTTTCATCAATTTTTCACACCCTAACTGGTGCAACATGAGTCGGGAAGATGTCAAATTAACTAGTCTGTACGCACCCACACAGTCCTCAAAAGGGCATCAAATTTGCAAAAAATAATTGAAATCACCTGCATGTGTCTGTGCCGTGGATGTGCAGGACCTTTGAATACACTTATGAAGATATATCAAATTTCTGTTACAGTGATAATAGGCTCCATCTTGCTGCATCACACTACCTCATTTCTATCAGTTATTCCTGTCAGTCATTATTCCATCTGTCTCACTTTAAGACACACACAGACACACACCACCCATTTCTCTTGCTACCTTTTAATAACTCTACCCTGTTTTTCTTTCTACCTTTCTTTGATGTAAAGTGAAAAGCAATTTCGATTTTCTATATGTCCGGTAAATACGGCAGAACTGACAAATAAAGTTGACTTGACTTGACTTGACTTGAATTATGACCAGACTGGCCTCCTTAACTGTAGGAACTTGCCTCCAATTGAGTCCACATCAAAGATTTTGCCACCCCATACACTGATAATATATGGATAGTAATATATGGATATGATATACAGTAACACACTCTCATGCATAGATGTGCACATGTAAACAACCATTCAAACACACAATACAGCATGTCTCGATCAAGCCTTTTTGCCCCAGTCAATGTCCAAGAGATTTAATATTGAGTAACCGCTGGTAAACGCCAAATCTGTCAGTTATTGTATATTTTCCTACATAATACTGCCTGCACAGGGACTACATTACAGTTAGAAAGCCAATTCAGATATGTTTGACAACAGAATAGCTCAGCATTGAGAAAATTCTGCCTAGATCACAACTTACTTTTGTGTCCCCTCTGAGAAAAGTTGCAGTTGCAGTTGCACTGTTGTATTTTGAGGGTTTGAACTAGTAAGCTTTACTTCAGTTCCAGCATGAATGACTGTTGCACATAATGCACTTTTACGTCAACAGCAGTCCGTCAGAGGTGTGGTAAAGACTTAAAATGTTAAATTTAAGTGTTTTGTGCCAATCTGTGTTTGTGCCATTTCTGCAATTCACTTGTTCACAGAGGTGTAACACAGAAAACAGTAATCAAACATGCCGTCGTTGGCTCTGACACAGATTGAAGGATATTTGAAGGACAAGTCAGCCTCAAAGCATTACTTTACCACTCACAGTTTACTCACTCACATGCTGCTTCCAAATGTTACAAGCTATAATCTCCACAACGTACAGACAAATGGATTCAAGCCACTTCCCCTCTTGCTTATTCCAATTTAAGGTTACAGTGAGGCTGAGGCCTATCTCACTATCAGGCAGAAGCCAGGAAAAACCCTTGACAGGTCCGTCAATCCATCATGTGGCTAACACACACACAAAAAACACACACGTAGTTCCACTGCTGGATGATATGGAGTCTCATATTCATGACAACCAGATCTTTGGACTGAGGGAGAAAACTTACATGAGCACAGAGAAAGCACCAGAGCCAACATTTCAAGTGATATAAACTCATCCAATTAACACTGAATCCTCCAGGGAACTGCAAAGAAATTGTAATAGCACATCCCATAGCTTCTCCCATTATCTGTATTGTTGTAAACCTTGCACAAAAATAGCGTCTTTCAGTGACTGTTAGAGAAAGCCTTTCTGAGACCCTTCAGGTTAAATGCCTTGGAGAATTTTACAAGCAGTGTATGTTCACACTGAAGGGACTCTAGTTTCCTTTCTGCTGGTGCCCATGGCAACTCTGAGATTTTCTGTCTCTGTCCCAATTCTCCTGCTCCTTCTAAACATGTGTCCTAAATTCTCCTCCTTCCTGACAAACGGTGTGTCCTAAATTACCTACGCCACTCTTATTTTTATTTATAACGAATGCGAATGCGAATTAATGTGGAAGTGTTAGTAAATGTGCCTGACAGGTGTAACTCTTTGTAGTTTCATGCTTTTTTGAGCTTTTTGAGGACTGTGAATACAGAGCTAAAATATGGAATGCATTTCCAAGTATCATGGCAATGACACATAACCAGCTTTCCATCATGATTTTTTTTAATTGCTAGGATTGTTGCAATTCTACCCACATTTAATCCCCATGTTTGTGTCACTTTATTTACACAGAAAGGTCTGATGACTTAAAGGCTGAGGTTATGACATAAAGCCAGAGAGTAGTTTATATATATATATGAGTGTGTCTCTGTGTGTAACTTCAGCTCCCAAAAAAACTTTCCCTGGCTTCTGTGCTCTGCACGGGCAGTCATTTCTAAATAAGGGTCAAAAAAGACTGATTGATGCCTGGAAGCGATGTGACTGTCTCTGACTTGATACCCAAAGTGAACTGTGGGAGTAACTAATCACTAAATTCAGTCCATTTTCTTCTTCTCCTCACTCTTACTACTCATACATACATTTCCTTTATCTCGGTTACACAATTCTTTCCTAACCAGCTGCTGACTGCAGCCTTTTTCAATTTAGACATGGGGAACTGGGCTTTTATCATCTAAACCTTGAACTTTATTTAGGATGCACACATACATACTGTACATGTTTAACTTAGCATAATAATGAGTTTACAATCCATGCCTGAGCCTTAAAAAATGCATTAAAACCTATACTATGCTTGTTGTATCCATCCTTAATTATATTTTTAAAAAATATTTATATTTCATTATATCAAAGTAGGATTTTCAGGGTTTTTATTCAGACATAGCTGTAATTAATCAAAGCAGAGAGTGATGATAATAGCATACACAATATACATTTTAAAAGGGCAGTTATCCAAGGGTCATGATTCTTTTTTTCCCCTAAAAATATCAGTGATAATTTGACCTTCTGAATAATTTTTCATCCATTATGGAACAATGAAAAACTTGTTAAAGCCATTGAGGCCCATTCAGTAGAGAGCTTAATCAGCTTGCCTGAAAAACCAAGCAGTTAATGAAAACTAAAGAGGACTGCACTGACTTATTGTAGTACATATCATTTAGAGTCACATGAAACAGGACAGGTACATTTGAAGATAGCCATACAGTAAGAGGAGGATCATTAATGTGTTGCCATGCCAACACCAAGAACTAATCAAAATCAAAATTACTGATCCAGAGCTGTATTTTTTTTTTTTTTTTTTTACTACTGATGATTATTTTAGGAATGGGAGTGGGACAGATTGAGTCTACAAGATTTTTATTCAAAATACATTTGTCATAAAAGGCTCAATCATTAACACATAAGTGCCTCATGCTCTCTCTTTTAGACTGTGTAGATGGTTCCTACATAAGAGTAGCAGATTTAACATCTTCTGTCTCTCCTGTCAGTTCAATACATGGAGACATCAAAGTTGCCACATGAAAAGAAAAAGGACTCCCAGATTACTGATGTTAGCCAGGGTCACACCCAGCAGAACTTTCATGAGCAAACAATGAGAGGATTCAGGCAGAGCAACATGACTCTTCGCAAGCTAACAGAAGCTTCCTCGTGTTTGGGCAGGCCTGTAACTGAACAGCTGTGGAGAGATGAAGGAAAATGAATAAATCAGTTTGTCCTGATTTATTGATTCCTCAAACTTTAATTTAGCTGGAGCCATACCTGCATTTACGCCAACATGTTGACATGCACAAAATAAGAATGACCAGAGGACAGAGAAGAAAAGGGTCAGTACTACTACCTAGCTGGCTCACTTATTTTACACTGAGTTGCACCAATACAATATAGTTAATCCATACACCCTAAAGCCTCCTACTTAAACTGACAGAGAGAAAGAGCTCAGCTAAGAGTAAGACAGAGTTACTAAGAGACCTCCTGTTTCATTTCCAGATAGTGATGCACAGCAGCTTGACACCAGTTCTTTAACCAGAGCAACAGCCTGTTTCAGGATCAGTTTACAACTGTGCTCTTACCCTCATTTTAGATTTGAGCAGGGGGAAAAGATAGAAAACTATTTGAAAAGAGGACATTGTCAGAATGCAGTGCTATATAGAGAGAATGCGTATGTGTGGCATATTTCAGTGTAGGCATGCATGAATTATCTGTATGCATGTTCCTCAGAAGGACAAAAATAGATTTGCATCAACTTTATTCAACCATAATATCATTAGTTCCTACTTGTGACATCTGCTTTGGAACTGTTTTAAATTCATGTCAGATCCACTTTTAATGCACTATCCATGACAGACCTTTACATCTTAAAATACATACATATGCCTGCGCCTGCACACACATGCACAATATATATATGTGTGTGTATATATATATATATGTGTGTGTGTGTGTGTGTGCGTGTATACATATGTATGTGTGTGTGTGTGTGTGTGCGTGTAAAGGTCTGCTGATGCACTCTGCTGCACCTGTCATTTATTAAGTGATGTACATAACCTTATTTTTTCTTGCTTCCCCGCATCTCTCGCTCTTGCAATCTATTTCACTATTCCTTCTATTCCCCCATTTCCTCTCCCCTGTGTGCGTGTGTGTGTCAGTCTGTCACTAACATGTCACAGTCTTTCATGTCTTTCGCTTCCAAGACATTTAGTTCCATATGGAGTGAGAGTGTGGATGAGTGGGTGAATATGTGGCCAAATGAATCAGTTCAGTTGATGAGCTGGTGAGGTTTGGGTGGGTGCAGATATGGTTTCTGGGGACAAACCAAAATCCTATATTTGGTAGTTTTTCAGCATTTTTCCATTAAGACATTGTTGTTTGATAGCAGTTTCATGCCTCGAATGTCACAATTTCTTTAAGACAAATTCAAAGCAAAGTTGTGCAATAAACTATACTAAAAGGCAAATAAAACACTCTCACTGTTGATTGTGGAGGATTTTTCAAGTATCTTTGATTTGATTCTCATACTCTCTTTGCATAAACCAAAAATTATGATCTCTGTGTAAATAAGAAAGTAATTTAAACAACATGTTAAGTATACATCAAATTATCTGTGGCAGGACTGAAACAATTATTATTTTTCAGATTAATCAATCATCTAATCATCTATCATCTAAAATATATCAGATAACCATTATAGTTCACTATTGTTAAAAAATAAAAAAAAAAGAAATGAAAAAAGCAAGAAATCTTTCCATTTGACAAGCTGGAATAAGTGAATGCTAGACATTTGCTTGAAAAATTACTTAATCAATTAACTGTTGCCAATTACATTCTGTCAGTCAAATAATAAATTTATCATGTAGCAAACTAGATAAAGCATGGTTCCATGTGAGTGTTTATGCGCTCATGCCAAAAGACATAATTTAACACTTTTAGTTTGAACGCTCACTTAGACCCATGTCAGCCTGATGGGTATGTAAGTAATCTGTAAGTCACTGGGGGCAGAGGACAAAAAATTAAGTTAATGACTGAAAATAAAACAGCAGAGATAAACAGTCGACAGTAGAGGTCAGCAGTACTGGAACATTAACCTTTGACCCCTCCCTGTCTTCAATCAGCAGTGGAGTGCTGGTGCGACGAAAGCCAACATGATATTAAATACGTTATGCATGCAAACACATTTCAGTGTGGGTGCTGGTGAAAGCTTGAAACTGAACCAGGGCCAAAAAAAAAAAAAAAACTAGACCTGTAACAGCACAACGGGCTCATGAAGACTGACAGATCAAAGGTGTCTGACATCTAACCTGTCTATGTCTGTCTCATACCCACACCTCTATCCATCCTCTCCCCATGACCCTGCTCACCTGTCTATCTTTCTCTCCCCTGCTCTCACAGTAATCCATCCATCACTCCCTTTAGCCTTACCCTAATTAATACCCTTTGTCTACCTGCTTCGCTCTCTCTCTCTCACTCTCTCTCTCTCATCCATCTATCCATCCATCCATCACCCTTGCTGGCCTGCCCAGGTCATTACCCACTGTGATGATGGTTTTGTTGCTCTAATTAGCCTAATTATGGCTGTCAGTTATAACCTGGTCCTCTGCAGGGACCTTGTGATCCTACTGTGACCTTGGCCGTTGAGTGTGCGCATGTGTGTGATACCTCTGTGCCCATGGCTGACCTCAGCACTGCACTACACTCACATGGGCTGTTTCTCCACTTAAGTATTACTTTATTTCCTAGTATTTCAGTTTGCTTCCATTTGTTTCTTCCTCTAGCCACCTCCACTCTTTTAACATTGCTCCTTTTCTTCTTTTCTACTCTCAATCTTTCCTAGTACCTCACCTGTCAATTTGTCCTTAAATCCCCCATTTGTGGTTAAAATAAAGCACAATTTAACTTTACTTTTTCACTACTAGTCTGTTTTGTTCTATGTTGCTGTTGTTTCACATTTTATATGCTCTCTAATCTGTTTTATTCTTTCTATTGTAAGAACCACAGTGAGTGTTTGTTGTGAATGTCCTGTTCAATTCCATTTTATTTCATTCTATAAAGGACTATCTGGAAACATAACACACCTTCTGCCAGCTATAGTGGTGGCCATAAGCTCTGGAGTAACAATAAGTGTGAACAATCTCTTGCATTTTGTCAACTACAAATTCGCTGTATCCACATAATTAAGAGGGTGTGTTTAACTCCAGTCATTAAATTGTAAATTATAATTAAATTGCTGTTGTTGCTCACATGTCTGTTTTGGACACAGGCTAACATACCAGCAAATGTTTGTGGCTAGCTGTACTCACTATTTAGACTGCTACCAAGGTCAAAATAACAACAATACCAAAACTCAAACTAAACCTCACTGCAAAGGGAGATAAAAACAAGACAGGACAGTGCATTAAAGTATAATCAAATATTGGTATTTTCATGAATGATGTGCATTGCTTTGTATGGTATCTTGAAGTGAGAGGATAGGTACCGCAGGAGAAGAGTTCATGCAAATGAGATGCAACAAGACGAGGTGTGAGAAAACTGGGTCTTTAAATTTGTGCTGAGAAGACCTAACTCTGCACCTGGTCTGTTCTGTTACACAAATGTGCAGCAATTAGATAATAATGCTGAATGAGAATAAATACTTACTATTTGAAACAGCCTCTAACAAGCAGCCATAATTAGATTAAATTAAAGTATAATGGAATTACAGCGAGAATGACGGTAATTCAGTCTTCTAGTCTTTTAGACTGTATGAAAGTCTTATCGTTCTTACAGCCGTGTGACAGTAGCAGGCCTGATGAGTGTTGCATATGAAGCCTCATCATTTGCCTTTGGCTGCAGATATGTTGTCCCGGATTCATACACTCCAACTCTACACTTCTCACGTTACATTATCACTTCTTTTAGGAGAAGTCAATTTGTATTTTGCTATCATTTGGAGAGCTATTTTACCCCTGCACTTGGCACAGCTATTCAAAAGGTATGAGATGAGTAATGTGACTAGCTGACCTTATTTGCAGTAATTGTGCTAGATACACACGCACACAGGGCACTGTGTCTGAACAAAAATAACAAGTACACTTAGATGCATCCTTGTTGTCCACACATGAGCAAGAGCTTTGGCTGAGCCTCCAATAAATTTAACACCTAGACCAGGTTTTACAGACATGTCTTTTATCCTGTCTAGATGCTAAACCCTGAACTCTAATTTCTGCACAGGCAATTTCAAACTGGCCTTCCATGACTGTCTATTCTGTTCTATTCTGTTTTATTTTATTGTGCCTGATTTAAAAAGTTTTTTTTCACTAATCCTTCCTGCTACATGCTATAATTATGATTGATGAAATGTTTTACTGCTTCTTACTGGCTCAGAGTCGCATGTGTTTGTGAGGGACTTTATTCTGTGGTAGCTTTCTTTATGATGATATATGTGATGTGTATATGTGATTTGTACGTCTAACTGTATGCATGTAAGAACTGGGCCCTTTTCTACACTGTATCAATCTTTATGAGGAGCTTCCTGTCTAAATGTCTGGTATCTCTTCCTGGCTTTTTCTTGGATTTCTGTCCTCATTCATTTTGCCTTTTATTTTCTTTCATGCGGCCTCAAACCCCCAGCAGCCACCCACCATCTCTCTCAAGTTCTGGCCCTCCTTCGCTCTTGCTCTTCGCATGTGCCTCTTTAGACCCCATCCATCCCTCTCTCTCCCAGGCATCTTTCTGCTTTAATGAAACAGATGTCCCTTCATTAATAAAGACCTGGTCTACCACAGTAATGAAGCAATGAACAAGCGTGCACAAAAGAGAGAGGGAGAGGAAGACTCCACAAAGATAATATTTGATATGTATGTGTGCGTGGTATGCAGCCAACCAGAACACACAGACTTTTCTCCCCCTAAGCAAACACACCAGCACACAGACACACTGACTGGTGAAAAATGGCTTCATTACCTGAATGTTCAAACTCTATTCTACTCTCTTTTGTATGAAGCATCTGGCTGTTAATAAATGCTGCCAAGGCATTTCTGTAAATTACACAAAAAATAAAGCAGGGGAATGTTAGTCTGAAACGGGAATATTGAGCTATATTGTGAGTCAAATAAAATGCCTAAAATGATTTCAATGCCCAGCTAAACAAGAGTGTCCAGAGCTGAAATAAATAACCAAACAGAGCGTATACCTGAGGCTGAAGCACAGCGTGAATCCCTCATGCCCAGTAAAGTGTACTGTAGCTAAAGGAAGTGCTTGGTTAGTTTCAAGGAGAGTTTAAGTAGCTTCCTGTTGCGCTCTAAGGATAATCTTGTGTCTTTTCCCCTTGAGATCCCCACACGCTGAGACGCACCAGCTGCTCTCCCGCTCTCACCACCAGCACAAATTCTTCTCAAGTATGGACAACCACCGATACAAAACTAAATACACAGATGTTTGGCAACACAAGCACACACAGATGCATGAGCATGACAGCTCAGGTGCAAAGACAGGCACACACTTTTCAATAATTGCCCATGAAACTATCTGCTTAAAGCTCTGTGCTCCATCAATCGATCAGTCAATATTTCTAAAAATGTCTGTATCATGTCGCCAGAGCAAATCAATTAAACTATGACTGGCAGAAGGCTCACATGGAGGTGGGGAGTCAGGGGAAACGGGAGCCATTGCACTCACAACCTAATATTGTATGCCCCTGGTTTTATCCCACTCTGATCTACACAAATTCTAAAGACGAGAATCAAATGCCCCCACTCTGATTTCAAAGAACGACTTACTGGCTTTGTTGTTGTCTGAAAGCTGACTACCATTGTCTGTGTGTTTGGTGCTTCACATTGTTCTGTTGTTTTTTTTTTCTTCTTTTCTTTAGATTTGTCACATTCAGTCAGCAGTACATCTTTTATCTAATCATCAGCAGTGCAAAAACATGTCACATCGTTAGCTGAGGGCAAATCTTTTTTTTTCCCCCTTTGCTGATATTCATCCTGCCAAACACACTAGAGACAAACTGGGTGACATGGCCTTCCTCTCAGTGGTGAAATATTTCCATCAGGGGCAGATTCATGCAGCTCCAAACCGAAACAATCCTCCATGCTCTCTCTTCATTAGATAATTTGCCCAGCATTGTTCTGTGTCTAGACTGGCCAATTTAAAAACAAAATCAGACTCAGTCGGACAATTTCCTCCAATATAGGCTAATGTACAGAGAGGACACTAATCTGGCTAAGCTCACTGTCGAGCGCTGTCTCGTTCAGCTGATGAAAGTACCATAAGAAATTATTCAAAATCTACTATATAACAAACAGATACTGAACCAAGGCAGCCATTTGCTGAGCTGGAATTGTTGCTTTATATACAAGTCACACAGTGACCTCTCTGTGTGATCTTCACTGCAAAGTGTCTTTGGCCTTAACAACAAGAAATAGATGGTCCAATAGCTGAGTCACGGTGGAAGGGAAAACAAAGATATCTGTGTCCACTCCTCGAAGAGCAAAACATAATTCTTTTCATTAACTCATGTTTCAGGTACATCTGATAAACATATTATTACTGCATGATGTGGAAAGTGCAGTTCAGTAGCAGATTTAGATTTAGATATAGTGACAAATTTGACTTGAGATGAGATATGACACCCAACTCCGCCAACAGTGCAATGTAATCACAGCTATGCAAATCAGCGGCCATCACTCAAAATGGCCAACCTGTGGCTTCACTCAGTATGAATTACCTGCAGACAGGTAGTTAGGGCATGCAAATCACTGCTGAGTCAAACGGATTGATTTTTATGAATCAAAAGAGAATCATGCACTGTACAGCGAATAGCAAATAACAAATGCTGATTAGATATGAACAGGAAATGATGAATGCTGATTATTATGGTTATTCTGAGTACATCAAACTTGACATAATAGGATTATCAAAATGCTATTTTCACATGGCATTGTGAGAGACAGGCGATGAAGCTGGTGTCTAAGTTAATAAATGTGTAAACATTTTTAAGCCAAAAAAGGACATTTTTCAATTAGTATACAGCTTGTCAAAGTGAGAGTCAGACTAAAAATCAGCTGAAATTCTCCTTTTATTCCAATACGGTTAGAAACTACCCACTTAAATCATTACTCAAGTCAATGAATACTGAGAATAGTGTCTCAATAGTCTAAAGTGGCTGTCTCGATATCATCCATCACTGTCCTCTTTTTTTTCCTCCTCTTTTTCTGTATTCTCACACATTGTTAGACTATACAGATGGAATTTGATTTCCATTTCTGGGGTCTGAGAGAGGAGAGGAGAGGAGAGGAGAGGAGAAGACTTGGCGGGGATAAGAGAGCCACTTGAGAGCACTGAGACCTACATAGAATTAGATTGGTTTGGAATGCACCCATGAGGTCACATTTACCATAACGAAGGTGAATCAAATGTTCAGCTGTCTTGATTGGAGAGAGAAACAGGCTAAGCAATGAATGGTTGGATAAATGATGGATAGATGGCAGATGGCACATACAAACCTGGGCCAGTTGTGAGCTTATCCCTGCTTAGAGGGCGAATAGACCATTACATCGTCTATGGCCTGCCAGACTAGATCAATCAATTATGAAAAAATAATGGAAAGCTAAAATAAGAGCAAGATATTCATATGGATTTCATACAGTTCCTTGTGTCTTTGATGGCTCCCTTCATAATAGATTTTATGTAAAATACTGAATATACATACACACATATATGTGTGCGTGTGTGCGTGTGTGTGTGTGTGGAGAAGGCAATAAAAACAAACAACGTTGGGAGAAAGCAATTTTCAGACCCAGGTTTGTAGTGTGACCCAACCCAGACACCCGTACCTGTTTCATTCCTCCGTCATACCATGCTGCTTACTGCTTCCAGACAAATGGAGGTAGACATGAATGGATGGAAACAACATAAGAGAAGACACAAAAGAGATGGCGCAGTGAGATGAGTTGGATGGAACATCAGTATAGAATACATACAAATGAATACAACCACATGGATGAACACGGATGGGAAGGCACACTAAGGAGCATGGAGACGCGTACGAGCGGAAAGGACACAACAAACAACAAAAATGAACACCGCAATCCACAGACTGAGGCTTCACATAAAACTGACTATAGGGAGGAAGGAGGAGAATGTGTTTGTAAATTAACTCAGTGAGTGTGAAAGCAAGAGTGTACCAAAAGCCCTTAGAAGAGTAAAATAAGTGAGAGCTGAAAATGGGAAATTAAAACAAAATGTTTTGATGAATAATTAATCATTTTAATTTCAATATATGGTGCTCAAAAGTATTTTTGAGTTCCCAATGACACACACAAAACGTGTACAGTTCAAAATTAAAACCAGCTGTGTACATGCTGACATACACAGACATACAGACAATAGCCACTCACAAAAAAGCAAGCTCAATACAACATACCAAGAAGCGTGGTGATTCTCAGAGGAGTGTTTGAGAGACTAAGTGTACTTGAACTTGTTTATGTGTAGAGTCAATACCATGACGAGATTACATGTGACAGTAAGAGAGCCATTAGAGATCAGTGTGATTGCCTGTGTGCGTATGTGCCCTATATGCAACGGATGTATAAAGCAGCAAAAGGAAATGGCCTGTGTTATTCACATTTGAGGGCCGAAACCAGATCTGCTATACGTCAGCACTTCTTTCAACGGTGGTACAGTCTTCTTCAGTTAGAGCAAATGTGATCCCCTTACCCCCAAACACACAACAGACAAACACACATCCACTCTGCATAGAGTGCATTCACACAACAAACACACATAAAAAATGCATCAGTAGTAATTTGTAAAAGGAGACAGGACAAGAAAACTGGAGTGAAGAAGGAGAGCTAAGACAGAGAGAAAGAGAAAGTGACAGAGAGAGAGAGAGAGAGAGAGAGAGAGAGATAGACAGTGAGAGAGAGGAACCATGAAGCCAGCCCTTGGACAGGGTGCCAAGACGGTAGGAGGTCTGGAAAAGGGACAGAGGAGAATGAAGGCAGATGAGAGGAGGATCAAAGACCAGGACGACAGGATAAGGAGATGCCAATTCAATTAATGATTTCTGAAAATGGCCTCATACCCTATATATAGGTGATGAGACATACTCAATATTTAAAACTCTCAAGCTATAGTTCAATACTACAAAACAATACTGTTGTGTGTTCAAATGATACACCTGATTTCACACAAATATCTGAAAGCAAACACTGTGAGTTTAGGCATTTTTGGGGGGAGAAAATAAAAGTGTTTGGACCATTCTGAACACACAGACAAACAGTGGAGAACGGATTATACTGCAGGAGTGGTTTTCTACGGGACATTTTGACAATTGCTGTTGCTGGGTGAAACTGAAGAAAGGGAATCCATTGTAACTGTTGTAGCCAAACAGACTGTACATTGTCCTCCAAAAAGGAGAAGGCTATAATCTCTTCAGAGTGACATTCAACTTTCTAAAGGTACAAATGTTTGATACTCAAAAATTGCTTCTTGCAGGACAAGATTACATCCTTACATTGAAAGCAGGTACTTCATCTGGACACTCTTCTTATTTGCCTTTTCTTTTCTCTGTGCCTGTGTGTGAGCAAAAATCTGACGCTTATTACCTTTTCTGAGATAGTTAAACCACGCTTCCTTTCAGTCTACACAATATTTGGCAAATGAATGAAGATTTTTTGTTTTTTGATTTAGGGAAATCAACAAAGACACATTTCAGTGAGTTTCAGTCTCTTGCTGTACCAAGTATATTAATCTGGTTAAAACTGGTAGAATTTTATAGATGTCTATAGATAGGATGTACGTTTATTAACACACAAAGTTGCACTTTTTCTTTGAAACCAAATGAATCAAGCATCCAAAAAGACCCTTTGTTACAGCCTGATGGTGCTGGCGCGAAAAATGACCGTTTTGTTATTCACTGAAGCACCATATCTACCTTAACTGTTGAAAGGCTTATGCACACAAATACAATAATGCAGAGGACAAATTCACACATTGAAAGAATGCTGACTCACAACTGTGACTGCCTTCAGAGTTGCATTCTTTGGATAGGTTTAGAACCGTGAATATCCAATGGAGACTGTGGTTTCTCATTGTGAATTCATCATTCAAGGTGAATGTGAAGGAAGGCTGCACAGAAGGCAGCATAGTAAAGAGAAAATATATACAATTATCTTCCAACAGTGACAACACGGTGCGGTTGTATCATCAAACAGACAGGAGACGATGTAGAGGAGCAAAATATGACTTCTGCAACAACAAAAAAGAGGGGAGTAAAATGAGAAAAGAGTGAGGAAGAGGATGGAGAGGACATGCCTCTGACTGAAAGCAACAGCATCTGGTCTCACCAGCAGGCCCAAAGTGGCTCAGGTTGGCAGACTGCAACAAACCTCAGGGCTCCTAATTATGCTAACCATGTTCACAATTGGCTATGCACTGCAGACATGAAGTTTGGTAGTGAAATCTGGGGTGCTGGGAGGAGAAGGAGGGCGAGAGAAATGATTGAGAGTAGTGGGACAGAGGGGTGCAGTGTATTAAAAGAGAGGGACAGAAGGTGAGATGGAGAGTCTGAGGAGAGGAGGGGAGCCAAGGCAGAGGACCTCTTCGTCTATTATTGATAAGAGCAGTTTTAGGTCAGCAACATGACACACACTCAGTAGGAACGCATAAAAGTGAAAAAGTGCAAGTACATTGGCAAGAAACATGCATCAAGACGCACATTACCCACACACACACTGTGCTCTTCATCCTCCTCAAAGTCTTCACAACTTTGTCATTGAGCAGAGTATTGTTTACTCCGCCTTTTCACCTCCTCCAGCGCGTATGCAATCATCTCTTTTTCTCCTGTCATGTTTCCCCACCACCCACCTGATCTCTTACCTTCCCTAACTTGCAGTGAATTTATATCCTTCACCTTGTCAATTTTTTTTCTGAACTAGAGTCCCGCCCCTGCCTCGTTACCTTGTATTTCCTTTTCATACTTTCCTTGATCGCTACATTGTTTCCCACTCAGAAAGTACTGCCCAGTCCCTTTGACCTTTATAGGAGTTACAGACAAAACTAAAAGAGCTTGTGTTCTTGAGGTTGCAGTTCTGAACTCGTTCGCTGCTACTGGCGATCTGTGACCTGAACTTTTAAAATAGCAGCTCAACCTCCACTTGTTTTCGCCTTTGTTTAGTTTTATCATTTTATATGGTGTCTGGTATCACAGTTGTTAATGTTTATTGGAGCTCATACACTTCTTTATTATTCTCTGCACAGTCTCCTTGGATTTTTTTTTATTTGTCCTCTATTTCCTTCGCTGCCCTGACTGCCTCTCCTTGTTCCTTTCTCTCACATCTTTCCCCTCTCACCTCTCATCCTGTCCCAGCTCACCTCCTCGTCACTCTTTCTCCTGCCTCAAACTCTCCGCCTCTGCTTTCTTTTCACATCCCTCCTCCCAGTCTCCTTCTCCCATCCTGCCCCACCCTCTCCCGCCAACTCTGGTGTACCCAGTGTCATTGTTCAGATAATTATTTATTAACATGTTTATGTCACCCAGTGTCCCTGTCTGTCTGTCGCTGCCATCTCTACCCAGTTAGGTGCCCGCCTCCCTGCGCCGTTCTGCCCTGCCTGCGGGGGAGAGAGCCATACACGGGGGCACAGATCAGAGACTCCGCCACAAACACATACACTCTCTCTTTCTCTGTTCTTCTTTCTTGAGACACACAAACCCACGCATGCAATCTTCACACAGCCCCTCGCCCTGCGCTGCCCCTGGGGCTAGGTGGGGTTAGCCGGGATGAGAAACACACAGTAGTAGCCGCCACAGTCCCTTCTGTCCTGTCCTGTTCTGTTCTGTTTGCTTTGTTCTCGTCTGTCAGCACTACGTATAGAAGAAGTGTGGCAGGAGGGCGCTACCTTGATAAAGTTATTTATGAGGACACAGGAAGAGGGCAGGTTACATATGGGACAGAAACATCAAGTTTATATTGTAAAAGCAAAGTTAAATGCACTGCACTGTTAGTTCTGTTAATTTCTTTTACTTTTTGAGTATCTGAAAATTGACTTTTTTTTTCTCAACACCAAGTTGATTCATTGAGCTCAGCTAATGATGAAAACACAGCTGTTCAAAAGAAGATGAGCTGCGAAGCTGTAAATAGCTTGTTAATGCATGGACTATGCGTTAACATGAGAGGAAATGTTGTCTTCACTTAAAGCAATAAGTTATTCAGTGTTATGTGAAAGGATAATTTTACTGAATATAACATGTTGCACTGCGATGTATAACATGCAACCTGAACCTAATCCTGAGAGATTTAAGAACTCGACTGAGTGCCATCCTCACCATGTTGTGATATGACAGAGGGAGGACGGAGGGGGGGGGGACAAGCGAGAGGGAAGGAAACACTGGAGAGATAAAGGAAACGAGGGAGAGGAGGGGTATTTGCAAAGACAGGAGGCAGAGAAAGCTCAGGATCATGGGGATTGTGATCATACATCCTGTGGCCTCAACAAGTAAACAGAACAAATATTCTCCATCTCTTCTCCCTCCTCCTGTTCTTCTTTACGCTTTCATTCTTAAGTCCCCTGTTGTCCATTCCTCATCATGATCTCTCATCTGTTGGTTTTTCACTTCTTGCAGTCCGTTTCTTCTCATCTCCCCGCGCCTCCCACCGCAGCCTCTTTCATCCCTCCGCTTTTGCTCACCGCATTTCTTCAGCTCTCACCTGTCTCACAGCATGATGGCTTTTTCTACCTTTCATTCAACTAACCCTCTCTTGGTTGCTGCATTCGTTTCTACGACAAGGATCAGGAACTTTCTCTGTTGAAGACCACGATGAAGGCTGGAAAATGGAGGTGGTGGCAGATCCTGGTGGCCTCTATCAAGGAGCTGAGAGAGTGTGGGTACTCTTTGGGAGAGTGCTCACAGTGTGAATGGCACATTGTGAACATGTAGAGAGGTGGAGGTAGTCTGTTTGAGTGCCTCTGCCCAATTAGAGTCACAGCAAAGACCCTTGGGATCAGAGTTAGATAAGTGTTCTGGCAGTGCCAACAATCAAGCTAGCCTCATCCACGCACACACACACCCACACAGACAGCTCCCACTCTGTGGTTTTGCACGGCAGTGCAGTGGCTGCTGGGGATGATTTGGCTTCTCCTGAAAGTGCCCACCTGCAGATGGTAGGCCAGTTGATGGTCCAGTTTACCTGACAATATTCGTCTTGGGGCTGGAACCACATCCAGATGCACACACCCACACACCTGTACTTTTTCATCTGCCTGTCTGAAGGCAGCCAACGAGGGAACCACACTGGCTACCCAAAATAGAGGATCAAAGACGTAACACAGCCACACATGCATGCACAAACACTCAAAATAGGGATTCGTTCTTGCCCTCATACAACCCCAGAAGCGACAACTCACACACACATGTGCATACGGCATGCGACCTCCACCTGGGTAAAGGAATCTTTCATCTCTTCGTGACTGCCACTGGGCAGGCTTCCATACCCACACACATACAGACACACACATGCGCACACTCTCTCTATCTCTCTCCACCTGCTACCCCTTCCCAGCAGCTCGATCTCAGGGGACCGCCACGCACACCTGTGCACACCACACACACACACACACACACAAACACAAGCAGGACTTGCTTGCTCCACCAACAAATGCATGCATGTTTACAAGGCACTTAATCACAAAGATTCAATGTATTTACAATTCAAATGAATTCATAAAACTTGAGAAAGCTCTGATCCACCTGGAGCTTCTTCTGTCAGCCCTTTATGGGGCACTGTACAACACTTCACCCTAATGCAACTTTACAGCTTCAGTTTTAAGACTACAGAATAGATGTAGTGTGTGACGTAATCGGCAGCTTTATGATGCCTAGACTTTAGGTTTACCACTGAGTGCCACATTGTTATTTGTCTGACGGATGGAAGTCCAAATTTGGTGGAGCCTGAATGGAGCTTAGCTTTGGTGAAGCAGCAGAAAACCACCAAAGAAGATTGTCACTGCCTGAGATGCAAACATAGCTCCAAACATGCACCTCTTTAACCCTGATGGCTTCTTAAAGGAGCAATAATTTACAAAACTACCACTAAGAGACACATTAAAGGAGGCTGCAATGGAGAAAAACACTGGCTTTGTATTTCTGAAATGAAGTCAGGGTTCTATGCCATTTACTTACAGTACATGCAGCCTGTGTCTTTTCCCCCCCTCATATGCATTCATCAGTGGCAGACTGTCAATTCTCATCACATGTAAATAACTACAAACAGCTCTTTGCAAACTGAACAAATATGTAGAGCGTCACTGATGCAAAGCAGCTTAGAAAGTTTCATGCTGGTCCATTCTGTTGTCTGTAGACACTGCCATGCTGTTACAAGTACAATTTTCACGTGACTCGCTCACATGGTTAGTTCATTCATTTCCACACAATATGTCTGCTAGTGTCTATTAAAAGACCTGGCAATGTGCACTGACTACACACTGCCCTCCTTTCTGAAATACTAATGAACGGTGTAAGGTGCTTTGCGTCAATGACACTGGTTTTGATGAAAAGAGGAAAAAATAGAGCCAGTGGGTGACACCACAGCAAAGAACAAGGTTTATAAATACTAGTGATTTGTTCCTCATGTTCCCACACAGGGTTGTTCTTCGTGTACCCACACAACCCCCTGCTTGCCAAAATGTTACACCGACTCTGCAACAATGCGCTTAGAAGCTGTGAGACAAGGACACAATTTTTGGGCAACTGTGCAAACATGTAGGCGCAATGCCCAACTAACAGTATTTCCATGGTATTTGTCTCACCTATGTTATCCATATTAATGTTGTAACAGCTGGCAATGCTCTATTCCTGTTGCTAATTATTGACTTTCTAAATTCTGAAACAAACTGCATGAAGAAATGTTAGTAAATACTGCATCATATTTTAAGATACCAGAGAAACACAGTTTGTATATAATTTGCATTTAAATGCTAATTTGTTATCATGCTGCTGTAATAGTAATTCATTCAGGAGTCCAGTGTGGTTTCTGCATTTTGCTGACTGCATATTAATGGACCAGCCGTATTACTTGTCCTTCTGCATTAATATGAAGGTCTACTCAGGAGCCGCTAAGTGGTCGTTGTTTTATAAATCTTCTTACCTAAGTGTATGGGTGCATTGTTGTTGTACAAATTATTACATAATCTTGTGTTAACAATACCTTTGATTGCTAAATGGTTCATAATGGAGTCAGTCAGCTACTTTTATTATAGCTGATTTTAAATATTTGTTCTGTTCTGCAACTAATATTATAAATGGAACAGTATAAATACATGTATTTATACAGTATAAGCATAACAAGTGTGTCATGGTATATCATAGCAACACAAGTGTTCAAGAAGACTATTTTTGAAACTGTAGTTTAATTTCCATTCAAATAAATGCTTCAAACTTTAAATGATACTGGTATGGAATTCAAATAAGAATTATGAGCATAATGTCTATTTATTATTATAAGAATATTTTGAACCACTTACATAAGAGTGTAGGTTCCAAAGGTCTATGCTTTTAATGGTCAATAACACAAAAACTTAAGTTGAATGTCAGCGCTTATCAGCTATTGAAAACTCGTTTGAAAAGCTTATTTTTAAGAAGTAACAGGGAGTCCAATGAACAGTTGCACTTCATGATGAATCATACAGGAAGTTGGCTATTTATAGCCTTAAAATACCTTGCTGAATGGTAGAAAATTATTATTTACTATATTTAATATAGTATTATTATAGTATTATTATACTTACATGATCATTATGATTCTGTTCTAAGACGGCAGGTATTAAGAGGTGTAGTCTCTTTCCATAATGCTTTCCTAGTCTAGACTAGCCCAGACAAAGAAAACCATCAATCCATCTACTCACAAAATATACCCTCTCTTCCAGAAGTGCATTCAGACAAGATGTTTGTTTAACACAGTGGAGCTTGCTAATGGTACATGCAGAGAAAAGCTGTACAGACACAGACAACAGATGAGAAACACAAAAATGTGGAACAACAGTGTACAATAATAACCCCAAGTGGGAAAAAAAAATAAAAAGACATGAATTAATAATGATATGAATACAAAAATTCAAATAAGGAGAATCACAAGACTCGCAACATGAAAGTAGTGTTAACCATCATTTACTATTATGGACACTGGCTCTGATTTTGACATTTGGTTAAACTTTGCAATAACATAAAAGGAGCATAAAGTTAAAGTGTTTTGGTATTTTTGCATTATGCACAGTGAGGCAGCACACCAAGGCCAAGGTTTGCCCTTCACTGGGCGAGCAGTGTTGGAAGACTAAATGTGTGTGTATCATTTTGATGTGACCTTGTGAGTTGTAAAAGGTGGCACCATTTTGACAGTTCATAGTGTTTAGTAGATACTTTCTGTGAAGCCAGTTTACATCAGCTGTGAAGATACGTTATGTTTCCATAAATTTTCATCTTGTTTATTTTTCTTTACTCTGTACAGGAATCAACAACAACTGTAGATGTGGTGGCAGATGTGAGCAGACAGATCTGCAGCTCTCAGAGAAGGTAGGGAAATTCATAACTATTATTATACTGTTATCCTGACTATTTCCTCATCCCCATGTTAAAGTTGGTTACCTTTGTTGTTTAGTTTTGTGGATGAGCACATGTGTAACGTGTCAAGAGACACAAACCTTTATCCTGGTCCTGTTAGTACCAGAGCTGTAGACCTGAGACTGGACAGCTGACCTGAACTTGATTCCTGTCAGATATGACTAGTGACTTAGTTGTAATCTGGTTAAATTATGCAATTATTCACATGCTAAAGAGGTACTACAGATGGTAGAGTTTGTAGCTACACACCTTGAGTATTTATTATTTATTCTAAAGATTTGTTTCTACAGGAAAAATACAAAAGTTTTATTTAATAAAAGTCTCACTAAAGTACACTGGATGTAATGCAGACTCAAAACTTGTTTTGGACTTGGAGATTTTAGTTGGACTCACCCTGAAAGACATGACTCAGTATCAGTATCAATACCATATACAGTGATATACAATAAATCACTGTTGTCTGATATCAATTACTGTCAGTGAATCTGTGTGATGTCCACTAAGACTTACGACAGCAAGCATAACAATGCTTCCTTTTGTTAGGACACTACAGCTATGACAGAGTGAATCCAGATGTGGGACCTGACTGACCACTGATCCACCCACAGTGATGCAGAAACAAGCGATGCCTCTGTGTGTGACCACAAAGAACCACCCACATCCTGTTTTACAAAAGAGGACAACACTGTCTAACACATCACATCATGGAGATGATGTGGCAGAGACAGACACACAACACAAACTCTAAATTTCCCCAGATAGCAGGTGTGTTTCTATTCTCAGCATTAGAAGGTGGGACACTCCTTAAGAGCTTTGGATGGAAACCCATCAGCAGGAGCAGGGACCTGACCTCACTAAATGATGTGCCAAGCTCCCTCACATCATGTCCAGAGTCCAGAGGACAAACCACTGGCTGTGAAAAGCCAAGTCTTATCTCACTGCAAGGTGAGGGTGGATATGGAGGTTCCACATGCACACTACCAGCATATACAGTAGAGGATAGATGAAGACCACGTTCAGGGGCGAATGGCCAGTGAGCATGTCATGTCATGTTTCTAAGAGCAGCAGCAGGTCCCCCCAGTCTTCGAGTGGATGCCCCACCCACCTACCCCCGGAGCAGTCATAGGACAATAAAAATTCTACCTGGAACTGAACGTTTTTATTGTCATCCTGTACAGATGGTTTGATATATTCTGTACCCGCCTGCAGCTTGCTTACTGGGGAAGACTGTAAACTCAAAGTAACTAAATACTTCACTCTCACTTTACTGCTCCTGTTTAAGGTTTAAGAATTTAAGACAGAAGACAATCTCAAATTAAACTTTTTCTGATTTTTGATCTCAGCCCTGTTACGGCACCTTCAGACTCTACAATGTAATGGGTGTAAAAGTAAAAAAACAAAATTAAAAGAGAACAAGCAAGCAAATAAAAAGTGCTTGGTGTCTATTTATTTCAGCTGTACTAATGCTGTCTACAATGATTTTTAACATTGTGGTAACCTTGCGCGATTAAACATTTATTCAGTCTAGTTACTTTGGATTTTGACTGAGCTCAAGTAACAAATAAACTGTTTTAATCTGATTGCGCTCAAATTGTACAGCACAATATATAACATCTACTGACAAATCCATCCAAAGGGGAGACAGTAGTTTGGGTAGACAGTTCATTGTTAATCTTGGAAAGAGCAGTTGACAAAACAGTCCCCTTACAATCACACACACATACACACACACACACACACAGAGAGAGAGAGAGAGAGAGAGAGAGAGAGAGCTCTAATCCTAGCAGGCAGATGGAAAGAGGTCTTGAACAGTAAAAGCTGATGGTCACATAAAACGACAATAAAATAACCTGTTCCCCTGAACACAGCCATTATATCATTTCCCGAGAGAGAGAGATAGACAGCAATTAGAATTACAGTAGTGACAAATATATACATGCATACTCTCATGTGAATGCTTCAGCACACCACTCTCACTTTAAATTGAAAACTGGGCATAAATATCAGTTACCTCGAGTCAGTTTTAAGCAGGAGGAGGGGGAGGAGAGGAGAGGAGAGGAGAGGAGAGGAGAGGAGAGGAGAGGAGAGGAGAGACAAGAGTTAGAGAGAGACTGTAATAGAAGATGAGCAGTGACAGGGAGGGACAAGGCAGGGTGAAAGAGTAACAGTAATAAAGGAGATGAAGAAGAAAAGGGAGGGAGGGAACGTGGAAGGAGAGGTATACAGGTGAAAGGCCGACCATGAAGATGAGAATGCAGGAAGGGAGAGTGGAAGGATATCAAGGGATGGTTGAGAAACATGCCAAAGAGACAGATGATGGACGGAAAGGGGAGAAAGATAGGATAAGAAAACAAAAGAAAAAGTAAATGTTTGAGAAAAAGGGAATTGCAGTCTAAAAGCAAGACAGATGATGGGGAAAAGGGGGGAGATGAAGATAGAGGACAGAGGGGAAAAGGTGGTAAGGGGCAGGGACAGAGAGAGGAGAAGCAATATGAAGATAGAGAGAGAGATCAGAGCATGCCAGGAGAAAGAAAAATCAAGGGCATTTTTTATGGAAGGGCACAAAAGAGGAAGAAAAGAGGGATTAAGGAAATCATAAAATTTAAAGAAAGGGAAGGAAGATGGAAGGACAAGATGGACTGACAGACATTAAAGAAAGAATGTATAAAATCTCTAAGTAGGGCAGAAAACTGCCTCTCTTGTGCTCAGCCCCCATCTCCTCCTTTTTCTCTCCATCTCTCTTTCTTATTTCTGTCCCTAGCAGCACCATTACTCAGTAAGGACTACGGCTGTACAAAATGATCTAGTTTACAGGAATAGGCGTTGGAGACCTACATAGTCACAATCAGCACTGGACCCTCCCATCCTCCTGCTTAAATTGGCAAAGACATGGAAAGCACTGATGACGCAGGTTCATATAATCTATGTCATCATACATATTGATTCAGGGTTCCCCAGCTACAGGAAGACACGCTAAGACCAAGACCAATCAGTGCCATTCATTAGGAGTGTTCTCTCAACAGGAGTTCTGCTGAACATGATCTGTGTCACCGCCATACACAGCGATAGTAGGTGGACATAAGTAAAAGCAAGCTAGACCAAAGCCTTCTTTTTCCCTTGACCCTCTGGATCAATAATTCCAGACAAAAACACCCCCAGAACAAAAGGAAAAGAAAAAGAACCGATGGCTGTTCTGCTGTAGCTTGTGCAAGTGTTGAGAAAATAATTTTCACAGGGCTAAAAGGTGATGTGAGTTAGAAAGTGGCATTACTGCTACTGACTGGGAAGGCTTTCATAAGCCGTAAACTGTTGAGGAGCATTCATGGATATGTAGCAGGGTTAAACTCAGTAACCTCAGTTTGTACACCATAGTAAGCACAGTAGGTGATAATCACTGATAGCTACAACATAAATTATTTTTTTTAAATGTTTTGGTTGAACGTTGCCCATCTATTAGTTGTGATGATTAGCAAATAAAGACTAGGTACTGGCCCACTTGTCATATCTCCTAGTGCAGCGCTGGGATGTAAAGCAGATAAAGTCTACTTGCCAGGTGAGGTGATGACCTTATCAGAAAAACTGACTGAAAAGATCCAAGCACTAAGAATAAATGTCCTGCCCACCTATGGTACAGAGTTATTTTTATCAGATGGAAAAAAAAAAAAAAAAAAGATAAGTTGCGTTTTAACTTATGTTGGACAGACAGTCCATTTTAAACTGTAAGGAAGACTCTATGTGCTGGTTTTCTTGATAACTTTGTATTCTGTGAGATAACTTTAAAAGAATTGTCCTCCACAGGGAGGAGGTGATAGCTGAGTAAACCTGTCCTTTGCTTAGAGATTTCCATCTCAACCTCATGCTTGTTGTAGTGTCACACAGGTCTAAACATCTATTTCTATTTTTGCTGCCCTGTCTCGGGATTGTCAGCTGTTTGTGGGTATCTAACAGAGCCAATTATATCTAAATATTTATCTGCCAAAGCCATGAGCAGTTTCTGAAATCATACAAACTGATAAATCTGCTATTTAGAACAAGGACTGCCTCCAAAACTAGATATACCCTGTAAATGTACCAAATATACCAATGAGTCTTTGCATCCCAATGAAAAGATTTTTTTCTATTTTGTTTAGGAGAAGGGGTAACTTAATATGTAAAATGTTTGACATATTGCTCTTTTTTTCTCCCATTTATCAACAATCTGATTGCCCATCCACAATAGTAAATTATTTCCTAATATTAATATTTAGACATATATGATATTTTATAATGATAGCTTGTCAGGGACAAACTGTCAGAAATTATGACGCATACTGTACATTTTCCCATTAACACACAAATAGACAAAGACTCATTTTGACATTCTTCATATGAAATTTCATATCTAGCCAAAGACATGATTCTTCTGCACATGGAAAACGTGACTCTGTACTGTACCTCAGTGTACTTTTTTTTTAGATGAAGAGGAGAAAAACAGAATGAGAAAAAAAGAGGGAAGAATCTGCATGATCGACTTAAATGTTTCTCCATTCAAATGTAATAGCCCACAAACAGACAATAAACGATCTACAACTATCCCTCCGCTTCTCTCATTCTTTTCAGAAGCTACTAAGGAGAGAGGGGTGGGTGGGTATGAAGAAAAGGGAGAAAAAGAGAAAGAAAAGCGAGGCAAAAAAGTAAAGTTGCACAAATCTGCAGAGAATAGAGAACGACAGAGGAAGAGAGTGAGAAAGACAGAGCGAGAAAGGGAACAAGAGTGAGCTAACCATCAAGAGCTTTTGATTCCCCCCCATAAAATGTTCCTTTTAAGAATGCCCATGAAATTAGCTTGCTGAAAGAAAGCAATCTCAATCGATTCAATCCCCTCTAAAAAACTTTCAAACAGCCACCATACCTCCAGCTCTTAAGAATCTCTGCGGGACATAAAATAGCTTCTTGCCTTTTCTCTCTAACCCTCCTCTTTTTTTCCCCTCTCTATCTTACTCCTTTCTCAGTTTCCCTTTCACCTTACCTGCCATCTATATATTGGCACACTGACAGGAAGAGGAGAAATCTTAAAGTGCAGAACTGAAAAATGGGGGTCAGTCCACATTTTTCAATTTGTGTTTGGCTCTCTCGCAACACTGCCACTTGTCCGCTTTAGCTGGATAACCAGATCTTCTTTAGCAGCACTCTTTACAAGGTCCTTAAATATCATATGTAGTGCCCCTGTTCTGTACATATATCTAAACATATCTAAAGACTGTTGTCTATGTGAACTATAGGTGCTACTACCAAAGCAATCCAGTGATGGCAAGATGTCGAAGTCAAAGATCTGCTGATAGATGATTTATTTACATCTAATGATTGTAAATCAGATTCACAGACATTTATCATGCAATTAGCCATTGCAGAGGTCCTACATTTTCCAGCATTCTCACTAATTCACTGTTGCAATCTGCAATCCAAAAACTAAAATGTTTGGCTGCATTTACAGCTGAAGAAGTTCAAGACGACTGGGTTAACATGGTACATTGAGAGGTCCTATAGTTTTCTTTCACTGTACTACATATTAAATTGGTTTAATGAAGAAATGGCTGTGGTAGGATGGGAGAATATATAGATGCAGTCAATTTCCATTTACTAACTATAGCTGTGAAAACTAACAAGATTCATTTCTAAGCTGTCATTTAATCTGAACCCAAAATGAATGCAAACAAACTTACAAACTTACATACAATTAAATGAAGTTCATCTTGTCAGAGTGAGGCATGGACCCAAGGAAACCAAACAACCTTTCCTTTCCTTGACCTTTCTAGAATTCAGCAAGACACAAGACCAAGCCCTGTTAAAGTAGAATAACGGAGGAACTTTGAGGCAAGTTGGCCTAAAGTTGTATTTCTGTGTGGGGGCCAGGAGCTGTCCCTAGGACAGAGCGTCCGGTGGTGGGCAAACCAGGGCAGGAGAATCCCTGATGGTTTCCTGGAGCCCTGGAAACATAGGTGAGGAAGAGAGGAGAGGAGAGGAGAGGAGAGGAGAGGAGAGGAGCTTCTGAAAGCTAACTTCTGCACTTTCAGGGAAGAGGGAAGAAAAAGCAGGTGGAAGAGAAGGAGGAGGACAATGGAGGAAAAGTAGGAGGACGTTCCAGAAAAGGAGGAGAGTGGATGAGTGAGATGGTCGACCTCGTGTAGTGGCAGAAGCAGTAGAAATAGCTGCCCCACTTGTAGACACACTTTCTGTTGCTAGCTGACTGTCCTCAATGCACTGGGGTAGCTAACCTATATAGGCATGCTCCATGCCGCAGCATCTCCCAAACACTCTCAAACACACATGAACACACACTCAGCCTCTTTCTCTCTCTCTGCCGCTCTCTGTCTCTTTCTCTCATACACACAGGCATGCACACATGGGAGGGGAGGGGGGGGAGCTAAAATCAGGCCGCACATGCTGTAAGCTACTGCTGAGTTAAGTCACCTGTGCTGCTAGCCTAGCTTGCTAGCGGGCAGCCAGCTGCTCCTCTAATTAAGAGCCCATCTACTCAAGGGGCCTGAGCATATGGAGGACTCTATAGCTAGGTACTGGTCTTATAATAGATAGCAATGCCATACGGTTGGGTACTGGCCAGACTTATAAAAGCTGGTTGTACTGTATTAGGAAGATAAGGTTACTGTGGTCCTGACAAGAGACTATACAGTAAAGGAGTTAGAGAACATTATCATCTCTCTGATATACCCCCAACTCTCTGAGACAGACATGAGCATGCTCTGAGTATTGCCACACTCCTTCTAAATAGACCAGTACTGTATATGTTGAATGCTAATATCACTGTTTTCCACCTGCCGAGTAGATGAGACACTTAGTGGCACAACTTGAATTCAAATGATTACCTGCCAATTAATCAAACCACTTCACCTCAGAGAGGAGATATAATTGAGTGTATCTTCAAAGATGAAATCTTACCTCACACTGTATGACCTGAGCAAAGACATAGCATCTTTCTCACTACCCTCCTGGTGAGGCAAATCAAGGTGATTGTGAAATTGGTTTTAATCAAATTAATTGCCATTACTTTAAAAATTACAAGAACTGTGGGTATCAAACAACTTAAAAATATGCAATCATACACAGTCCATTTTTCTTTGGACAAAAAGCCAAGAGAAAAATGTCTGGACAAACAATTAGTTTAGCACGTTTACCACATCAGGCATGACAACACATAAAAACACGCAAACAATCACAATAATGAGTACATTACACTGTCTGAGGCATAAATGCAACCTATTTGACTGAAGTTACTTTGACACTTTCAACAGCATTTTTATTGACTTTGCTGTCCAAGACCAGGACTAATGGCTACTTCACAAAACAAACACACTTGCATACACACACCAACACACTTGCATAAGCAGACACTCAGGCAATGACAAACACATGGGCATGCATACAAATTTACACACTAGCATATAGTGCACAGGCAAACACACACCTTTGCTTGTTTTAGCCTCCAGTACCAACAAACATACAATTATGTGAGGCCATTTCAGGCTACATTATGAGAAATGCATTAGTCAGTGATGGCAAATGGAGCACAGCGCTGACATCTAAGACTATGTGTGTGTGCGTGTGTGACATAAAGTGAAAACAATAAAGACACAGAAAGGGAAAAAAGTTTAAACACAGGTAATATATATATATATATATATATATATATATAGAGAGAGAGAGAGAGAGAGAGAGAGAAGAAGAAGAATGATAATAGTTATAGTAAAATGATAGGATTAAGGGCTATAACTTCATGTGGATGCCATCAGCAAATTGGCACTTTTCAGAGGCACAGTAAGATCTTTTCCTTGTGTCAGACAGAGCAAAAGTGTGTGTGTGTGTGTGTGTGTGATCTGTGTGTGTCTCACCTCTGGCCCCATGTGTTCTGTCTGTGTTGTGTCGGTCAGTCATTTGGCAGTCTTTCATCTTCAGGGCAGCTTTGGCACTCTCCTGCATACAAAACAAACACACACACCCATCAGCCATGGTCAAAATCTCTCTCTCTCTCTCAAAAAAAAGAACATCAAATACAAATAAATGAGAACAACTAAATGCCCTCCCAGCAGAGGTGTGCCTCGCCTCCACTCGCAACACTTACAGTACACTTGGCTTCCATGCTTAGCTAGCCGTTATAAGGAGAAAAAAACTGCACCTCTCAACAACCTCAACAAACCCAAATCTGTTTCCCCCCCCTTGGCTGTCTCTCCCGGAAATCCAAGAGGTCATAAAACTGGGTTGAATTGCAGGAGAACTTTTCTACAGCCAAATAGCAGAGCAGGGGCCATCCTCAAAGTGCACCAGTAGAGAGGAATTCATAAAAAGTGACAGCTAGTGCTGGCCAGCCTGCTAGAAAGGTCCTTCTAGGAGATAATTAATAGGTTTCCTCTGGCAGATTTACAGACGGAGGTGTAGAGAGAAACGCGTTGGCCCTTTCATTCAAAATACAGTACTTTTACCTTGACCAGGAACCTGCCGACTGTTGTGGTACCTCAGTGTGATTATTTTGAAATGGTAGCTTGCAAGTCCTCCGAATGAGAAGAACCCAGCCCTACCCACCAGAAACATTTTATGACGATGTCACTAATCATTCTGGCGTGCTCGCCCTACACTGCTTGTGGGTCGGGGAACAGAAGTGGGGTGAAAAGTTGCAGCGGCTATGAAATATTGAGAAATTCATTAACCTTGATTAAAATTAATCAACCAAATTAGGATAAGATGTAAGGATGGGTTTATGAGAATGAAAGACAGATAATTTATGATACAGTTTCAAACTCAAATATGTACTGTCCTGTTCAAATCCAGCACAAATGAGCAGACAGACTGAGTTAAAAATCTGTTTTCATTAGTCATGCCCATGACTACGCGAAAAGCAAGGGAAGCTCTCCGCAGTTAAATGTTGCAGTTGGAGCACGGTCCTTCAGCAAAATGCACCAGCAGAGAGAGGGGAAATCTCATAAAAAGTGACAACTAGTGATGGCCAGCCAGCTAGCAGGTCCTTCTAGGAGATAATTAATAGGTTTTCACTGGCAGATTTACAGACGGAGGCAGAGCAAGGAGAGCATTGGCTATGAGCTGCCCTTTCCTTCAAAATGCTGCACTTTAACTTAGCTGCAGTAGGCAAGGTTTCCCTTTTACACTCTCACACAGGCACAGACATGTATAGACCCACACCAATGTTAATAAGTACAACATGCCCCCCAAAAATGCACAAGTTCATGAATTTGACAGACTGACCTTTGTTTCAAGGGCATATGGTGCAGATAAAAATAAGGTTACACTGTGGCTGCAGCAAGGACACAGCTTAATATTAGACAATGTATGTATATACACACAGGCAGATGTATGCAGACTTTTGCTGGTAAAAACACAGACAAGCGGTGTATGTCTGGAAATCAGATCCAGCTGGTGGCAGGAACCAGAACATCCCTGTTGTAGAGAAACACCAAGCAGATGAATACACACACAGAAACACACACAAAGTTGAGGCCGATCAACGTCTGTGCGTGCTTGTGGATGCACAAGTGACTGCATGCCCTAAAGACTGATTGATGGATCCATGTGTGATGTGGGACAAAAAACCCCACACACAGTCACTTGGTGACTTTATCATGTCACCATATGGGAGAAAGGAAGAGAGAAAAAAAAAAAGACAAAAAGTGGGTAAAGTGAGAAAAGACAGAAAAGAAGTGAAAAGAAGCAAATATAAAGTAAATAGAGGAGGATATCATACTGTATCCAGAAGACTTAAAGGATCCAAGTCCAGTAATATTCTATATTTTTGTTATTATCAATAAATCCTACGATAAAACCAAAACCAACAATGATTCGAATCTACTAACAACTATTGTTCGTGTATCCAAAGCCTGATACAGTATAGCTTATTCCTCTGCGTCATGGAGCTCTACTGATGTCCCAAAACCATTAGGAAACACATCAGTGAGGTGAGCCACACTGTGTTACGCGTGTCTTCATCATCATAAACATAGGCACTAGAGTTTATTTTGAGTCAATCCCTGACATATACCACCCCACTGCTGTAAATACTCACTGGTGCACTAAATCTGTGGCTGAAAAAAAATCCCTCACAAATGCACTGTTTACTTCTGTTTCAGTGATAACTGCTATAAACTGCAGTGTCTTTCTGTTTTACAAAACCTCTGACCGTTTCTGCAAATGAAACTATATATCTGTGACCTGCTTTTCATGGGAGAGACTGGGCTCATGGTTTGAGTGGCACAGCTGGGGAAGTCAGAGTCAAGTATCAAGAGATGGACTTACACATTGCTGGTTTTGGTCTTCACCAAAATAGCTGGGATGTATTAAGGATATCAAAATTATATGGCATATCGCTAACCGCCAATCCTGTAAGTTTGCTGCTCGATTATTATTTACAAGTTTTCTCTGCCACCGAACATGGTTTCTTGCCAGGAGAGCCATCACTGCGTTTACAAAACAAAAGTTTAGAATACACCCCCACTGAAGAAGTAGTGCTGCTCACTGCTAAAGCTGGTCACTGGCTGCTACAGTGAGTCAATATCAGTAAACAAGATGGGCCCACAAGGCCAGGGCTGGCTGGTTAGCATGCTAACTACAAGAAAAGAAGTGATAGAACTAGAAGCAAAATATTGCTGTTGCTTTCCACTGCTGGAAACAGCTGTTGGCCAGTAAAGGAATGGAGTTTTATGCTGAATTAGACTGATAAGTAAAAAGCTTTTAAAGCTAATGTTCACTGTGTTGCAATAGCAAAAACCAACATATAGCTCCTTTAAGGTCAAATGTTAAGTTAAAAGGTATGTGAGAAAGGTTTGCAGCTTCCAGCATGTTGTGTTGTGCATACAGTATAATTTCTGTGCGGCACATTCAAATTATAGACATCACCCACATCAAGTCCACAACTGTGAGGGTGCCAGGTTCGTCTTACTTACTACCATCTGAATATTGAAATGTGTGTTTAATATTTTTCCTCCCTCATGCTTGAGTGGGCAAAACATTATATCACATTAGATTTTACAGCTCAAGTGGCCACTGAGTGTAAATGTCCGTTAATAGTTATGTCATTGATGGTCATACTAATTTACTCTTCCATTTCCCATCTCAGACACAGAGTGAGGTTAAAAGATACAAACCGCTTCAAAGAATCAGTCAGTGTGTGTGCCCACCTTGACACAATTTTGACAGTCCTTGGATTAGACCAATAAAGAAATATTACTACGACACTGCTATAGTGCCATTTGTGTTTTTAATCAGTAATTTGCAGCACCAGCCCAAGCACATTTCAAAGTTCCTGACACAGTTAGGTGAGATAAATTCTGGTTAATGACATTCTTGATCACAACACTACAATCTTTTGACAATCTTGAGCCTTTGTCACAGCTAAAAATATAAGCTCCTAGCAGCCTCCAGACAAATCAATCAACCTTAGCCACAGAGGACAGCCTCAGTGAAATACTATCCTCCTAAAAAAAACTTCTAATCTGCTCATTTGGAGTAGTTCATTTCAAGTGTTTTATTTAATGAATTTCATTTCCTGGTGAAAGGAAATGAAATGTAGAATTCATTACAGATTATTAGAAGCTGCTTGTGTATTTATTAAAAAGGGGAGTAACTACCATAAATGATTTACTGCATTAAAAAGGTGTTTGAGTGTACAGTATGCTAAGATTGCCTGTAGACATGACTTTCAGAGAGAGAAATTATTACGTTGTTACATGAACTGTTTAACAGTGGCACCAAACTTCAGCTATCTTCTGCAGTGGCTATTGTATAAGAAAAAAGCTCCAGGTCTGAATGGTGGGTAACTCCAAACTCAACTATGTTTTTGGAGAAAATGTAGCTGTGCATGTAGCTGTCTAAGTGACCATTTAAGTCCTCAGATAAATCTAAGGTCTGAATACAAATGTGCACAAAATTGGTATTAGCTCTGCATCAGCTAAATACAGCCGACAGAGAAAGAGAAGAGAGGAGGATAGGTGCTGCTGACAGGAAGACAGAGAAAGAGAGAGTGAAGAAGAGAGGAGAGAGGAAGAGGGAGAAAAATGAGATTTGAGTGCCAGAAAGCGATCAAACAAACAGATGCCAAATGAGACTCAAGTCAGCGGGTTAGGCTGGCATCCCCTACAATAATGCCATAACACTGGCACATTATCCTGCTAAAGCCTGGCATGATGTCTGCGTTACACTGCTTTGATAGGACAGGTGACAAATTACAGACATGTAGATGACAAACTATGAAAAATGTTGTCGAGCTTGTTGTTGTTTAGCTTTTTTGCAGATGATCCAACAATCAAGCTTCCAAAAACGAAAGGAAAACAACACTGGCAGCACAATTTATTCAGCATTTAAATCTCTACATTTCATGAATATAGTTTGGTTATTCTAAATATCAAAACATGGGAATGACTCCCTGCTTCCCATCCTTGTCTACAGAGGCAATTTTCGAAAAAATAATGCATCGCTCTCGGCTGAATTGGAATCCCAATAATTTTGCTATTACATTAAGCTGGCGGGAACAAGCAGTTTACATTAACAAAGATAGAAAAGATGGGCTTCCTGGTGCCACGCCATGTGAAATTGATGGTGTGACAGAGCCAACTATAAAACCATTCTCACATTTATTTCCTTTCTCTTTTTGTGGTCAGTCTTTACTGTCAGTCCCCCCTCTGCAGTATGAAGTCTCACATAGCTGAAGATCATAAGAGGAAAGAAAACTGACAAAGCTACTTTAACACAAGTTAAACTTTCCAGTTCTTTGGTATGTTTTTTAACCTTTCTAAAAAAAGGAGGATTTTTAATGCTTGAAAGGGAATGAAAAGATTTGGGCTTCAAAGGCAATTAGTCTTTAATTTATATCCATAAAACAAATAATTTAAAAACATTCAAGCTGCTTTAATTATTAACTTCTAAGTTTAGAAAAAAACAGACTAAGAAAAAAGAAACTGTGACAGAGATAAAATTAGATGAGCAGTTTCTGAGACTATGAACTGCTTCTCTTGTGAGTTAAAAAGACTTAACAGTATTTTGCCTTTTTTGATTTATTGAATTTATTGATGTTTTCCATAACTGCATATCTTGTACACATATCACTGAATGGTCATCATCAGAACAGTCAGTCTTCTGGCTGCTAAAAACAGCAATGGCAACTGCTATCTAGTAACATTTACTTATGACAGGAAGTTAGAGAAGAGTGGTCATTTTTCAAGGTTTTTGAAAAAAAAAATCTGATGAAATATCTGGCTTAGTCAATTCTTAGTTTGTTTTTGTTGTTGTTGTTGGTTTTTTCACATATTACAAAATTACTGACTATTATTCAAATTTGTGACATATTTTCCAGCCTTAGTAGCCCCTCAAAATGAACACATAATCATTTTATTTATAAGATGCTGAATGCTTCATCACTGAGAGACCAATATTCTGACTTTCCAGTGATTACTGTTCAACCCTACAATAACTAAACATCCTTTTAAAACTGGGTTTCAGTATTTTGTACTAAATTCATATTAGATCCAAAACCTGCCTTTTTTTATTTATGTTAATACTTAATAGCTATTGTCAATAGTAATGGGACCTTACCAGTTCACTCTGGAGTCTGAGAATCAGCTCGTCTTTCTCCCTCAGTTGTTGCAGCAAGGCCTCCTCTCTGCCGGGATCCTAAACACAAGCAACAAGACACCATGTCACACATTACTCAGGACACTGCAGACAGCAGTGATTTATCTAACGGACCTTATTCCCACAAAAGCAATACGCAGAGCCTAAGAGGATGACAACATACAAGGGTGTTTGTGTTTGTGTGTGTGATTCTCTAGCTGTTTCCATAAATATGTTTACGTGTGTTTGCAAGTGTTTTATGTGCATTTATGAGTGTATTTGTTGCTGGTCTTTGCTGGGGTGCGTGTACACGTAATAAAGTTGTCATGCAGTGCATGCTGCAGGACTGTGATCTCCTCCTCTCTCTACGTCTCTCTGTGATAAACTTGGTGTGTCCTATGGCGGCACCCCAGAGCACACAGCACTTTAATATGACCTTGTGTTGTCAGGGGACATTACTGTGGGGGAAGAGGGAGAAGAGCAGCAGAGACAGAAGACAGAACAGGGAGGAGAATAACAATATTCATAAAAATAACTTCACTCTTATACCTGTGCCTTTCAAAACAACAGTTACAAAGTGCTTTGCAGCAAAATAAGAGAAATTATAAATGATTCTAAAAATGTCGTTCATTGAAGTTTGTTTAATGTTTATGATGCATTCATGTTTATGGCTATAAATGTGCTGCAATGTTTATTTAACTTATCTCTCATTTATCCACTGAACAAATTAAGCTCCTCAAGTAAAATTATTTGACATGAAGTTACTGTCTGCCAACCTGATTTTCAACGTCAGAGTTTTCCAAAGCCCTGTCATCTTTAGACCCTGGCTAGACTGTGGAACAGCCAAGCTGCCAGAGGATCTCAGGCTTCACACTGGCTCATGGGGAGACTGAAAATAATAAATGTAGCTGGGCTCCAGACCTCGCAGTTTTTATTAAAATATTCAACTTAATTCTAAATTGGAAAGGTAACTAAAATTTTGGACGGAGAGTGACACAGTGAGAAGGAGAGAAGAAAAGGAAAGGAATAAGAGGGTGAGAGAGAAGGAAAGATAAGGTGGAGTGAATGAAATGACCGACATACAGACAGTCATTACCTCTTCAAGGACATAAAAGCAGGAGAGGAAAAAAGAGGGGCTAGATAACAGGAGGAAAATGAGGGGGAAACGTGAGGAAAGGGGGACAGTGATAGAGAGGAGGAGAGGACAGAGAGGGCCTGAGGCTGGGCATGATGGTCTGAAACCGTGGGGAGCCATCTAGCTAAAGGACAGACAGAGAGTCAGAAGGAGACCACAGGGAACCGTATAGTTACAACGCCGTCCTTTAACTGACCTCTCTGATGCAAACGCAGACAGCTAACCTGACAAAATTCAGAAATGTAAAAATGTATCCTGTGCAGTAGGAGTCTGTTTTGTCATGATTGTGGTGATGAGAAGTGGAAAAAAGAAAAATATTTTAAAAAGCATAAGAAATACTTATGCTTATAATACCACTGGCTGCATAATAAAGGCACTTGTTGGAGGAAGGTTGATTCAGTTCACAGTCAAGTGTACTCGAGCCTGGTGTTTTTTCTGAGTCTTGATTGAAAGGATAGGCAAATGACCAGCATTTCATCATGGAACATGGAAGGAATCTGTTAATGCTAAGTAAACAAGCAATACTTTCTTTTATAGCCCATGTTACGTTACATATAAACTTTCACTGTGAGTACAACTTGACCTGATGTACAAAACCTTTTATTTGTTTGTTATCAATATTCAATATTCAAATTCAATTCAATATTAGAAAGATTTAACCATGATGGATGTATCAGAACACAGAGACATTAACTGGGGGCAAACAACCTAATTTGAGTGAAGTTTATCGAGTTAATCAAGTGTGAGATAAACTGTGGTAGAGTATGTGAGGTGCCCTATGTGGCTAGGTTAAGAATGTATGTACAAATGGGTGTGTGAATAGGTTACTATAAAAAAGAGATGAAGGAAGAGATTAGAATTAAAACAATAGAACAAAAAAATAATCATAAAAATAGCGGTTCCAAACAGCCACACTTGAGGCCAGGGTGAAAATGGATGAGACACAATGAATTGTTTAAATAAGGAAATAACAACATTTTCACCCACTTTCAGACAATTTTTCAACTTCTTACTGTTGCACTTGGTTGTTCACACAAAAAAGAGTTAAGAATAGAAGGCAGAGCACTAGCCAGAGAGAGGTGGTTTCAAGCACTTAAACTGGAACAAAACCATTCCCTGTGCCACACACTTAGCAACAGAGCTACAGAGGTGGTGGCCCTGCATCACAATTTCCAGGTATTAAAAAGACCAATACAAAGAAGATCGGCAATGTGTCTAAAAAAAAGTTTTGATTGGTTTTCTGGCATCCTCATTTTACAGGTGTAATTGGTGTTGAGGTCTGTGTTAGGGCTTTTCCTTGTTACAAGATAATGGTCAAGGTGGACAAAGCTAAAAGCTTTGCTAAGTGCTTCCATGGTGATAAAAACATGTAAAAGAATACATTTCCCACTAGGAAACAGAAAAACAATTAACAAAAACAAAACCCTCTGGTGAGGAATCAGAATGGACTCTGTTTACCTGGCTTTACAGGGGAGATGCTTGTATTTAGAAATAATAATGATATTTTTTTCCTACTGCCGGAACACACACATACACACAGAGAGCACAGAAATCACTACCATGAGATTTGAATGGGACTGAAAAATCACTAACATGCTGTGACAATTACTACATTAGTCAGCCTCTAAAATTAATCTTGCCCGAACAGGACTGAAGGCAGTTCTAAATGAGCTGTCTGGCTACAACAGCACAGCGTGTATGCTTCTTTGCCGTGTGTGTGTGTGTATGACACTGCATGTATAAAAGTAGTTGTGTTTCAAATGGTCAAAACAGGCTTATGACTAAATCCAGGCAGACTTCATTGAATTTTGTGGTTTGTTTATCGGTTGAGTATGAGTATAAACATAAAAGAAGAGACGGAGATCATATAAGCTGTGATATAAATACATAAAGATAAAAAAAAGAGAAATAATGTACTTCAAGTGTACCATGCAGAGTTCAGTGTCATGACCCACAATTAAAATTGTGTTCTGGCCTAACTTTGCTGTCCGGTGGCAGAAATGGCAGTTGTTGAGCAGCCTCACCATATACAACCCTATAAAAAACCATTTAAGAAGAGGGACATATTAATGTACCAAAAGCTAAAATGAGAAACTATTCTGCTGGCTGAGAGAAGCACCACAATATGCATTAAGTCACCCATCAGGTGGCATTCCAACCAATTTTTCAAGGCAGAATTGAATGGAAAGGGCTGAGGAAGTGGGCCATGGGAATTTATTTCTAATGTGATTGGAATGGCCTCAGTGGGGATAAATCTGATCAAAATCATTGAAGTGCATCCACTTTATGTGATTTTGTATGGAGGTTGAGGCCACTCTATGCTTGCAATCAGCACCCGGTTGAAGAGAGTATGGAGATGAATTACATTCCCCTTGTTAGCAGAAATTATTCAATTTGTTAACTTTTTTTGAGAAACACACATTTGAGGAAATGTGAGGGTTGTTTATCTATTATTTCAATACCCCTCTTCCTGCAATTTGTTTAACAAATTGCCTGCTTCTGGAAATTGGTGAAGGAGGAGTGAGAAATAACAGTATAATTAAATGCATTCTCCTTGTTATCCTCACACCAATGTACCCAGCATCTATCCACAACTTTTCACTTCTTAAACCACAAGTGCTTGTGACTTGAATGGGATGAAATGCCCTCAACAGTACTAAACATTCATGGTGTGTCATTGCATTTTGGGTTACCAGCGTACCCTATGCAACCATGACAGTGCTTCCTTGACAACCTCACTCTGTTCTGTTTGATCAAGGTGAGTTTATTAATATGGAACATTGCCATGACAGACTCACAAAGAATGTTTGAAGCTATAATTATATGAAGGTTTTCTTTTAAAGTACAGGCAAAAAAAGAAAAAAAACTTTGAAAACAATAAAGGCTGATCTGAAAAGATGAGCTTTAAGCTCATTTTAAAAAGTCTCAGCTGTATCCACAAATCTGTATAATAAGTAGAATGAATAGAGAGAAATTTCTCCATTTCTCCAGCCATCTTCAAAAATATTACATACATACATCTGCACATGTAAACCTGGTGTCCACACTGCAAATGTTTTGAGTATATAATATGGTCATAGATGAAAAATTACAAAATGTAGTTGAATACTGAAAGGTTCCAGCATGCATACTAAAAACTGCTTGATTTAAGTGTGGTGCTGATGCACATTATTGTCCCAAACCGCAATGCAAACAAAAAATGGAGGAGCAACTCACATCTTGAACTGTGAAAACATGTTGGTATAATCCAGCAGCCACTTACAACACATAACCAAACAGAGCAAGGAGTCCTTTGTATTTTTACTAGCTTTTTGTGAATATGAAAAAATTGGTTTTTATCTGAAAATTGATTCCAAATTTGATCATTTTTCCCATACCCTTTGTCTGATTTATGTCCATTAGCACATTTCCTATTGGTACAAAATGCTTAAGTACCAAAAAAAAAAGCCAAACACCCTCAACATAAGTACAAAGTGGTGTGCTTAATATCACTACAGAAAGTGGCACAATGTTTGCTACTCAAGCCAAATGAACACTAGATAAAAGTGAGAAAAGTCTAAATTTAATCTGTCAGTCCTTGATGTGGTTATATGTTGTCTAATATGGTTGCTTGGACACCCCATATTAAAGCATTTTACTATTTACATTCATGACTAGATTAAAAAACACAGGCAGGCTCAAAGACACATGCACAAACGTGCACACTGACTCATTATAATTATGTCTTTAATAGCATACTATTTATGCACACTGACCTAAGAGGGTATGACAAGCAGCTTAAGTGTAAAAAAAAAAAGACGTGGTGGTGACAAATGTGTCATTTGCACATACAGATACAGTACCATGCCTTCAAGAATGTACAATAAAAAACTGTGACCTCTGTCACCTGTCTTTATGAATTAACTTAGCTGTCAGTAGAATCTAAAGAGCAGGTCACCATCATCACCATCAAGTCTGCTGTGATTCAGGATCTTTGAAAATAAAGTTTTCTTTGCATCTAGACACATGATGCACTTGACAAACTTGACTGACACTGTAATCCTCCTACATAAAGTGAAGGACATGGTGTGAACAGCAGCAGTCATGGGATGCTATAGGTACTCTATCTGTTCTAAGTGCCTCAAAAGGCAGTAAAGCTGACAGGGAGCACAGAGACAGTTAGGTAACCTGTCAAACCAGTTCTGTAATATTTACGCTGTTTGAAACAGAGGAGAGATGTCACCTGCCAAGACATCCTAAAATGCAGCAAGAGCCACTGAGTTCCCTCATGTCTGCATTTATCACTGAGACATTTTAAATATAGTATAGTATAGCTCTAAAAATGAGGCTAATTAAATGCAGTGAAATACTGTATTTCTACTGTCTTTCATGTTGCAGAGGCTGGAACCCACACACATACATCAATGATAATGTAAGAGATGAAATATTAAGGGACCAGAGGCTGGTTGCACCAAGACAGTCTTTAACTATGGCTTAGATCTAACAAACAGTCAAGCTTCAGAGATAATTCTTGAGTAGGATTAATTGTCTATGTTCTCTGAGCGAATTAAGGCTCTTTTGAAACTAAAAAGCACAACTGACCGAGCCTTTCAAGCTGCTCAGCCCCATGTAAACTATAAGAAACCATATTCCTTCTGGAGTAGTTACAACGCTAATAAAATGTTTTACCGTGAATACTCAATATTATGTGAATATTCAAAGCTGCAACTAACACACACAAACACACACACATATATATGTTAGCAAACCGCAAATTATGAGTGATGTCCCTCTTATCAGCAGGTGTCAAAACATGGCTGTTTAGTGTTGAGATAGTCTGGGGTAGGGAAGTTAACAAGTCCAAGAAAAAAGAAAAAAAAGACGACTGACCCAATGCAGTCGAAAATGCCTCTGTTGCCTAAACTGAACAGACTTTCTAAGATGTGGCGTAATATATAATTTGAGATGTAAAAGGCCTTCTCAAATTTCCCCATTAATGGCTTGGATTTTATCTCAGGAGCTCATATTACAGAAACACTGATAGGAAGGAACAGAAGATTTAACAGAAAATATGGAACTCAGGAAAGCAAATCCTGAGAAATCTTTTGATCACCTCTGCCCCTCTTTCACACATTAATACACTTCAGTTTGCGGCAGTGCATGTGAGAAACTATCCATCCTAGCTGTTAGTGTGAGGCTCAGACAACAGACAGAAAACAGTGTTTGGGGAAAAGGTTATCTGAGATGAGAGAGACAAAAATGAGACAAAGCAGAGAGAGAGACAGACAGATGAAACTGGCGGCCTGGTTCGTGTTAACGTTTTATTGAAAATGACACTCTGTACTTGTTTATATACAGTATGTGCAATTGTGTAGGATGACATGTGATGTACTTCATTGCTTATAAGTTTGACTTGTGTATCTATAGTGTGTGTGTGCCTGTGAAACTTGTATCTTTTTGTGTATTCTTGCAGTTGTAAATTTTTAACCCTCTCATACTATAGCCTCGGTGTGGAGAACAACCTATAATAATAAATTTGCAGTCATTATAATTATACATTATTAATTTCTAATTATGCAGCATCTGACACAATGATAAATGTTTCACTATAAAAAGACGTTCCTCATGTCTGCTGAAACAAAGGTGAGCGTACACAAATGTCAATTAATTAGGTAAAAAAGTTGCTGTCCTAGACTTTTTTTAAAACACACCGGTGCTCTGAATACACCTCTGGCAACAACTCCAGTGTGAGATTTTTTACTTTAGTCTTCTAAAATACAGTAGAACACTTTAACTGGGACATAATCTGATAAAAATCATGTCACATGCATTGGGTCTAAATTAAACTAGGGCGCACTGTGACACTGCAGCCTCTCAGGTGGCTACCATAGATTATTTTTATACCCACAGAGTCGTTTTCTGGAGTGCCAGGACAAATTCTCTTCTTCTCACCCCTCCCTCAGTCTCTCTTTTTCTTCTTCCCCTCCCTTCCCCCTTTCTCTACCGCCTTCCTCCTCAAACTCTTCCCTCTTTTTTGCTCTCTCACCTCTATCTCTTACACCCCTGTATTCACTTTCTCCAATTTTACTGAGTTATCTAACTTAACGTCATCAAACTGAATGCATTCTGCACTTTCCCCCACAGCCTCTCTCCCTCAACCAATCTTATAGTCAAGTAGAACAATGTCCTATTCAGCATTGCACCTCTTTCCTCATATTCAGCTTCTCCTCATGCAATATGCCCTCCCCATCTTTATGTTGTTTCTTTTCTGCACCTCCAGCTCTGTCAAAAGGTTAGCCTTTGCCTCCCACCTTCTTACTCATTCTCCCCTCTCTCTCTCCCTATACATATATATATATATATATATATATACACATATATACACATATACACACACCAATCTTATTCTTCTTCCTGTTTCCATCTCCCGTGTAGCCTCAATCCCTCCAACGCTGCTTTCTCCCTGCTCTTTCTATCAATCTCTATGCCACTGCCACTCCCTCAGTCTGAATGCATGCTAATCGGAGAAAAACAATACTTTCTAAAACGTTGTTTTTCTTACAATTGGAATAGAAGCCTACAGATTTCCTTTCAATCACTATTTACAAGCAAGAATTTTGCCCATTTGTCATAACACTTGGATGCCAGCTGGTGCCTGTTCTTTAAAAATCTGGTGCATGGCTTGCTTAATATTCAACAATGAAGTGAGAAAATCCCACAAATTTTAATAACATTTTCTTCCGCCGCAACCTGTCTTACAAAGTAAGTGAAATAAACCTTGCCTTTTGAGTGTCTTCATTACAGATACTGCGCATGCTCCCAGTGTCAAGAACGAACCTCCATTATGATTTCAAACCAATTAATGTATGACTGCAACACCTTGAAACACAAAGATTGTCAACCATCAGTACATTGTGATATGTGATGGGTCTGTACGTGGCAACTTCATCCACCAACAGAGAAATTTCAACCTTTAGATCCATCTGTATTATTGCATATTTTTATTTTGCTATTGAATTATTCATTGTACATACAGGTCAAGTCTTTATATTTTTGCTGTGGACCATTTCTCCTTTCTCCTAACAAAACTACATCTTCAGATTACACCTTCCCTGTTGTCCACCTTCCCCATCCATCCATACATGCCTCCACGAGAGAGTTTCATCCTGAGCTGCTGAGCATGTTGTGTCCCACCTGACATTTTTAATTTTTCCTTATCATCCAGTCGCCACTGATACTCCATGTAGGTCAATAAAGAGGGCACACATTCACACAAACACCCTCTCTCCCTTTCCCTCTCTCACTGTCTCTCTATCTCTCACACATACACACACACACACAAATAAATGCACACAAACTAATATACATAGTGAACAAAAATGCTCTATCCATTTGTAAAAACACATACTGGTACAGACACACACACACACACACACATACTCTTAGCACAGCGGTACACTTTGTTGGCACTGTTGATGCCCAGGCCTTGGTTTGTGGTTGTGTTTAAATGGACTATATATTAAAGGACTTTTACTGTTCTGTAGATTCATGTATGTGAGGGGAGGGGGAGACAAAATACTAAACTCAACTTTCAAAACAGTGCAGTTCAATAAAACACCACCACAAGCATTAAAAGTACCACAGAGTTGAGGAGTCTTGTCCCCGCTGCTCCTCTCTCCCCTAACCATCTAACAAGAACTCTGCTGCCACCCAACTAAATCCCAGAGAAAAGCTTGACAAAAGCCCTCCCTTGGTAAACTTAAACCCTGCTCACACATACACATGCAAGCACACACTTGAGCTATAACACACACACACACAAACACCCTGCAGAGATTAATAAATCTCATCTAGATCGCACAGCGGTGATGGACTAGTTTAACAGAAGGGGTCTGGGACCTGTCAAGGCAAGCAAAGCACTTTGCCCCCTCTCTCATTCAGTTCATCCCCCTACCTCTTTTGCTTTTTATCACTCTTTTTGCTACTTTCTCCTTTATATTTTCCCTTTCTTCTCCCTCACTGCCTGCCTTGCCCCTCTGCTCTCTGTCTTCCTATTTGATCTCTTTATGATTCATTACAAGCTGATGTGGAAAAAAGGCTGATAATTGTTCTGTAAAACTGAAGGAGACACACGGATCAAAGCAAGATTCAGTTTTGTATTTTTGATCACAGACAGACTGCTGTGCTCTTTTAATTGAACTAGGGGGCTCAGTGTAGTTGAGGGTTCCGTGAGTAAATGCTGCCCAGTGTGTAGTTTGATTTGTAGCTACCTCAATGCACAACAAAACTCTGCAAAAAAATACTCTGGGTATAAAATGATGACATAAACTGTATTTTGCTGTAACATTTTAAGCTGGGCAGACACTGTGCATTTTTATTTATCCTGTTGTGTAAACTGGAACTTCTGCATGGCCAGAACCTGCAACTTTTATGCTCACACTATGAGCATAAATTATGGTGTAGTTGTCTGTTGTGTAGCACTTTGAGATTTGCCCTCAAATGTAAAGTGCTTTATAAATAAAATGTATTATTATTATTATCATCATTACTATATGGATCAATCGACAGTGGTGTCCTCAACCTTGTTGACAAAAAAGAAGAAGGCTGTGCTCCTTTTAATTCTACTATGAATGACAAGTATGAAGAAAAAAAGACAAATGATGTGCCGAAAGATGCAGACAATATGGGTCTGCTCTGTAGCCAAGTTCAGTTTTATATCACAGCATTTTCAAGACTCTAATTTTAGCCATAACATATAAAATGCCCCTCCAATAACATTAAACTAAGCTCACTACAGTCAAGACAGCCGACCAAAATTTCTGGCATGCTAGAAATCCATCTAATCATCTGAGAGCCAGATCATTGATTGTTCAGGCAATTAATCAAGTGTTTTGACCCCATTAAACTGAATGTCAAATGTCAAGTGATCTGGCAGAAATTTGTCTCAATTCTAAAATACATTGGGCATGAGTACCTAGGTCTGGGTCTGATTCCATACAAAGGTTTATTTAAACATTCTCTTGAGATACACTGAGGTAAAGTGTGGGTGTTGCTTACACTCAAACTTGTTGACAGATGTTGGTGATATTTTACCACAAGTTGGCCCAAGCCACTTACTAAACACTCAATAAACATCTCTCTTTTTCTCTCAAACAGAAATTCAGTAATGTGCAGTATGCATTAAGCAACATAACATGGTCTGCTGTAGGGTTACCTTAAATGGAAGGGACTTTTCACTGCAAGGGCTAATGGGAAGAGACTGGAGGCTGCTGGCAGGACTTGTCTCTGTGCTCTGTAAAAGACAAAAAACATAAATATGTAATATACAGTGTAAGTGCTGCTGGAAAGCTAGTGATGTGCACAGAATGATTTTTATAGGATCAGTCTCTGTTAATACTCTTCTGTTTGGAACAAAATCAAGTGTTTTACCTTTTGATTCTTGCAATGTTATTTTCATTACACATAGAAGTCTGGTTACTTGTTCAATAAGAAAATAGAGTAAGGCATAATAAAATAGTTCTGTCAAAATATGTGCTGCAACATTCTAAACCTTAGTACGAAGGCATTTTTTTTCACAGAATATCTGCAGGGTGATATTACATCTAGCCTCTTAATCTAGATTTGAAGCACTTTTGGTTCACAAAAATGTAGAATAATTGGTTTCAGAGAACCTGGCTAAATTGCTGTATAAACACAATTCCTTGTTGCAACTTGTATTTTTTTTTTTTCTCTTCGTTTCTTACATAATCTCTGTGTTTTCTAATGCCAGCTGTGATCAGACACATTTTGGCTCTGCTCCTCGACACAGGTGTCTAGTGGGCAGAGAGCAGGGGCAGCTAGAGGGGGCTCCAGAACACACACACACACACACACACACACACACAGAGCAAGCTGCATACTGTACAGTGCATATGCGACACAGGGTGCATGTGCTGTAACATGCAGGCAAAACATTCACACTTCTTAAAAAGCAGAGGCTTGTTCAAATGTCACCTGGGACAGCTTATGATAGGACAGATGGGAAAGCAGAAAAGGATGAGGTAATGTCTTCAACCAGGACTACTGATATTGATGTAATGCTGCATGGTAAGGACATGACAGCGCACACAAGGAGGTTATGACATGATACATGACAAAGGTGCGACAATGAACAAAAACTTGCCATCTGCTGCCCTTTTGCAGATTTATATGCAAGCCGACCCCTCTTTTGTTTGAGAGATGACCGTACTTAGAATCAAGGTGCCCTAAAAAGGCGCTTTTTAGATTAAAATCCCAATAGTTTATGTATATTTTTGGCCTACTTTCAGGTTTTGAAGGTAGCTTTGGGAAACACAAGAGCCCAAATCTTTGCACAGCATAAACTTGATGGTTTATCGGTTTGGCTGACCTTTTAAAGAAGCATACCTCCCTATCAGAATTATAGGTGTGCTATGGCGTCAGGCCCTCAATGTGTCATCGGTGATCAATGCCTTTTCCTATGTAGAGAGACAGGCGCACACTCACCAACACCCACACGCTCTCTGTCTCTCTCTCTTTCTCTCTTCCAACACATACACATTCTCTTTAAGGTCACCTCTGTCCCACAGGCCTTAACACACAACTGTCCCCACAATTAGATGTGGTTCAGTAAAAAGCCTTTCAGATTTAAGAATGGGGAAAGCTGCCTGGGAGCTCTGGATTTAATGACTTGCACTACCCAGAAGCTAAATGTCTAAAGATGATGAATGGCCTAAGAAAGGAAAGCAGGTTTTGTAGTTTGATACACCCCTTTAATCACATCCACACATCAGTTAAATGAAGAAATGAAAACCTTCAAATAACTCAGGGTGCATTCATGCTCGCTCTCTCTCATTGACATCTGGCTTTTTATCGGAAGGCAGCACCATTAACAACACACTGTCATGCAATTTAGTGAGTTTTCGAGCAAACACAGGGCGAGGACTTTAAACTAGAAATACCAGCTCTGCTTGGGTATCACTGTATCTTTTCTTACTTTTTAAAGCCTCGGCTTCAGTAGTTCTTGTGTTAAACTAAAACTGTGAAGTAATGTTTCAGTGCCCCACGTCTCCTTCTTACACACATACACAGAATTTCGGTGTAACTGTAACTTTTACAGATGTTGATGGGTAGCATATTAGCTAGCTGCTGTATGACGCGATTCTGCTTCTCTCCGAAAGCCGGCGTTAACAATGACTGCAGAGATAAATCTCCTGAAATGTAATGAACAATAGCATTTTCAAATACAATACATTTTACCATATCCACAGCTACCCTTGTAACAACGTAGCGGCAGCGAGAATGAGCTGCTGCCACAAGTCGAGCAGCTGCCTCAGGGGTAAGAGTCACTGGGACAGACAGAGGGGCTACAGAGGCACAAGCTAACAGGGTCTGGCGGTGCATGTGTGGCTATTGCGCAACCATGCCCACAAAGACTGTGAGTATATGCTGTAAAATGGGAGCATCACAGTTTTGCTAGAATCCACAGCTGACATTGACAAATGGGGATCATTGTGTTCAGCAACATTAATGCACACATGGACAGTGGCATTTTCGAAAATGTTTTTTTGTGTAACAAACAGGATAAACTATAAATCAAGGGTAGATGGTGTCTCTATATCTTACGCTAATTTGACAAATATGATGCACAATAAACACAGGAAATTAGAAGTGATGTATTATCTGGCCTGCTGGTCATGCATGCCTGTGTAATGATAAGCATCCGTCTGTGATTTCTGTAAGCAAATCTTTTGTCAACACTTTTTGATAGCAAATGAAACACTGGCATTTTTTACTACTTTTTAATCTTTATTCACCTTTTTTTTTTTCCAGTGTTGTTCTTTCGTTTCCTGTCTCAGTTGGCAACATCAGTTTTTAAAAATGAGCCACATCCCTTCAAGGGAAAAAAGTCAGGTGCTTAATGTAGCTTAAGTAAGAGTCATGTAAGAAGATGCCTCTCTTTTAGCTATGTTTTCAAAGTAGAACATGCATAATGTCTAGGAGATATCAGACTTTTGGACATGATCGCCTGTCTTCAGGACTGTTATGATAATGCTGCCTGAGTTATTAATGGTAATCTCTGAAAGCATTTCCCTGTCTTTTCAGTTGTTTTGAAGATAACGCAGAATTGGAGAGGAGAAAAGTTTGGGGCTATAAGTTAAGGTAAACAAAAGAAAATACCAGAAGGTCAAGCAAATAAAATGCAAAGCATACAGTCGTGCCAAGTCACCCTCCCCTAGCTGCAGAATGGATTACATCTGCTGTTGGAAGGTAACAAAATTTGCAAGTTAATGACACAACAGAGTAACCAAAGAGGGCAAAGTATCTCCTCTTTCATATTCATGTTCTGCTGCCTTGTACCTTCTCACGCTCTTGTACTCCCTTTAGTCTCTCCATCACTTCTCTGGTTTGTGTCTCTCTCCGCTAATTATTATTTTATCATTTTCATGTCTCATGTCTCTCTTACCATGGTCCTTGGAGAGATGAACAGTAAAGAGAGGGGGAAAGCCATGCATACGCTTCTGTGGACAGTAATTCACAGATAGGTCCTCACAGCTAGCTTTGATCTTAGTTTAGAGGTGCTAATGGTGGGGTGTTAGGGAAGGTCTGATCACCCTTTCATATGTCTTTTTGTGTATTTGTATTTGTGTGTGTGAGTCTGTATAATATTGCTGTATTTGGTAAGGGTTAGTCACCCACGTAGATCACAAGAAAACAGCAGCCAGACATGCCTAATGGATGTTCTTTCGGCACAACTTCCAGAGCTTATGGCATTACTAACATCTCTCTTTGGTATGTAAGTGTTTTATACACTTTCAAAACATAGTGACAAAGGGTATTAGTGAAAATATGAGCACTTGCATGCCAAACCTCAACATATATAGGAAAATATATTATGCCCCAACAAACACCAATTTCCAAATAACTAGTTCTATTGAAGTTGTGATTACAAAACTTTGAAGAACTTGGCCTCAGCCATTTTCCAAAAGAGTGTAATTATCATTCTGGCCTGTAAAACTGGAATTTACATTCTGCGGTTGATTGTGTGTTTTATCATTATGACTGAGGATCTGCCCCAAGTCAAGCTCTCTGCAAATTGCAATTACCCCAAATAAACCATGCAAATCACATTTACAACAATTTTATGTTCTTCAAAAAAATTCTCAATAAATGATAAAATGTAAATGTTCTTCAACTTTAAAAGCTGGAATCTTATTATGTTCTATTTACATTCTAGTGTAAAAGCAGCCCCACAGTTAAAAGACTGCGTGACTGCACAGGGTGGTCATCAATATGGTTCCCTGATTTTTACAGTTAAACCTGGTGCAGCTATTGCAATGTGTCAGTGCTTTACTAAGTGACCATTACAGCTAATCACGTCTGTAATGGCGTGGATGTAATTTTACTGGTTTCCCGACATTCACGCTGAGGTGGCCTCAGAGCCTGAGGTAAAACTTCGGCTTTAAGCAGGCTAAAGCATTTAAAGAGCAGAGCGATACTCTAAAGTAGAGGGATTAATGTGTGGAGGGTGTATGTGTGCATATAAAGAATATGATGGCAAATGCTTGAATAAGCCTCCCAGTTTCCTCCTCCAAATGTAGAATCTGATTAAATTAACAAAACAAAGTGATTACAGCGACCTTTTAAAGGCGGAAAAGCATCCACTTTGAGTTGATTTCATGGAGCTGAAATAGAGCTGATTAAAACAGGGAGTGAGGAATTTGTCAGTGGAGCACTGAACTGTTTTGGTTCCAGATGAAATTGCTTCATGTTATTTGCTAACCCCTTACCCTTAGTAGTTTAAAACAATTTGATGCATTTATAACTTGATCACAGAAGTGTCTGTCAGTGTGGTGTAGGAGAAATAGCAATGAATTTCAGCTTCTAGTTGTGTTATTCCAATACTTTGTGACAATCAAATGCACTAAGGGTCACTTAATAGAATAGCGGTCTGTGATGTAATCTTCATCTTCCAAGTTGATGCTTTAATTTGAGTATGACCCTGACTTAAAAGTGTGCTTCTGTCTGTGTGTCTATGTATGTAACCCACCTCCTGTAGTGTCCGTCTCAGTCTTAAAAGCAGGGTTTTGACAGCAGTACAGTCCTGCTGCATTAGTCTGAGTGGAAGGGCCTCCAGCCCTGGGGGTAAGGACTCATCTTCCCTCCCCAAACCCAGCCCCGAGCTCCAGTCGACAGGCAGCAGGCTAGTTGGACGGCTGGGCTCCCTGGAGGACAGGTAGAGTGGAGGGAAAAGAGAGAAATAAAGAGATTTAATGTTGGTATGAGTCAGTGTGAAAACTCGATCATTGATCTGTCTTCGCTGCTCTCCCCCTGCCCCCCACAGGCAACCAGCAGAATCTCATCCTTGCCTTTGGTGGTTACTGATGGTGTAAATGATACATTACAGACTAAAGTCAAGATACCAGCTGCTTGTGAATATCCAAGTGCTTCCGAGAATCCTGTGTCATATCATGTCTTACAGACAAAAATGTACAGACGCTGTATAAACCAGTGATATTCACTGTGTGGCTCACAAGCCTCATTGAGCTCGCTAAGCTTTAATTGGCAGCTTGCATGGCAGCAAATTATTATAGGATAATGCAACCAATACATAAAATCCTGAACATACTCGAAACAGCTACACTATCCATACTATACTATCCATATTCATACACAGACTGACCCTAATCCACTGTCACCGGTCTACCAACTCTGTTCACTCCTTTTGTGTGTAGTGCATAAATAATAAAAATGGATCATGAGCAAAATGAAGAGGTGAACTGTCCCCCATTAATACAACACTTTGTTCAATATGCAACCTAAATTTCCAGTTTGAAGCAAAGTAATTTGGAGCACATTTGCCAAATCACGCTCCAAAATTTCATGGTTTCCCAGTAAAAATGACTCTCCTATTGACTGTCTCCCACTAGTGTGGCTCCCATGGAAAAAACAGTGAAGACATCAGCATGCAGAGCAGTAATGTGGACAATCAGATGCAACACAGAAAACTACCCCTTCTACACATATCTGTCTGTCTAATCTGTCTTTATTATAGCCAGCGTGTCTAAGAACCAAAAAAGGGGACACCGGCAAAAAAAACACAGGGTGAAAAGACATGAGAAATGAGACAGAAAGAGAAATAGACAGACAGCTCAGATATTTCTACAGAGGGGGAAGATATATGGGGTTACAATGGTCCTGATGGGGACCAAGATGTCCAGCATTCACAATACATAGCAGCTGCTCCACAGGATCCAGGGAGGACTTCATTTCTATGAGCACTCTTTTCTATAATAAGTTTGTTTCAAGATGATTTAAAACCAACCACACAAACAGACAAAAGCACATTCAAATGCCTGCGTGTAAAGACACTATTACATTCAAAGATCAAAGAAGCCAAAGCACACAAGTCCATCTTCTAATCCTGCATTTCACCATCATTATCAACTCAAAAGGATACTCCATTGTCAAGGGCTTTGAATCATTATAGTCCATCACAGCTGTCTGATCCTGTCTGCGTGTCCTCATGTTTTTTGAGGATACTTAATTTAGTGTTTTGTATTATTGCATGTACACAATTATTCCTCTGCAAAAACAAGCCTGTGTATGTGTTTGTGCAGGCAGCTGATTGTATGTGTGTGAGTGTGGGTGCGTGTGTGTGTGTGTAGGAGATCTCTCGGTTGGAGTGCTGCATATCACCTTTTTAATTAACAAAGGTTTCAAAGTTAAGCGCAGCAGACCTCCTGGCCACTTGACAGATAGAAGAGATGAAATCTCTCAAAAAAAAACAAAAAAAAAAAAGACAAAAGTTCATAAGTCATAGTTGAAGGCCTGATTATTAACAAGCTCCTGCACTAATGTATCTCTCTATTCCTCTAGGCAGCTGTGACACTTCTGTGCTGGTGTGGGGTTGGGTTTAGACACAAATGAACACAAACAACAGGGTGAGATCAACTAAAGCACTGTTTTAATTAACTGTCCCATTTGAGAACACAGTCCATTAAACAGTAAAAAGGCCTCTGGAGCAGGATGCCTTTGGTATCTGGTGCATGGCCCCTGTTCTTTGTCTTACCTCCAACACCTATTTAGTAAAGCAGAGGACAGATATTGCAAGGTACTTTCAACAGGAGCCAGGGTTGCTCAGCGTCAAGGCATTCTTCTTTCTTTGCCTTCAAGCCAACACTAAAGCTCAGTCGAAGCACCGCAACTACAAATACTGACCTTATCTATAAAAACTGTATCTTCATAGTCGTTCATTGCTTGGAGCTCACATTACTTGTTCTATCTGTTTGAGAGTTTAAGTTTCAGCAGAAGCATATTTTTTTTAACTACTTATGGTGTAAGACTACTTTATATTCCACAAGACATGAAAACACTCTCAAAGCAAAGATCAAGCTTCTGTTCCTTCTGTTGTATAGTTTCAACTGATGCAACATTAATTATGTGACTAATGTTTTAATTCAGACTGTCACATCTTACCTGGCCACTCATACATACAAAATGTCAAATACATTAGGATAACAGCTTACTTCATGTTAGTTTTGTGCAATTACGAGTGTAATTGCATGGCTGTAGAGCAGCTGTTGTGGTTTATAATTCTGATATTTACTATGTGATGATTACAGGGTAGAAAAAGATATATTCTAAAAGGCCATTTTAATTTTCTACATTCTTGTTTTAGGATTAACACTGGCCTTAGTTTAATAGTTGTCCATGGATACATTTAGCACTCTTTTCACAAAGCAATAATTATGCAAAGACACCATGTCCAAGCTGTGGAATTATTCCTAACCCAGCCTGGCTATGTTCATGTGAGCAGCTACTAAAGAAACAAGTTACTTTGCATGATCAGATGTTCAGTTGGCTAAGGATTAAAATGTAGAAAATCTAACGAAGACACTGGTGCAATCACAGATTCGAAATTCAAACACACGTTACAAGTAAATAATCTACAGTATTTGACTCTTAGTAAAAATAACTCAACCCTGAGTTCTGTAAATGCTGAAAAGTGAACCGTTAAAAAGCAGAGCGTGTCCTTTTTCAATTGACAACAATTAAAATGCTATTACAGGCAGCTTTTCAATCAATAACAATGTGTAAGATCACTCTTGCTTGGCCCATAGAGATTTTCCAAATGTCAAAACTGGGAACATAACAAAAGCCTGTTGAATCCTCAGCTTTGAGGCCAATGTGCTCTGAAAGAGCAAAACTATTAACAATGAATAGATTGTGTTTCTTTCTCACAAACACACAGTGATAAAATTTGACTTTCAGTTTGTCATGTTAATTCTGAACTGGTTGTGAGGCCTCCCTCCAAATTATCTCACTGAATATTCCAGAAGCACAACAGCATGGTATAAACCATAGTACAGACACAACGCAACACATTGTATGCAAGTACAGCAGTTTCTGATTTTTAACTTAACTATAGTGACAGAATGCTGTAAAGGTAGAATATGCTTATAAAAATATTTTTCCATGTAATATGATGCAAAGTCTCAAGATTCTTTATTCACTACATATTAATGGTTATGAGCAGTTTGGCTTTTTCCAATAGTCAAATATAAAATATAAGCTGCCACAGCAAACAACTAAAATAAACCAACAGATTAATCAGATGCGTTTAAATAAAGTAAATTCTTGCATCAACATTTCTCTGCCAAGTTGTGATATTTTGACAGAAGTGCATAAAGGGGGACTGTGTATCTCACCTTCCTGATGACATTTTCAAAAGGTGAGCCAAGAAATACCAACCTCCTGTCTGAAAACCACAAAGACAACCAGCGAGCTCACAGCCTGCATATCAAGAAAAGCAGAGGAGAGGGAGGGATGGCAGTAAAGAGAGGCAGACATAGGCGCAGGAATGAGGAGCTCTTTATCATCAAGAGACTGTGTTCACTTTGACTGATAGGCCATTTAGAAGGGAGGTGAGAGGAAATTAGATGCCTTTTGTACCATTCTCACAGAAATATAACCAAGTAAACAGTGGTGGGGAACATTAAGTAAGACAGCAGATTCGGAGGGAAAAATGCTCTATGAGCAAAACAAGACCATATCACTAAAATATCGATCAACATAAGCCACTCCAAAGACTTCTCACTGGAAAGGTCGTGCTGAATTGCTCCCTCATTTGCCCTCATATTTTCTCCTTCAGTGGTTCACCGTCCCACCCCTCTTTCTTCTTTTCATTCTAATCCTCAGTGCCTTCTTTCACCACCCTTTTCTCTCTCTCTCTGTCTGTCTGTCTGTCTACCCCTTCTTCTCACTCCTTCCATTCATCCATCTTCAACCCCGTCTGTCTCTCACTTTTCTTTGTTCACCTGCCCTCATCTGCCCCCACCCTCCCCTTCACCCGAGCCCTCGTCTTCCATCTCTACAGCTCTTCCTTTGCCCCTTTTTCCCCACTATCACTCTGACAACCACTACACTAAACTGATGCAGTATCAAAGCATAAGGCGTCCCTGCGGGGATTCTGCTGAGCACCTCAGACAAATGTCAATGAATCCTGCTGTCTTTTGAGGACAGGTGAGCTCTGTCTGTCAAGCAGCCACGGGTGCTTTTTTTCCCCCCTCTTAAACTGTATTCTTTGTAGCTTTTGTTCCTGCTTGGCATCTCAGGTTAGAGTGAACTTTCGCCATTTATTTCTCTGTTGCACCCTGCTGTCTAGATGGGATGAATTGAGCGTAAATAAGTGACACATGATCAATCATTCACTCTTCTCTCTGACAGCTTGCATCAAGTGGCACAGTGCAGTGCCACAAAAAAGTTTTTTTTTTTCCTCTCAAAGTTGTTTTTTTTGTTTTGTTTTCCTACATCTTTGTGTTTTTCTGAGCCTGACACACTAGCCCTCTGTCTAGTTTTCACCAGGGTTCAAGTTTGAATTCGTCGTTTACCTGCGTGGTGCACATCAAATCACATCAAACAGAGTGACAAGAAAATGAGTGGGAGAGTGGTTCAAACAACACTCACCTCCCCTGAAACAATAATCATAGAGGTGCCTTTATGCAAGGCATTTACAGTTTCAGGGGACAAAAAGTGGAATATTTCTGGTTAAACTGAGCAGCTGAGGGCTGTAAATGTGTTTTACTGTGGAATACCACTACGTTTCACCTTCACAGTCATTTCTCATGTGCGCTGTCACGCTGTCTGTAACGGCAGAAATGGCATTTTGTGATGATTTTATTATTTCATCAAATGAGCCACCCTTATCTCCAATGAAAAACTGCAACAATCTGCAACTAATCTGCAGTAGCATTTTATTGCATGTCTTGGAGATATCTAGTGTCAATGCAGCAAGTAGTTCATGCTGTGCATGGCAAAGTTATGTTAATTTTAGGGAGGATGGATGGATGCAGCAACAGACACAAAGGTTCACATCCCATCTCACTTCGCACCAGAGGTCAAATTTACATTAGCAATATTTAAACATGACCACAAGCCACCAGCACATGCAAGTGTGTGTGTGTGTGTGCTGCACGGGCACTGTAAGGAATGTCAAAGCATATATTTTTGACAGCAGTTAAAGAATAGACAAAGTAATTTTCCAGTGAAGCATCAGTCTCATCTGCAGGTAATTACCCCGTACATACGTGCAAAAGAGCACACACACACCCAGGAAGTACACGGCACAGTTGAAGACAAGTCTGTTCAGTGATGATAGATATACAGGCGAGGGAGGCGTTCCTCTCTACTCAAGTCATCTGTCTTTTCACTGTCATGGGCGATATTGTTACTCTCCTCTATTTCAGTTTTGCTTTGCTCTCTCTCTCTCTCTCACACACACACACACACACCCTCTCACCTGCCTCTGAACGGGTTATATGTATATGAGTGCAGAGAATGGGACTATGTGATGGGAGTCAATTAGAAGATTACACAAGTGGACAAAGAAGCTAATTTGAATTTATAAGATGTACACCAGCTAGTATTTAAAAGCAGTGCTGCATAATCATGTCAGTGTGGAGCTAATTACGCTGAGTACATGGATTAAAGTGCAATTAAATATTTTCACAGATTTTCCCTCTACAGTCTTTTCAGACTAGTGCACAAAGGAAAGAAAAAAAAGTAGAGAAGCTTGAGGGCAGGTGTGAAAAATGCCCCTTTGCTTTCTGCATTGTTTCTCACTTTATTTCTGTTCTCAAATACATTTTCTTATCTATTCTCTTTCCTGTTGATTCTTTTTTGTCCACTTTCTTCCCCTGCTTGCTTCCTCTCTTTTCTATTTTCTCTCTCTCCTCTCTTATGAACCATACAGTTTTACATTTGTCTTTCTCTCCCTGTACCCTCCTCTCCATCCTTGTGACTCACTCCTCTCCTCTCAGCCATTTCAACAGGCGTTAAGTGATCCATTTCACCAACCCTGAAAAAGCCAATTATCTGCCTTTTGGCTCATTGTTTACCAATCATGCAGTGTTATATTGCTGGGCGTTGGCTCCAAGCACTGAAACATATACCTGCACACACTGCGTGGGTATACTTGCGCCACAGGCAATAACCTTTTTACACACACACACACACACACACACACACACACACAATAGCCCAGCAACACAGGCGGAGACACACATTCCTATATTGCGCTTTGATGTCTGGGTTTACATAATGTTCAGTTCAGCGTGTGAAATGACAAATAATGACTGCTAGACAAATAAATTATATGTCATTGAAGTGCATTATCTTTAGCAGCAGTGAAGGGGGTGGGTTGCACCATGTCCAAGCAACATGCAAAGATTTGCATTGGGAATATACTTGATAATAAAGGTTGCTTTAACACTGAGACATAAGCGAGAAAGGCGGTCGGTCCCTGTGCCAGCTTTTCCCTCATTACATTTTACTGGCGACAAGGCGAACATATTTATCGAGGACAATCAATATATATCATGGTATGTGTGGGATGAAGACATGTGTGTGTCATGTGTGTGCTCGTATGTACAGCATCATATCAGAGCTATGGGAGAATGATTATCCCCATTTGTCACTCCTTCTTTCCACCCTGACACACACAGTGTACTCATTTGAATTCAGCACCTGAGGCCACGGATGTTTAATGCTGCCATTAAACTCATCTCTGACATAAAGTGCATCTGTGACTAAAGAGTGAGCACAAGTCAAGCTCCAGGCAGTGAATCTAATGGTGAATTCAAGTCTTCAGACATAGAAAGGGAGAGAATATAAAACTAATGTAATATGGCAGGGGTAACTCTCTGATTAACCCTAATTGTCCTTTCTGCTTTCCTTTGCTCTCAATACTCTGATGGTTTCACAAGAAATCTTTGCTTTTTCTTTAACCTTTACTCTGCTCCAGCCCCTCCCTCTTTTTTCCTCTCTCTGACTGACTCGGACTTTAGTATCTGTTAACTTCTGAGACTCTCCACTCTCGCCACACTTGGCATCTGTGAGTATCATAATGTTAATCCCATACAAAAGGATGAGAACCACAACTATAGCTTCTTGTGGGGGAGCAACCATGAGGGAGTTATCAGACCCCTCACTTTTTAATTACCATCAAAACTTCTTGTTGCTTGAAGTCTATTTAATACTGGTCCCATGTCACATTACATTTCCTGTTTCAGAGAACATTGCCAAGCCAAATTGACCAAAAAATCTATCCGGTATTAAAGCCTTAAGCGATATTCCACTAAAGTAGAACATTCTCACTTAAAAAACACTGCTATGAGTTACAAGTCCACTGGGTGACTGCCCAAAATCTGAGAACGTTACTCTTTTGAGCTTTTTTATTTTTTATTTAATGATACTAGTGTTTTGTTCCTCTGCCGGTTTGTGATTTTTCAGTAAACTGAACTGAACTGAGAAAAAAGCATGAATGCCAAAGGTGACAACAGATCACAAAGCAACCATCAGTTGTTCAGGGATGATTTTTCCAATAAGCTCAAATCAACAACTCCATGTCAAAAATGCTAATTCCCCACCCGAGAATTATTATTTGGAGGGATTTATCTATTGTTCATTACTTAAGGGCATGATCATTTTGCTATTTACTCTAAAGCGCTCATAATAAAGGACTAAATTTCAATTACTTTATAATGTGTTTGGTTCTTTGTTGAGAAACCTCAGCCTTGTTATACTTATAGCCTGACCCTGCGGCTACAAAAAGCTAAACTCAGGTGTGATTTGCAAAGAAATACTATGAGAAAATCTATACAAAGTGAGAGTGTGTGATAATGTATTCTTAGCCTAAGTTGATAATATGTATCACAGTCAGGGTGGATAGATTGTGCTGTCAATCCAAAGTGCTGTTTAAGAGTGCGACAAAGAGCTCACATTGTCAAAAGATGCATTTTTAAATGTGGGTTTTCTGCAGTAAACAGGAAGAGAAAACACGAGGGGTGGATCTTAGCTGCAGATTCCCATTCTGGGGACATGTTTTCCGTAGTGGACAAACAGCATGTAGCTAATGTTTTCTGATGATGGTCTGTAAGAACATCATAACACCAAAATAAATTAAAATGTTGTCTCTCTTCTTTTCTTCTCATTTAAAAAGGAAAATCCACTGCAGAAAAAAGTTGAAACAAGAATAAAGAGTGACAAATAAATTGATAAAAACCCTACATGGCCAAGCATAACAGAAAATATAGTTGCTCTAGCTATATATAAATAATCGTAGCAGAGAACTTAATTGGTAAAAGAGGACAAAATATGACTAGGTTGTCTATTATAGGTGGGAATTACTATACAAGTTGAATGTTTTCACGTAATAACACATAAGAACAAAGAATAAAGAAATCTCAACTGCCAACATGAGCTTCACTGTGAACGAGCTCTCACCATCAGCAGGTTTCTTTCAAATTACTCCAAGGAAGACATGGCAATACCAAGGTCAGATAATATTAGCAAATAATTCAGCATATTTGACTTACACAGCATACCGTGTAGGTGTACTATACCAATGATAATGAGCACCGCAAAGTTTTTTGGGGGGTATTTTTTAATTTCATACACTATACTGAATTGTCCTGATGCAGCGAATCTCACCAGTCTGATAACCCCACAAGGCCAAAAAAAACTAATTATTCACTACAGAAAGTGCTTTGAACTGGCTCTGAATAAACTTTATTACCTGAAACAACCTTTTTTTGAAATGAAAATAAGTGGGTTGGGTGATGCTTAGTACAGGCTTTCAGAACTCTTAATATTGGTTTAAAGACCTTGCCTGAACTTCTCTGCACTAAAAAAATAAAAAACTTAAACTTAAATATCAAGAGCCAAAAAGTACTACACACCAGTCTTATGAAGTATCATGCAAATGCAAATGGATCCAAAAATCTAATAACCAACTCTTTTCAGCTCTCATCACTGTTGTTTGCACATAAAGAACCTCACAGCCACACTCTGTATCGATCTCCTCCAATTTGAGGACAAGAACTTCAATGCTTAGTGGCATGCCTGACTATTCAACCACACCTCTATCCATACATGTGTGTGTGTGTGTGTGTGTGTGTGAGGGAGACAGAAGAACAGTTATATCAATGTTCTTCAAGGCCACACCCATGTGAAGCCACTGTGGTCTGTGTAACATCACACTACTGTTTTCTCACTTCTCCACAGGCTGCTCAGTGCAGTAAACATCAGAGAAAGACCAGGATGCATTTCAGGGTAATGCAATTGAACACAAGACCACATTTCAGGCATTAAAGCTAATAGCTAAAAGATATTGAAAAAGAAATGAAGACCCATACTGTGTGATACTACTGCACACAGACTTCATTTGAAGCTAAATTACCCATTTTAATGTGCCCCTCTAACCACAGAAATGTGTTAATATGATTTTACAACCCAAAGATGTCACCTTTTTACCTCGCTTATGTGATTTGAGTGAGTATAATCATTGAGTTAATAGAGATAATATCAGATTGCAGTCTCATTAAAAGATGGCTCCACATCTTAACTGCCAAGCAGAAAGCCATCCAAAACAGGGATAAGAGGAAGCAAGAGGTTCCTTCTGTCCATTAAAAGCCCCTGGTTTCTGTTCTCACACTCTGTGAAAACCACATATACAGTCTATGAAAATTACATTTCTTCAGTGCTTAAGGGTGGTAAATGCATTAAGATCAAGGGAGAGGGATTTGGCTTTGCAGCCAGGTATTATGGCTTCCAGCAATGGAAAATATATGGACTAACAAATGACTTTCATTCTGTCTGAGCAGACACTTCACAGCCAGTTGTGTTTACAATGTGCCTGGGGGAATAAAGGATTGAATGTCCAGTCAAATCGAAAATCTGTTTGTTGAATGAAAAGAAACTGATTTTTACCCACAGTGTCTCACCTCACATAACATTTGCAATTTTTCACTATCTACTCTTATAAATATAGAATAATCACTCATGCGAGAGCAAAGCAAACATTCTTTTCATATTCAACAAGCAATGCTGTTTAAAATTTAAGAGAAACAAATACTAAATCCTAGTGCTTTATGCTGTTGACTTTGTTAGCAACTGAATCCATATTTTCACCAAGGTCGTAAATTTGAGGTACATATTTTAGCACAGGATTCCCATCACATACTGTAAGGTCTACAACTTCATAAGAGTATTTTGTCACTGAGGCTGCTGAAGCAGAAAATATGACTTAAGTCGTAACTTAGAGTGAGATATCTACATTTTCTACTTACAATATGCAATGTGCAATACATAGTCTTGACATGAAAAGAGAGATTAAGTACAAAACAAGTACATTTTGCCTGGTGAAACCTGGCCTACAAGTAGTGGGACACACCATCATTTGTTATTTGTTGTTAGTTACATCTTTTTCTGCAGTGATCAATGACCATAAGAAGAGTCCATTGTTGTCTAGGGTGGTCACAAAAGATGGTGTGTAGTATATTTCAAAGCTCTGTAATAATCCTGAGCACCAAAAGTAAATTTAACTCAACAAAGCCTTAAATTTACCAGTTGGGAGTAGCAAGCAGTGAACACAAAATATTAAAGATAGTTTTTGAGCCCTTCAGCCACATAGCTGTGGTTGAAAAGAAGTTTTTCAGTCAATTAAAAGAAACATTGTTAAATCTTGTTTCTACAGCAGAGGCAGTCAATCCCAGTTCTGGAGGGTATGAGTTCCACAGACACTTGTATCTCTCTGATAGCTAATGAGCCCCTAATTGACTAGCAACTCTTTTCTTCCCAGGTACATTCACCATTTCATTAGCCTCTACACTGTTCAATGTTTTAAAAATGAACATGTTTGGAGTATGAACAAGAAGTCATCTTAACAAAATCATCATGATACATTAAACACAATTAGTTAGACAATGAAGGCATTTGCCTATTATACATGTATAAGGCATAATACATACAAATGGCCATGTTGGAATCCCCATAAAAGAAATGATGTTGATTTAAAGTCCATAGCTTACATGTTTTTATTATTATTATTTATAATATGCAGATAAATGAAAGAACATGATTATTCTTTGTGAGAATATGCAGTACACAGATGGTTGTTAACCACAATAGTGGTGCAATTCACTGCATATTACTGCATTTGTCCTTTAATCTCCGGTGGGGCAACAGCATTTTTAAAAATGTGTCTTAAATTCATATTTTATCCACATAATAATAATACTAGTGCAGTTTATTTTACAGCATTTTTGGCTCAGGTGCAGATATCAATGAATGGTTATGTATTAGTCATAAAATAAGATAAATAAGGGTCTTTTTCATCAACCACCACTTTCAGTATTCTGCAATCTGACCAGTGCACATTAGCCTCAGAGAAAATTATCAGATCTGAAATTTGATTGGATTTTATCTGTGTATGATAATTGCTACTGCTTTTATATGATATCTTTGGGCAAAATGAACAGTCAATACTCATATTTGCAAACATCCTCATTGTTTTTCATTTTAAAAACCCAACTGTCTGGTTGTGGTTATTACAAATTCTGTCCGGGAGAGGAAGTGAATCCTTATCTATTGAATGATTAATACAAGTGTCACTTATGATATCTAGCTTTTACAAGGAAGCAATCAGACTGGAGGATATGAAAACAAGAGACACTCTGCATTACAACACTGTCTAGCAAGCAAGCTGTCGAGCAACTGTTGATATGCATAAGTAACACAGTCAAAGTAAAGTGGATTGCAGTTGAACTGTTCTGCCATGTATGTCAGTCAAACTACAAAGAAAAGTGCACATTCAAAGTTGTTCAGCTTGTCTCTGAGATAAGACAGAATTTCTCAAGAACATCTTAAGTAATTCTTTTTTGTCAGCTGGTGTTGAATGTAATCACTGTCAGCCTGCCACAGTATTATCACAGCTGTCATTGAGAAACTTATGAACGGCCGACACTGAATATGCTGGTAAAATAAAGCCTCCCAAGGGGATATCAAAATAACAATAACAACTGGGTTGAGATCACCAAGCAGCTCAAGCAAACACAGTCTTGCTTTGCTTCACAGAGGTACCTCACATTTTCTCTTTGTGAACTGAACAAATTAGTCATTTGTCTCTGCCAACCAAATCTTTAATTGCTTTATGATAATTATATTCTGTCTGGGCTGTAATGACACAGCAACAGTAAAGCATATTCACCCAGCACACTGTTAAGTATGGCGTGCTTTAATCGGTCTCTGTTTTGCTCTGCTCAGATTCCCTGTCAGATGGGCCTCTCTAACACATAGACACCACAGTCCACCACAGTGTATATACATTAGCAATGAACTATTTCTTTTTCATATCATAAATAGCTTTAGTTGTGTACTTATAAGATGTAAAGGTTTGCATACTGTGGAACTGCACATATAACAAACACTCAGGCAAAATGCAAATGCTTGTGTGTCTTCAGACTTTTTCATTAGCTACAAGTGCCTTCTGTTAACTAACAAACTTTTATGAAGCTAAAAGAATTAGGGTACATAATTCAATATACACTCCAAGGCTGCTGCCTTTACTCCATGACTCAGACCCCTGAAGGGCCCTACAAAGGCCCAGAGCAGGAAAGGAAGAGATTATTCTATGTTTAGAAGCATATGCAGTTTCTAAAGTACATAGCAACGTGCTGTGTATCCTCGCCCTTGTTAATCTCTCAGTAAAAGCCTATAGTCCCTGGTGAAATAAATGGGATTGACTCAAACTAGCTTTCCTCCCACTGAGCTTCCTCGTATATGTTGTAAGAAAACCAGCCCAAACACAAAAGCAGCTATAGCCTATCCCCAGAGACAAAAGAGCTACAGCATGCATCAACAAAGGCGAGTGCAATGTTTGTTAGACAGCCTAAGCTAACAGCCAGGATATAATGCTTAAATCCTACAAATGACTGAAGAAGTTTTTCAGACTACTTAATCCATCCACACTTGCACTGTACTTAATGTCAATGCTTTGCCTTTAATAGCTTCAAATGTAACAGACCAGACTTTTTACATGTTTTTCAAGCTCATGTCTACACAAATACAGTATTACTTTTATATTATTTTTAGTATTATTTTATAAGATTGCTATGCTTAACTTGAACTTAAGTATATCTGTACTGAGTGACACACTAAGACTTGAGGTAAAGTCAATACAGCATTGTAGATCACCACTAAATGGGTGACATTTCTCACTTAGCTCTCTTTGCATTCCATTAAATGACTTGTACATCTCAAAATGAGTTAAAGAGAAGTAAGGATCCTAAATTTACACCAATTTAATTCAAAGCTGCACTGCACAGTCAAGAGCACTGTGCAGAGGACATGCCCGGACACACATGGTATTTTCATGGCCAGAGGCATGTGGCACACCAACACACTTGGTAACTGTGTGAGATGAGGAAGGATCCCTTATCATATGGTTTATAGTGAGGGAGCGCATTAGCAGCTGGTTATACTTGTGGCCAATTACATCAGCCTCTTCCATCCCCTTTAAAAGCAGGGCTCTTCCTGAGGCAATGCAATGGCAATTTGGTAATCAAGTGGGGAGTTTTTCTATGAGGAAACTATTATTCTTGTCCAGGGTACAGAGAGTTGTAAGTGTGAGTAAAAAGCAACCCAAATAAACTGCTAGGGGCCCATGGTGTCTCTTTTTAAGTTTGTGGACATATTAAATATATGTGTGTAATATTACACAATGCCCACATCTGCAGTTACTGTAGAAGTGTCACTAAGCAATTACTCTCCTCTCCTCCCATGTGTGTTATGTATGTGAGAGTGACTGCAAGGCCTAATAACCTTTGGAGAAGCAGAGAATGTGTTCAGGTCATTACAATGCATGTGAAGTTTCTGTGTCACCAGCAGTGTGACAAGCACTAGAACACTGAAGTGGCTACATGTCTTTGAAAAGAAGCTTAATTCATTATTTTTGCTACTATTCTGCTTCACACCTCACCTTCTTACACACAGTGTTCAGTACCATGTGTGTAAACTTTTAAAGGCATCTTTTAAGGGTAATTCAGGATGCACCTTTTCACCTTGATACATAAGACACATGTATGTATACATACGCGGCATAGCACAAGACACATGCTTACACACAAGAAACAAGCACGGTGTAGATTGGAGAAACCACTGGTTAAGATTAACAGTGCTGCATTTTCTGTCAACTTTTTTGTCTATTTTTATTCTATTTATTTTCCTATTTACTGTGTTTTTAAATGTTGTTCTAAATGCATTTCTTTACTTATGTTAATTACTTACACCTCTGTGTTTTTAAAGATTCTGTACAAACTTGCTTTGCTCTGTTATTTAGCCGTAACAACAGGCACAACATTAATTATGTGATATTTCATCAAAAATGCAATTATTAGTTGCAGTAAATAACCCAGATTCCACTACATGGTTAGTTAGTGCTAGTAAAACCATACATTTGCCACCAGTCCCTATGAGTTAGATTGATTCACTGTTTTTCCCGAAAAGAAACCAAGACAGAAATTTCGTTTTTTCTAGTGTCTGATCAGAGTCTGAAGGAAAATATTCAGTTGAACGATGGCAAGACTGAAGGAGATTTTTTTAAGGCCAAATGCTCGGCTAAACACAAAACTCCTCTTCAATATGTTACAGCAGCTAAAGCAGAAGTAGGAGTACAACCATCTTTGGCTGAGGAACAATTTTCAGCATGACACACACTGTTTCACTACTGTCACCAATAACTGGCACCGATATATTAGACTGAGGGCATTTTTGAAATTAACCGTCTGAGCTACTGTTTGAAGGAGCACAGCTCTAAGAGTTTCAAAACAGTCTAAAGATGTAAAATTTCTGGTAATATTTATAACAAGTTTGGAAACATTTGCAACTCTTTATTGAAACTTTGAATAACTTAAGAATTTGGATGTTGGGAAACCATTATGTTGTTACATAATTAGTCATCTAGTGAAGCCAATCATCAAGTGGAACAGTGAGTGAGACATGAGTATAATATACTAAGTATTTTTTAACCAGTTTGCACCACCTCCACTTACCAGTTTCCTGAGGGGAATCTCTTTAGAAAGCGAAGAAGAACTCCCACGATTTTCAGCCGGATATGTTGTTCACATTCTGCTCACCGTTCAGTCGTGCAAGAAAGCATTAAAACAAACACTGAAGGAGCAGAACATATCCCTTCAATGCACCAGTGTTTACCTCCACACCCACTTTCTTTGTAGAGACTACTGTAAACTTTTTTGCCGAACATGGATTTTATTAACTGTATGTTAATAGGAATTTGATCATTATATTGAGTTAAATGTGCGCTCAATTAAAATCTGGATGTTGCCTGGCTCTTTACAGGCCTACAGCTCTGTAATAGTGATTTTTACTGACATTATTGATGTTTCACACAAATGTGATTAATTATTAAGGTAAAATGTGTTGGATGGTACAGCAAGGCCAACACTGTTGCCTTTTGAGATACATACCTGGCCACACCAAGGAGCCCTCATTCTAAAGAAACACCAAGGTGTGCTTTCTTGTGTGCATCAGGAGTTGTACTTTCAAAAGGTAAAATCAGGATTTACCTGCTCGTGTTTTTGCATGAGTTTCTTCATACCTGGATGTGGTTTCTGCGAGATGACCTGGGTTCGTAAGGCTGCAGAAGCTTCCTCTTTTTCTTGTGCCAGAGCGTTTCGCCCTCCTTCCGACTGCTCTGGGTTAGAGCAACCCTGCTGCGCAATCACACGTGTCTCGCTCTCACTGTGGTTTCTGCAACCTGTCTTCCTCTCCTCCACCAGCTCCTTCCTCTCCTCCGCTGGCACCTCTTCCCTCGCTTCCTTTCTCTCCTCCTCCCTCTCCTTCCTCTCTTCCAGTGATTGTTCCCGCAGAGGTAGGCAGGGTACAGCTGTCTCCGGCTCTGAGAGGGAGATGGCAGTCTCGTAGTCTGTGTTGTTGGCTGTGCTGGTGTCGCGGAGTAGGGGTTTTTCGGCGCTGGACTGAGCTGGAGTGAAAAAAACCTGAGGAGAGGACATTTTGTTGAGTATGTGTAAAAACAAAACATGCCCCTGATGAGTCAAAACAGTTTACATAGAAGAGAACCCACTTCATTTAATAGGTGAGTATTTGAGTCCTCAGGGAGCATGTTTAGATAGTCATACTGTATTTACTCTTCAACGGCCTATCTACAGAGCTTTGTCTTTGTCACTGTTACACTTGGTAAATGGCTTTGCTCCTCCTCAACGAGAAACAGTGAATAAATTGAGGAAAAGTTGAGCGCAATAACAGTGTGAAATGTAGAGGTCAGTTTGCAGACATGCGTAGTTTTTCTTTTTCATGCCCTAGCTCTTTCAATAAAAAGGACTTTTCATGCCCAGTGCTCAATTATTACGCTACATTTCACAGATTCCACACTGTGGTCATAACTATTCCTCCTTTATGGGTTTTGTTCTTGACATCCAGTGGCACCTGTGGTTGTTTTGTCTATGCCCACAGCACTAATATTCCATCCATTACAAATAAATTCACTTTATTTGTGTACAAACACAAAGATTGATTGTTCAGATAACTTAGTATGCAACTTTAACACAAGAAGTAATTTGTGTCTATCCTGATTAACCCATTTGATTTCAAAGCACATTAGATGATTCGTAAGGACAGAGTTAGAAGCAGACCTGGGAGGTAGAGACAGCCACACTAAAGTTCTCTGGAGCAGGTGGAGGGTCAGGAGGAGCTGTGTCAGTAGCCGGCCCAGGCACAGAGACAGGTCCAGGGGCCAAACCAGTTCCGGCGCTCGGAGCTGGCAGATCATCCACTGCGGATACAGAATCCATGAATAAACTCTGACGGGCTGATGGCCGTGGTTCGGTCCTCTGATATCATAGGGGACTGGAGTGAGCTCTCACCGCCAGCACCGAGCAGCTCGCCTGGCCACGACCCCGGGGTGAGCCCTCCCGCCCCTGGAGTAATGGTGGTGGAACTTGGAGGTTCCAGATTCACCTCTGGAGGTCTGTGGTGATCAGAGGTCCGGGAGAAGCGGTGGAGAGCTGAGAAAGATTTGGGCAGAAGCTGCTTCTTCTGGCGTGACGACCGTTTGTTGTTATTACTGCCGCCACTGTAGTCATCAAGCGAACCCGGAGTCATCGCCCTCATTGTCCCCCGCCACTAATGCAGTTTATAAACACATTTCGATTGGCTGTGGAGGAGGTGGAAGAGGATGCTTTTTCAAAATCCTCACTCTGAGAACGTGTGATTTTCTTTTGCCTGTGGCTGCTGAATCCAAACGAAAGTATGCGACTACCGATCGCTGTATTATCACTGAATCTGTTGACACCGACGCCGTTATCATCTTTTGCGGTTATTGCTCATCGCATGCCCTGCAGACAGTGGAAAGTGAGGCGAGCTGGACAAGGACAGGTCACTGGTCTGCTAGCCGCGAACCAGGAGGAGGGTGAGATCTGGGCGCTCAGTACTGCCGGAACTGGAGCTGGTGCTGGAGGGCGAAGAAGTGGACACCATTTCCCACACCGCCTGAGGACGGAGAGGAGGGGAGAGACTCCTGCCTCTTACTGCTGCTGCGGCGGAAGATTGGCAGGCGGGACACAAGTGTGGAACGGCGTGAACCTGATTCACCCATTTAGAAGCTGAGGCAGTGAGGCACTCTGAGGGAACAAACAAACACAAAAAAATATTTCATGGAAATCAAAACAGCTTCACACAGCCAAATGAAACCCTGCTCAATAGGATTAATGTCTGAAAATCCAAGTAGTAATCTTAAATGACAAGACACCTAATAACCTCTAGAGCTCTTTCAGAAAAATCATGAAAATACAGTCCAAGGTGACCTCTTCAAGTGTCTTGTTTAATCTCGCCACCAGCCCAAAACCTAATATAAAGTTTACAGTGACACAAAACTGTGAAAATGAGTCAATTATCATTGGAGAGGCTGGAACCAGAGGTCTTTTTTGCTTAATTAAACAACTGAAATGATTAATCATAAAAATAATTCTGATTATTTCCTGCCAATTGACTAATCAGTCAATGGACTAATTGTTTCAGCTGTAAAAGTCAAGCTCATTCACCAATATTATGAGGAAATGCTGGGCCCATAATCAGCATTAGAAGAGTGCACATCATTTTACATTAAACAGTTCAGTAAGAGAGAGCTTCAGTGTGTTTGAAGCGAGACATCTCACATTAAAGGATCACATTTCTCACACTGAATGAGTCAAAACAAGTTACTGCTACATCTTTACCCTGCAGATGCTTCTGTTGCAAATGGTGGTGCCTTGTGTGATAGATTTTTGCTATTCAGGCATTGGTAATGAGTGTGTAAACAAAAACAGCATTATTTACCCTGATGCTGGTAGACCATCTCCCTGTGAAGTTTGTATGATGAAAGCATTTCAAAATACAACCACCTAAAATGTGTAAAGCCAAAACATGAGCTCATTTCCTTTTTCATAAAGTTGTTATGAAATCTGAGCATATCCAGTGTACTAAAGAAGCCTCACTGAGGCACAATTCTGGTACATCCATAGATGATAAGAATAAAGATAGGACTAATGTTATCAAGGATATGAGAGGTCATAGAAAGAGAAGCTGAATTGGTCAGTTAGTCAATTAGTATTTTTAACCCTAAATCTCCCTGCCATCTGACATGTTCCACTTAAAAAAAACACATAAGTTGTTTTTGTTATATATTTATGATGAGATAAAACATGATCTGAACCAAAACACAAAATTTAGTCAAGCACACAGCTCTTATACCCCAAAGATCATACTGTATGTTCTAGTTCAGTCTAAAGCTAATGTCAAAGTCTGAACATGCCTGCGATTACTGCAGGTATGTAACCTAAAGGGTTGACTTCTCTTTGACATGCCATATCTTACAGTTAACATTTATCTGACAGCTACATCATGAAGAGACAGAAGAGGGAGAGCGAGAGAGAAAAAAAAAAAAAAGTGAGGGAGAGCAAGCGAAATATTACGCAAATATTGTGTGGTGTTTGCAGTGGTGCTCACTTCTCAAAAAGATTCTGATGCAGTCCTACTACTCAATGCTCCTTTTTGTGCATTGCTGAAATTAGTTACTGATTTGTTTGAAAGCACAAAATGCAAAAGAGGACAAAAAGCAAATTGGGACCACTATTTAAAGATCCATCCTTTCTCAGAGTCAGAGGGTGAGATGAAAGGAAATATGATAGAATGATAGAAAAATAAACAGGAATCATGGACAAAGGAGTCACTGAGTTACGTCAAGCCTTCATTTCCTGCCCCGTGGCTCAGCTAGGTCAGTTAGGAACATTAACAATCTACCCTCTCACCTGCATTGTGTCTCTGTTAATGTCTTGGGTGTCAGGCAGCAGTTTGTACCTCGTGTTATCTTGATAAAACTCAACTAAAAAAAGCCACAGTCATTTTATTTCTACAAGTTGCCTGTTAGCAAGGCTCTTTGTAAACACACTACAAGCAAGGTTAATGTCTCACTGATTGTATGAGCTGACCAAAGTTCCACATGTTGAGTCACAGATTAAATGGAGATTCTATAAATACTCACATTTTCATTGTTTTCTGCAATTCAAAAGCCTAACAATGACTGTGAGGTCCTCATGACGTTGACGAAGCTGCCTCTGTGAGAGCTACTGAAGAGTTTTGTTTTCGATCTCTGTGTAATAAGCTTACATTAACACCCTTCACTGAAGTGGCTTATGAGTGTGTCGCCTCCTTGAAAGTAAATTTGATCAGGTTCTAAATACACAGCGATGTAGTTCCTATTTTCATACCAAGTTACCTGAGTGTAATGAACACTGTCAAAGACAAAGGAGGCCAGTAAAATTTCCAGTATTGACACAGTAAACAGAAGAAAGAAATGACACGCGCGCACACACACACACATAAAAAAATGCTGTTATACTTTGCTCTGTCCATCCTGGATCACATCACATCAAGCTGTTTGTGTACATTACAACTGCAGGTTAGCAGCCCTGGCAAACTCTTTGAAACACATATGAGACTTCCTTTTTCTGGTGAGCCAGCAGTTCAGTACCGTTTAGTTCTCACACTACCGCACAGACATTTGACCAGGTCATGGCACTCTGACCCGGCTCATTAAGACGTGGCAAACAGAGATTAAAACAGATTGAGAACAACTCTCTTATTTACCTTACCAATCAGGCATCAGGCGTCAGCTGTGCCTTCTGAGTATTAAAATGTCAGAAGGATATACACTAACATTACTTTAACTGACCAACTGTTAGAATGGAAATAGGTACAATTGTATTTGGCATTATGGTACTGAAAGATCTAATGCAACTATATCCCTGACTCACGTCCCACCAGCATCTAACTATAAATGGAGGAATCTCTGCCTGCAAATTTTTTCAACAACCACTCATCTGATCGACTTCAAACTTTGTGGCTGTATTGTTGAGGAAGTGCAGTGTCAACTGCGAAGTTTTTTTTTGATGAGAAAGCTTCAAACATCACTTTTCTACATGTTACTTGCAGAAAAAGGCGGAACTACACGACAAGTGCAGTGCAGCACCCGGAGAATTTACAGAGCACACATGCCAGGCTTTTAAGGCAGAACTCAATTGCAACAGCACTTTCTACGCCATCACCCGGACACTATCAGAGTGGAGCAGCCAACTCCAGCTGTAAGAAGCTGAGAGCTGGATTAACGCAGGCCAAGCAATCAGCCCCTACCAACAGGCACATTTTTGAACAGCCACTGCACTAGTAATATAAAATCACTAAGCGATAAAAGTGCACACTACCTCACATGAACTCTGCCCAGGCTAAACCTTACAAAAAGAGGTAAAAGAAAAGCAGTACTGCACTGAAGCAGGTGCCTACTTCCTCTCTGCTCAGTCACTGAACAAGAAGTAAGACCACCTTTGTTAGAGAAGCAAAACTCATCTCAGTTCCTCTTCCCTTTGCTCTATACTGCAGATATTATATACAGAGCTGCTATATTGAATAACAAAAAGCAGTTTGATTTGCTGTGAGTTTGCTTAACTTTCATTTGAATGTGGACTTAGAAACTGACTGAAATAAAGTAATACATTTCAGAGGGGAATAGCCTGAGGTGTCCAACAGACACCTGCAGATTTCTACAGTGATTCATTTACTGAATATTTCAGCAGTTTCATTTTAAAGCCACCATCCACATTCACAGTGAGGCAAATTCTTCTGATATTGATGGGTAAACAACACAACTGCCAATCAAAGCCACACTGGTGTAAAGGCTGTGGAGCAGCAGAAGCACCTTAACAGGATCTGGCCTGATAACAACTTAGAAAGAGTTGTTTTTATAATGTTATTAGTTATTCTTAACAGCCTCAGAGATACATTCCAGTCACAGTTCTTATATATATGGTAACATTTTCAAATTGTCACAGATAGCTACTCGTTGATAATTCTCTTCACCAAAACTTTACAGTCTGCTCAATACCTTGTACGATTTTCCTCCAACAACAGAAAAATAGTGCTGTGCCATACTACTACGTACTCGACCGTTTTCAACCATTTTTCAATTTCAAAAATAGGACATTAATGGATATTCTCATAATATACAAAACACAAAATATGTTGGTAATGCGCTGTTTTGAAATCAATAGCTCTAGGAGTTCAGAAGGAGCCCCCTGCCATGCTCCTAATGATCACACCATATGCCAAATAAACCAGCTTAGCTTGAAGTCTTTTATTCCTGCACTGCTGTGTAGTGTGTGTTATCTTATCAACACACTCTACAGCCTGAACCTACTATATCTAAATAAAGTAATATATCAGAAGGTTAATATATGGGTCCACTGATACATGTTTATCTGTCAGTTTGAAAGAATAAAAGGTGTGTATGGGGTGTGAATAACTGGGTGTTTCCTATAAAACAGGTTCTTGAAGGAATCTTTTTCACAACAGTAACCACACACTATACGCAAACCATAATCTTCTCCTACAGATAATGGATGGCATATGAGGCAACACTGCACTGCCTAGGACAGACTGAAAACTGAAAACAATGTGCTGCATAGAAGCTTTCACAGTGTCCTGCTGACCTGAGGTTACTTTAAACAAATGTAACAAAATGACTCATCACAAGTAAGGTTAAGGATTTGTTTTAGCCTGTTATTTTCTTTACTAATCAGTTGATTGTTGTTTATAAAATGTCAGAAAATAGTGAAGCATGTCCATCATATAAATTAACATACTCAAATTGCTTCATTTTGTCTGACCAACAGTCAAAACACCAACATTTTAAGTTTACTACTGCAGAAAACCAAGAAACTTAAAAATATTTACATTTGAGAAGCTCATACCAGTGAATTCTTGGCAGGATACATCAGTTAAAATAAATCAGTTATCAAAATCTTGCCATTACTTTTCTGTCAAGTACAAATTTTTGCTCCTCCGGAGGTTAATCCTAATCTTTAGGTGTAAAATCAGTGGAGTGCCAGGTTTTGATGAAAATTAGAGGTAGTAATTACCACAAAATCTGGTTTTGATCTGATAACAAGCAGTACTAAGGCCAGAATTAATATTGCTACTTTTTGTTAAAAGCTATTGTTAAAAGCAGCCAATGCACTGTCATGTAAGGGAGAGAAATATGTCCTGATTTATGAGGTGAATGCATTATTAATACACTGATTCTGAATATATTCTAATTACCATCATATAATTTGTCAAACATGCATCATTTCTTTGTAATATTCGCTGTTAATGACTTAATCACATGCATCTTTAAACACAAGACAGTTTTAATGGTAAGTGACAAATGTGTGAATTCTCTGAAGAGGTTGTGATACACACAACAGCAGAGATGTAAATACTGCAGAGTGTTCACATGCTCGGGATGTGATCTAATATGGGACAGATATTTGTTGGTATAAGTCATACTAACACTAGCAGTAGTCCAGATGCAACTAATAATTATCTTCACTATTGATTAATCCTCTAATTATTGTCTCTTCTTCTATTTCTATTCATTGTTTAGTCTACTTAACATAAAAAATCTGCCTGTCACAAATTCACAGAGCTGAGGATAATGTCTTCAAATCTCTTGGACATCAGTCCCCTAAACATATTTAACTTACACTAATGTTAGACCAGGAGAAGCAGCACATTCTCACTTTAGACTGACTGGAATAAAAGAATATGTGTTAGTTAAATGATTAATCGACTCTCAAAGTAGTTGTTTTTCCTGTTGATGTTTAATCGATTAACCTATTAATTGTTTCAGCTCTAATCACTAGTAGTGGTATACTTTTGGGCATCGACATCCCTGCTTTCTTATATTTACAATAGTCGCTGATATAGTGGCACCCTGTAACGTTAGTGACGGGGGGGTCTGCACATTCTACAGTGTCTCTACAGCAAAATCACAACAATGAATGGGCCTTAGCATGTTGTTACTGTGTGCTTACAGTGTTACAAACTGCTCAGCAGGCCCGGTTGCTTTTCATTTATCCTGTGCACGAATTAGCCAATATATCTGGTTATCAGATTATACAGTTTGCATGAGATGAGATGCGGAGATGTAAATGCATGTAGCCAGCAGCAGCAGCAGCAACCAGCGGGACACCAACAACTGTCAAACCGAAACAACGACTTGAAGCCTGTCGAGCTTTAACCAAAGACTAGCTAGCTATGTCATTATACTGACACTCAGCCGTTGCGAGTAAACCCTGCCGCTAATGGTCCCTGAGACATTATATCAATAAAATGCAGTCTATCGCTTTCTTCGAGCTGCAAAGGTCACCGGTGTTCAGAGGAAATACCGCCCGGCGATGGTTGTGCTCCAGCCGGTGGCTGGCTAGCAGGCAGCGGACAAACACACAACACGTCCGATAACGTACGTTACCTTCTGCGGATTCCCAGTGTCTCTACCGAGGCCGCTCGGTTAGTGCAGAAGCAGCTGAATGTGTATCTTCGCTCTGGTCATACGTGCTATTATAACCTACACGAGGATTTCTGTAATTGTACAATGGTATTGAAACCGCACTGAGGTAGCACCTTGTGTGGCACTGACGCCAATATTACACCTCAGTGACGTGGAGTCTCTTTTCCTCCTTCGTCTCTTCCGCGTTGCAACGACAGGGCCCGAACGTGACGTCCCTCCTCCTCTGCCGCCGCCTCCTCCTCCTCCGGCTCCCACCGCTCAGCATCCTTCAGCAGGTGGATGGATGTAACCCAGTCTTTCTCTGGTGAATATCATCCATAAACGCATCCTCATGAAAAATCGACTGTTCTTATACATAGGCCACTAAATATTTAATTTAAACTACAGCCTTATACTGCACTGAATGGATTTTGCATTCACTTTGCATGTTGCAGTCAGGGTGGGGAATCATAGTTGTTCTGTGGATTTAGGCTGTCTCAGTGTCTTCTCTCTCATGTAATCCCACTCTTTGATGATGTTGAGATCAGGGCTCTGTGGGGGTCAGACCATCTGTTGCAGGACTCGTTTTTTCTTATCACTAAACACAGTTCTCCGTGACTCTGGTTGTATGTTTGAGGTCGTTGTCATGCTTCAGAACAAATTTAGGACTGATCAGACAACTTCCTGATGGCGCTGCGTGATGGATAAGTGTGAATAATCTAAACATCTACAGTGACGGAAACTTTTGTGCAATAATATAAGGCGCAAAAAAGCAAAAGTAAGGGCTACTAAATACTTAATCTGTTTGTAGCAACAGCAGTAATATATATAAAGACAGCTCCAGAGCTTAATCTGTTATCCCTCTAATCTTTCAGTGGTTTATGTATAATGCACATCAACACACCACTGCTAGAGGCAAAAGGATTACAAGATAAATATCCTAAACATACCTAAAAATATGAACTATGTAAGAAAACTGAAGAGTTTTGCAATGCTTCCATAGTGCCCAGATATGTAAATATGGAAGATTTGTGGTTAGATCTCAATCACACATCGTCTGCAAGACAGCATTTCTGTACTACAAGTATTCTGCATGGAATACTGGGGGACAAATCCTAAAGCAAGAACAGAAAGTCAAAGCAGGTTTGGGAACACATACATTAGCTGTTAAATGTATCAAAGAGTAACTACACAACTACACAAATATATAAACATTATTAAAGAGACAAAATAGATTTAAAAACACGCTAGTTTTATTTGATGAAATCCCCACACAGCAAATTAAAAAGCGTAGCATTTCCAGGAATCAACAAAGAACAGTATTTCCACATCTTTACATACTACACATACTGAAACCCACCATTTACACACCACATCCAAATCCTCTGGAGAAAACAGAAAGGGACAAATGTACTGTTACTAATTTAGTGTTCAGAAAAATCTGAGTGATGCTGAGAAAAAACAATTACAACTCAAGCAGTGTCTAAAATTGACTTTGTATCAAGGAAAAGCCCATTTAAAACCGCAAAAGTAAACTAAAACTATTAACAGTGCAAACTGTCTTAACAGGCTTGTTTCCATCTAAACTGTTCGCTTCTGTTCTACAGCCCATTTAATAATATTGCACACACACATTTATTATACACACCTGCAGAGCCAAACAGTTGCTGACATGCTACAGATTTTTAAAGTGCTAGCTTGGAATTAGATTGACAGCCAGCCTGCAAAATATTTGGTTCTAAATTCATTACTGAAAAAGCAGTTGAGATTACAAGCATTTTAACAGGTATCTGTAACTACATACAACTGTGCTGTGACCCCGAGTGGAACAAACCAATAGAAGAAAACCACCCTAAAAACAACAACAAAAAAAGAACATTCAGCTGTTTGTTCTGTAATTATCATGAATACATTCTGTGATGGAAATAAAGCCCCTGAACCTGCTCTGCCAATTCATAAATGCATAGACATGTTTAATAGATGTTGAAACAGTCAGTTTTTGAATACAGGAGTCAGGGGTTCAGGTCTATGAGGATTGGAGTGAAAAGAATTGTCAGCAACACGAGACAAAATACACACACTGTCACTGAAATCCAGTATTTAATTTTGAGACGGTTCTGTCCTGCTAAATATAAGAATATGAATTTATTAAGTTTTTAACCCAAAATAAAAACCCATGATAGTCTATAAACAAAACATTTAAACAGACTATTCAAACCAACACCACAAAAAATAGGAAAAGAGGAAGAAAAGGTTGTTAGTACCATTTGAAGAACACTCCCTTGATAAAGCCAGCTTACAATAATTTCCACAAGCAAACACCAACTAATAACATGAACATTTAAGATGTACTTTATTTCACTAAAAATAATATACTCTGGATTAATATGTACATGGAAGTTAAAATCAAACATTTTTGAAAGATCAGCTTATTATTTGACATTAAAGAGAAGGCGGACATATTGAACTGACTGTTACGGACAAAGCTGCAAATCAAACCAAACTTGTTTCTGTGAGGAAAGGTACAGTAGTTAAGGTTTTCCAGGCCTGACAGATAGAGGTAGGTAGCAATGGGCCCCGATCAGGGCCAGAAACCTGAGAAAACACGCACACACCAATTACCCTAACCCTCCAGAAACCAAAATATACATGAATGTACAAACAAACCCATGTGCAGGCACATACACAATACACATCTATACAAAAACCAAGTGTGGTTGCCTTGTGAACAGTCTGTCTAGTGTGCTCTCTTAGACTTAAATATCTGAGCTGCGTTAATCAAAGCCAATCAACCACTTAGGTGTCTGATAGCAAAACTCACCAGCAAGATGCTAATATGCTACACTGTGTGTCTGCACTGCAAGTAAACTGTGGTTTCCATAGCAAAGGTACTGAACAGTGTGTTTTGTGATAGCACTTTTATTAGGAACCTGAATAACTGTGGTGTTTGTTTTTTGAACTGTTTAAAGGCTGCAAGGCCACAAGGCTGCGTGTTGCACTTGAGTCAGCACCAGAACCGGCTAGCTTTGGCTATTAGTGACTTTGCAGCTGTCAAAGTGATGTTAACTAAAAGTACACAGTATTCTGGTACCTGCTAGTTTTGTGATGTTAAAAGTCACAGTCAGTGCAACAGGTGTGAGAGTGCAAACAGTGAGAGGCTCTTAAATCCAAGTAACTGCTCCAGGATTCAGGTTTGTGTTAGTGAAGGTGAGCGCTTGTGACAAGAAAAGTGAGACATCAGTGAGCTGATAAGTTTACGTCTACATTTCCAATGAAGAAGCTAACTAGGTAGTGATCAACATGTGATGATTGTAAAGGTTTTCATGTGCGAGGCTTCATTCATCATATTGTGCAAAAACAGCTGAACATAACTGTGACAAGGAAGAAAAGTAGTGTTTCCTGTGATTAAGTCAAGAGTACATAGGTAAATAACAAGTCATAATGAATACCATTAACTGTTGTAACTTTATAACACCAGTGTCTGTGATCAAACTATGCGTACAATAAAAACTCACATACAGTATTTATGCTCATAAGTATTTCCATAATGCTTGTGCAATGACACCAATATCTGCTTGCTAGAGAAATCTAAGTGATCCATTTTCTAGACCAAAAAAAAAGAAAAAAGGCACAAAGGCACTAGCTTCAAAGTAGCTACAAGGCTCTCTCAGGTCCACTAAGATTATGTCTAAACCCATGCTGCTACATTTACACGGACAGTTATAGAAACGAGCCAAAGAATCAAAGATCACTCAACAATGAATACACGCAAAATTATCTAGAAACCTAAACCTGGCAAAAGAGGAAGTGTTAAGTGTAAGCTCAAAGGCGTTTCATGTTAAAACACAGATTTAAAGTGGTTGCAGACTAACTTTGCAGCCAATTCCACCACAATAACAGCTGATCATAGCTGGCAACTAAAACCAGGTTAAATACAATGAACAGATACAGAGACTTTGGTATGTAGAGAAGACCTTTCACATTTATACCAACTTCTCAAGACCACTGATATTCAGTGTCACCATTTTATGTGTGGGTCATACATGCCAAGTCTAAATAGGCCAGCCTCTCTGGCAGAGATCCCATTTTCACATTTAGGACCAAAGGCCCCGATTACCTCTGCCTCACCTGACCTTCAGAACCCTGTCAATAAAACCTGCTCCTCCCAGAACATGCCAAAGATTAGACAAATTCAGATCCTGGTGCATCAACATGCTCCATCCCTTCTCAGAAGGTCAGTCTCTTTGCGGTGATGAACTCTTCCAGTTGAACCTTGCCGCTGCCCATGAGGCCAAAGGCTGGATACATTGTTCCCGAACAATCCACCTGCCTCTCATAAAGGCACCTCATGGTGTCTGCATCGTAAAAATACACCCGGCATGCATCATAATCTAGGCACACTCCCAAGCGCTGTGGCATGGGAAGCATGCGATTGCCAGGGTCACCGGATGCTGCGCTTGCTGTAGAAACAGAGGATGATGAGGAAGCCTTGGGGATGAACAGTTTGCCCATGCCCAGGGTGAGGAGGGTGAAAGGCTGAGAGAGCTCATAGCATGTGTCCTCACTGCCGCTGTCATGCCCACTATCATGGTCGTACCTGGCACAGAGACATAAGTTTGTTACCATTTCTGATAGTCTGCCCCCGTGTGTGAAGAATGAGTTTGAGAATGAATTGAATTCTAATGATATTTCTGGCACTGCCCCGCGATCGACTGGCGATCTGGCCAGCCTCTGACCCAGTGTCAACAGGTATAGGTAATGGATGGATGGATGGATGGATTTCTGGCCTTTGGATTTTCTTCAGAGGGAAAAGTATATCTCAACCCTTGATTGACTGGTTCAGTGTTTCCTCATGTTTATCACTTTGCATGCATTATGTAATTACCATAGAATTAAAATGCATTTGCATAAATAATGTGTTCCTTTACATGCTTTTACATGAGCTGGTCCAGTGAGAAAGGCAGGCTTTGTCTGTGAGTAAGCTCTTTACGAGTTTATGCAGGTTCTCTTACATCACAGGATTAGGTGTGACTCAAACACACTTATCACTGTAATTAGATTGTTTGTGTCCGTTTGTGTTGCAGTTATATACGTAAAGGTAAAAAAAAACTAAATTTGTACGCTTTGGTTTCAGTTTCTCAATATACCTGTTGACTGTGGGCAAACTGTAAATGATAATCATGTGTTACGTACATAGACGTGTGCTTGCACTAACCTCGGGCTGCTGGTATCTCTGGGATTGTGAAACCATTCAAGCAGCTTTGAGTCAGAGGCCACTCCAACTTTAACCATGTAGGAGTACGGTTCAACCTTGAAGGCCCAGTAGTGTCTGCAAAACAAACATAGAATTTCATTTTTTTAACCACAGGAGTGCAAATTTTTATGACTCATTCATTGCCCATTGACACACTCATTTTCTGATTGGTCCATTGACATCCCTGGTGCAGAGTTCTCCTCAGTGACTAGTAAAATATTACTCTTTCTGAAAGGAAGCTGATAAAGATGGCACAGAAATTACTATTTAATAATCCTACCAACTTGTGCTCAAAAATAAAGTTCCATCTTTGCTCTCTTGAATATTTTATGTTGTCATTTAGTCCAATGAGTAAGGAAAACTTCCACACTGTGAGCTCCACTGCCTGTGTTGTGTGATTTTTGCAAAGATTTAAGTCTAAAAGGTTAAGGTGTGTACAGCTCTTTTTTTTTTTTTTTTTTAATTTACAGCAACAGTAATTAGTTATGTAGAAAATGAAGTATGCTGCTGGACACAATAGTGCTGTCAGCTTTTGACATACCTTCCCTGAGAGATGCCTGTGTCCCCAATTATGTAGTCTAGTCCAATGTAGCTTCCTGTCTGCACACGTTCTGCTGCAAGGAGGAAAGCCATGCCCGCAACACTCTCCACTGTGTCCCGGCGCTTGTTTAGAATGAGCCGCTCCGTACTGAAGCCACACTTGTCGCTGAACAGGAAACCAAAAGCTGTGTTTGAAGACACAGAGGGGCGAATGAGCCAGAGGATAGAGAGATGGGAGAGAAGACAGAAGAAAGGTGGACAAGGGAAGACAGAGGTGGAGGAGAGGATAACAAATAGGGAAAAAAAATCAGAAGGGGGAGAAAAACAGATTGAGTTCAGAGGAGAATTGATTTTACTGAGTATACACACAGGACATGCAAAGGCCCTCTGTTTTAAGTTTGACACAGGGTAAGTGGCAAATGCTGACACAGGAGGGCGCTATAACACTATCTTAAAAGCTTCATAAAGACATACTTCCTGTCATCATCACACCACAAAGAGTAACAGCCCAATGAAACTCAGTCCTCATTTCTTATGTGCAGCTGTCATTTATATTCCTCATCTGGATGTAATTAAATGCAATCTATAAATAGAATGCCACGATTACCATAATCCTGGATACTTCATAGGCTGACATGATTATGCCTGTTCACTGAACCATCCCACACAATCTGAGGTCTACGCTGGGGAAGACCAGTTAATTTGCATGTGTCTGGGGAAGTCCTTATACTAACTAGGGCATGATAATGAGAATAGTATAAGCCTGCCTAAAGGGTGAATAGCCACCAATGCTGCAACTGTATGTGCACTAATGGAGTAGGGATGCACTGATACTGACAGCTAACATGTAAGGAAAGACAGGATGCCCAAAATCTCATGCAGTGCCATGTCAGAAACACAAGCGAATTGGCCTAATTTTATTTTTGGCATTTTTCATTTTGGCACCTACAAGCTTCTCTAATGACGACATTTAGATTTAGACTTGTTAGTGGTGTCTTTGGAACTGGTCCATTTTTAATATGGAAAAAGTGATAGCTACATCCATGTTGCAAAATAACGTAACATTTGCTTAGTACTGCAAATTGATGTTACCAGTCATTTAGCAAATAAAATAAAAACTGGGGCAAACATAATTGATGCAGCATTTAATTAGTCCCAAAGAAACTGTATTATAATTTCACATTCAGTTAAGAAGTAGAACAACATATTTATTGAACAATTTTTTTAAAACTACAACAAACCTTGAAATCTGTGGATTCAGTAGCCATGGGCTCCAAAAAAAAAAAAAAAAGAAAAAGAAAAGAATAGAAAAAAAACCCAACAGAAAAACAAAACAGGTCTGTTTCATTTTAAGCAAGAGGGAAAAAAAGAAAAAAATAGTCTAAAACCACATCTTTGTCCACTCATACTGCATCATAAGTAACAAGGGTGCGAGTGTACGAGCAGGCGCGTCTGCGTTTCACCCCGGCCTGAAATTCCACCTCATTACTGACGCACAGTGACTCCGCTCAGTCTTACACATACCAGAGAGCACAGGAATGTGGAAGCTCCAATCACAACACAAATCACAACACAAATGATAAGGACACAAATCAAAGCACAGTCACATCTCAGAGTGACGTGTCAGGTATGCATGTGTGAAACAGACTGATTCTGATGCAGTCCCCTGACATGGGAGTGGATTCTGAAAATAGAAATGACACTACTACAGAAAAGGCCCAAGTATGTCCAGAAGCGGTCCAAAACAAAGAGAATGTGATATTTGGTCGGCAGAAAACAAATCAAAGTGATACAGTCCCCCTTACTGGGAGAATAGGATCTCAATTCAAGTTCAGCAGATGGTTGGGGATGATGATCATTTTTAATGAATTCCACCTTGCGTCTGTCAGGCAAGCTTAAAATGCCAGCAACAGATGCAACTGCAGGTTTCTTTTCCAAGCTGTCACACTGTGAAACAGCCTCCACTCCCACACACTCAGACAAAAGCTATATTGGTTTCAACCATCTGAAACACAAAAGCCATTACCATGGTGATAAACTAAAACACCATTGTGCTTCATTACATCCAACACGCATGCTACCGGAGAATTCAAAATTTAAAAACAGTAAAGCACCTGTCATCTGATAATCTTTCTAAAATCGAGCCCAGTGTGAAACACTCACACATGCTCTGAGAAGTAAAAGGGACAGAGGGGCTTAGTTGCTGCCTTGGCCAAAAGAGGCCCAATAACAGGGGCTGGTTCCTCGATAGTCAGGAGCTTAATCCCATACACAACATTTTGTGGATTATTTAACGCACTTGGGATCAACAACAACAATAACACAGCTTGTGTTGACTGAGTTTAAAAATATAATTACAGTCATAAAATCATTAATGTTTCCTCTTCAAGAACTCAGCTTCTTTTCAACATCCTCAATTTGCCTCAACACTCATTCTTCCCATTCCCTTCTCTATACAGTCCAACTAAAGACTCAAAGGACAGACAAAGAACACACATCCATCATGGAGGGGAAATGGGAAAAGACATATACAAGGCTTACCAGGTGCAGGTGGAGTGTGGAAGGTGACCTCAGGGCTGTAGGGGCTGAACATTGAGTTTCTGCAGCTTCGGACCCTGAAGGAGTACAGGCTGTCAGGCTCCAGGTCACTCACCACAGTGCTGGGACCATACACCCTGTCTGTAGCCCTCCAGACCCCACTGTCCTCGCCATCCTCCTGGGACGGGGACTGGCTCGGGCCGCCGAGTCTGGAGAAAAATAATATTATAGTCAAGTAATTTTGATTTTTTTTCACATCCCAAATAGCTTGTCTGTTGATCTTGCTGTTATTTCGTTGTATGTTTGCACCCACCTGCGGTACTCAACCACGTGGTGGTCTGTTGGTAGGTGGTCATCAGACAGCCTCCAGCAGATCAAGGCCTCATTATAGACTCTGCTATTGGACAGGTCAATCAGAGGAGGGTCTGGAACTGCAAGTGCATGAAGAAAAAGAAAACAGAGATAAGCAGTTAGTGAAATGTAAATTAGAGATGGCAAAACTCTCAACACAGGCCATTCTCCAACAAATTATGAGATGTAGTAAGTAAATTAGTGTAAACAAGTTTCAGTATATGACAGAGGAGGCGTTTAAAATATGTTTGACGTGTGTTGTTATCCAGCCAACAAAATCAAACTTCAAAACAATGTCAAAGTTGAGTAATAAAAATTTTTGTCCAGGCTTTAAAACATATGACAGAGGTTAATACTGAAACACTCATTTGTGGTGATTAGCAAGATGTAACAGACCTTATGCATAAACTGAACAACTACTACAAACAGGGGGGAATTCCTGTAAAATCTCTTCTGACTTAATCATGCTAAGTACAGTACTTCAGCTCAATAACTTGGGTTTAAGCAAAAGAAGCAGTGTAAGTGTGGCAAAGATTAGATTTGTCAGGATCAGGACTATCCACTCAGGACAATGGACAAGACTGCCTTGCATAATGGAGCCTGTTAAGAGGTTTTTACACAGACTCACTGCCAGGAAATGCATTTTGTAAAGCACCCCCACCACCAACACCACCTCTCTCTTCCTCTCTCCCACTTTTCCTTTCTTCCACTCCTCTTTCTCATCACATTTATTGTATGTTTTTTACCTCCGATGGTGGTTGTAATTATTTCCTATGAAGAATCAATCAGTCTAGCTCAGACTTTATATTTCATACTTCCCCTCCGTCCTCTCAGTCGCATCTGCTGTGTAAGGATTCCTCTTACCTCATCATTTAGAGTTCTCTCAGCCTAAAGCACATTTTTCTCCAGACACAGAATCACATTACTCTAACCATGTAGGTCACCGTCTATTTAAGATCAAGACATTTTTCTACACGTTTCTCCCTGTGAGAATTCCCCTCCTCATCTCCTTCATAGTAATTCCCTCTCTCTAGTATGTACCCTTCCTATTTTCTTCATCTTATGACATTCCCAATTCCTCCCAGTTCTAAAGCTCATTTCCCCAATAGACTGACCAGTGCCACCACTGCTGCTGAGCTTTCTGAGCCTCCAAAGTCACTTGGCTAATCCTCAGTCTCTAAAGTCTGATTCTCCCAGGCACAGCTCTGCTTCATGAGGCTTGTGTCCTTTTATAGCCCAGTGCATTTTCATGTACAGTTACACTGCCATGTTGGTAACACACTACAATGTGCAGATACATTACACAGAGTATATCATTAGATAGTCCAGGATGAAAAAAGTTTAATTCAATTCAATTCAATTCAGTTTTATTTATATAGCGCCATATCACAACAGTCATCTCAAGGCACTTTTCATATAGAGCAGGTCTAAACCGTACTCTTTAAAATAGGTATGTGTATGTAGTTTACCTTTCTTGTTTCTGTTGCAATGCCTGAACTTTGCAATTGTTATCTGATTTGATTTTGAGGGTGCCTTTTAGCATTTTGGGAAAAGGGGAAAATGGGAATGGATGAAAAATAATCCTATGATCCAAGACACTCATGACTTCATTCCTTGCTTCTTAACCCCTGCAACAACAGAGTCACACCTACCCGACACCTTCATGTTAGATGATTAACGAACAAGGAAAGTAAGGGGTTACCACTCACATACAAATGACAAAAAAGATAATGTCATAATGCATCTTATGAATGATGTCTTTTTTTTCTCCACCCGTTTCCAACAGATGGCCCAAGAAGCAAGGACCAAGCAGGGCAGTCAGCCATCCAGCACAGCAGGCCGTAGTCCCCAGAGTTCAGCAAAAAAACAGCACCACTGATCTCATACAGTACAGGCTGCTGCCAGACAGACAGCACCAACGCCAAGTCACACTGCAGGGAGTTGCTTTCTCTTGTGTCCATTTTCATCCCACTGCTCCCTCTGCAAATGTGAGAGAACTGGACTTTCAACTTGCTCTTTCCTTATACTCTGCTTACATAAACTACATCCTGTACTGTAATATCTTTAAGACGTACTGAAAGAGGAAAATAGTTGAGAGACGCATTCTTCTCAGCCTGACATTTTGAGGAAACTCCAATTTGAAATGGACCACAAATGGGCATTTACACTTGACAACACAGTCTTTCACAGCCTCTTGAGAAGCAGAGCATGGGGTCAAAACCCGCAGTGAGGCCACAGCTGGGTTAATATGTGAGATCACAAACACACCCATTATCCAAGAGAGGATGGGGTGACTCAAAAAAACACAGACAAGCTATAGGCATTGAGCAAAACCCAACACATACAGCATTATATACCAACAAGATGGCTGGCAATCATATTAACATAGACACATAGACTTGAAAATGGGACATTGAGTGATGTTTTCTCTATGACACTTAAGCAGGGAACAAGACATAAAGGACCATAACAGCAACAGCTTTACAGTCAGTTCAGATACAGTTTTAAAATCAGCCTCAAGTTTTTCCTAAACACTGTTATTACAAAGCATAAATGTGTTTTTAGTTTCCTGTATAATGGATGTATGAGTGCTTGGGGGCACTATTCAGAGACACTGAGGAGGTTCTTCACTGCTGCCAAGACTTCAATTAAATTACTGCAGTATATAAATGCCCCCACTGCTTCTTTTCTCTCTCTCTAAGCTCAGACTAAGAGCATCATTAACTCCCGCAGGCCACTTAGATTTAAGACACACATCAGTATGACTGCAACCCAACTGCTGCATGCAGCACTTTCTCAAAAAGGATGCGGCAGTGATTCATTTAGGATACCTTCTTGTACGAAAAAACCCATTTTCTCCAGTCTAGGCATTATAAGAGAATCAATATCCGAAGAAAAAAAAACAGTTCAAAGCCTAAGATGAAGAATGAGTTAATTTATGTTTTTAGTCAGGGTAACGTTAATCTTGGAGTACTGTTTAACCAAAAAGAAAACTGCAGAATAGACGATGAAGCTATAGAATAATTTGGGGATTGAGAGATGCAGATGTATTTCCTCTTTGAAACATCTTTATGTACTCACACTGTCTGCACTGAATATCTGTTACTTCTGTCTCATCTAGAGTCTGTCTGAAAGTGTTAATGACACAAATCAACTCCAATGTAATTTGATAATCACCCAACAGTTTTTTTGATGAGCAGACACAGAGCCAACTGCAGCCTGAGATGAATCCCACATCACTGATTTTAAACAAACTAACAGGGGGTTCCTCAGTGCAGCAACAAAAGCCCACAGCCACTCATCTCATGTTACTCCCAGCTTTGTTTGTCACCAACGGCCACTGCAGCAACTGTCAGTTGCATCCACTTGGGGAGAATAATGGCTCTGCGCCAAGAGAGACCTCAGGTTTTTCTACAATGTCAGCAACATTTAATCCCTCACTAATTTTAACATTTTCTGAAGGGTAGAGTCTGGAAGTACAGCTGCCACTCCAAATTTAGCACTTCCTTTACTTTGTGTCGACACTGACCAGCTTTTCATTTACACTTTTTAGGATGCTTCAAACTCCTAACACCAGTCAACCGTTACTGACTTCCTATGACTGAAAGTGTCACAAACTACAGTCACTATCTGCAACAATGATATTCAATACCACTCTCCCTCCCAGTCACCGACACGCATGAAGTTGTCATATTAGATGTGAGCCACACTAAAAGGCATCTGAAATGAGCCTCCGCCATATGCAGCCAAATGTCACTAACCATCACTCAACTGTAACAAGTCTGTTTCAATCTCTAGTCATATTATCATGCAGCATAAGGCAGGAATGTTAGCATGGTAAATCCAAATTAAACATCATGCTCTGCTAATATTAATGCAAAAATGGTCGATTACAGTAAGCATAAACTGCAGAATAGTATGTAGAATTCCCCAGCTTTAGTTAAGTATATAAATTGAATTCTAGCTATGTCAGCAAATAGTTGAATCTGACAATGATTAACCAAGTTTTGACCATATTTAGCAACATGGTCATCAAGGTAGCTGTTTTATGAGTCACCTTGTAAGGAGCTGATGTTGTGCTGACCTTTCAGTGATACTCTGATTATTTACACGTACCTATTGAGATATTTTTGCAATCTGCTCATTATCTGCAGGCTTTTGATCTTTGCTCTGGCAACTTTTATTGATTATCTGTTGTTACGTCTGATAACATATTTAAACCTATCAAGTAGTTCTTTCCTTTTATAGCTCACTGAGGAGTTTACTGTCAAAATAAATTAAATCTAAAAAATATAATTAGAATAAAAATATATCGAAGAAAAATGAACACAGTTTACTAAGCAGGGAACTGTTGTTCATCTCCTGATATATCTCCTGAATATTTTAAATTTGCATTGGAAAGATTATTGTACCTTGACTGACAGATTAGTAGTATGATGCAATATCATCGGACACATGAATGTTCAAGTTGTTTGAGCATTACAATATCCTTTTTTTTTCCCTCTCACAGTCTTGTAAAACTGAGTCAAAAGTTTGGAATAATCCATCTAATTTATTTCATTAAAAAAAAAAAAGGCAGTATGCCAATGTAATCAAAAAAGTACATGTATCCTGTCATCCCTGGGAAACTTCTACCTGAGCAGTTCTTTACACAACAAGCCTTTGTAAATCAGCAGAGCAGAACAAAGCTTCACAGAGCAGTAAAATCCACTTTGACTATATCCAGTGTTCTACCTGTTTATCCAATTTAGCTACCCACAGATGACCTCTGACCTTTTAGCACAGCACTTTTCACAAGGCCGCGCATGTGATGGACTAGGGATGATAAACAGCTTATTATAGCCCTGTCACGTTTTAAAGAACAAACTAATTTGTTAAACTAACTCTTGAAATGGCCAGGCAGCCATGTTTTGCCATGGTCTAGAGGACATGTGAACAAAGACTGTCTTCATCTTCAGAGATGAATAGAAGCATATGACATCACTATATTTTCCTGACATGAGCTGATGTTAATTTTTTCCAGTAGCCTGTTTTTCAGAAAGACATGATCTGTGGAAACACGTCACTGGAAGAATGCTTGAGCACAGAAACTCTCTGAAAACACAGTTCACAAAGCAGCTTGTAACCATGTTAACATTTGATGGATCAAAATTTCTCAATCCACATTCAAGTTCTGAAACTTGCTTTTGGTAAAAATATGATGCAACCAAATTTCTGGGAAAATGAAAGCATGGAGCATGAGAATAAAAGTGAGCATCTGAAATGTAATTGGACATACCACCACCAAAGCACATCTCTTTGAGCAAAGTTTCTTCTCTAGACGTGTCCAGCACAAACTCATCAAAGCAGGGATCAGCTGCAGGGTGGAAGGTCCTCAGAGACTCTGTGGCCTTCTGGATCCTGAAAACATACAAGGCAGATAAAACATGATGAAATCCTTTTCACTGGAGGCTGATTTTGATTAGCTTGAACTTACTTTTGTAAGCTCACCAGATACAGTACCAATGACACAAAACAGGACCCTATTCACCACAGGCAGGCTTTCCCTTGTAATTATAGTGGGTACGTCCCAAAATAGTCTGCTGTATCTATATTTATATTGTCTCTCATAAGTGAAAAGGGGGATTAAAAACCAAATCTTTGTCGACAGAGGAAACTGAACAGACCACAGTATCATACTCTTAAGAGTGAAAAGATTTGCTTATCCAAAGCTGCTAATGGAGATCAATTAGTCAGCTTAGAGCAGAAGACACTCCAGTATGCAGCACTGACTGGACACTGCTGCACAAGTCTCTCCTTCATTGCCCTTGAGTTTGGTAAACTCTGTGCACGTGGCTTTGTGTGCTCCTGACACACTCCAGTCACCCAAACACATAATCAGATTGATGCTCTCAACACCAAAATAAAACTGACCAAATCCCACTTCTAAGGTCAACTGAGAAACAGGAAGGCGTTGCTAATTGTGTGTGTGGGCAACATAAAATGAGTCAGTCTGTAACTGTGGAGCTTGTTAAATAATCATGTTTAGCTTCTGTAATCTGTAAAGAATTTATATCAGGTAATCATTACTAAGCTGCTTAATTATTAATTTGACAGTTTACAATCAGGATTTTAGAGGTTAAAAGCTATGAATAACCATTACTGTCTTGGCTTGGCCCAGCATCCGGTTATTAGGAGGAGAACAACAACACCAGCGAGAGGGGCTTAAGTGTACCGTTATTGTTGTCCATTATTCCAGTCTAAATGATCAAATCCTATTCTGTTCCTTTTAACTCAGAGATTCCCATCACAACTTTTAAATGTTATTTTAAACTGTCTTAAATGTTGTTTTGGCATAAATATAGTAAGTTACTAAGTGTAAGTTACATGAAAATGTATTTATTGATCCTTGCCTTTAGTTGTTCTTTTTGCTTATTGTAGGCACTGTTGATTAAAAAAATCAATATTGTGATGTGAGACTAGTTATTCTTTAGGATTTTGCTTTGAATATTGTGATACTGCTTAAATGTTGTTGTTTCCTTGTAATACCATTACATTAATAATCAGTGTATAATGATGAAGTCAGCATCACCCAGCTGTACCTGACATGCAGCTGCTTTGCAGTCTGTACAAAGCAGGACTGGTCTGTCTCTTTCAGCACCTCCTGAGCGTAGCCTACTAGACCACTGTTCTCCAGCATGCCCTGGTACTCCTCCACCTGGAAAATATTAATAAAAAGCCACTGCATTTTATAATTACAGTCATCCTAACAGCATCTTGGAAAGGAGGTTTGTTTTTCACCCCTTTTTCATATAGACATAAGAAAGTACTCTCCAACTATCATCAGCTAATAATATAATAAAGAAGAAGAAGAATGCATCCATGCAGAGGATACTCAATAGAACTAAAATTCAGTCATGGAATTTCATACCTGGCCCTTGAGTTGGTCCAGGCGTCGGTTACGAGACTGTTCAATGGATCTCAGCATCTCTGATTTCCTCTCCTGCAGAGTCTCAAACAGACGCTCAAAGTGCTCATTGGCCCGGCGCTCTGCTAGCTGGCCATTTTCCTTTAAAAAGGAGGGGAAGAATTTTGTCATTAATTTGTGCAGATCAAATAAAATTTTCTTTTCACATATCCCCACCTAAATGAACATATATAGGATAGGATATAGGATGCAGCATACATAACAAATGGATTAACAATTTAAAAGCATAACAAACCAAATATGTAGTTGGGGAATTTTGGCTCTGTAAGACAGCACAGTATGTAGAAAGAATGTTTGGACCAAATAATGTGTCAAAAACAAAAGAGCATCCCTAACACAACAACTGTCTCCATTAGTCACACATACTCTGCTTTTACAAACACCAAAAGCGCAACCACATTTGAACACCATGCATTTAGGGGCAGCATCAAAGTGAAAGGGGAACAAGCTCAGAGGCTGGAACCCAGACCTGCGTGAGGAAAACTGGTAAGCAAATCCTGTGTTCCCTTGTTTGTGTGGTTTGCATATTGTTTGCTCAGTGACCTTCCTTCTTTGTACACAAAGAAATGTGTAATTGTTCTTCAACTTAATAGACTGGTTTTGATAAAGCTATATAAATATTTGTATTCTGTAAGTAAAGACCCACAGGGATTAACACACATATTCATTCTAGTTTCAATAACAATATTTAAAGGGGGTATAACTATAACAGTTGTGATTTATTTTTTTCCCCACAGGGTCAGAATGGACTTTAAGAAATGTTAACACAACTGTTGAGAATTATCTTTGAGAAGAATGATGAGAAGGGGAAGTTAAAAATCTGTAAGGGCAGGTCTAAAATTAGAAAATAAACAGATACATTAATAGAAAATATCTAATAGATCATTTAGAAAATGGCCGCAAGAAACTTCAAGTCCTTTTGCCTTTTGATTAATGATGCTGGGTTAAATGCAAGGAGAGTGAATGCGAATGCTAAAAAATTAAGATTAAAAAAAAAAAAAGAGATTAAAAAGGTTTATAAAAAGGATTATAAATGAAGAAAACGTTTTTGAAAATAAGATACAAACTGTGCAGTGCATACTGCAACATCTTAGGATTGGAGTAAACAATAGGATGTTGGAGCTGCAGCAGCATGAGTCAGCTCTCTCACCTCAGTCTGACTGATGAGCAGCTCAAGCTCAGTAATCTGAGTCCTGACCTGGTCCTCTTTGCTGATGAGGTAATGGATACTCTTGGCCAGCTTCTCCTGTTGAGAGAAAAGATCGGCAGCATTTACAGTGGGATTCATAAGGTCTGAGGCACATACACGTCGACACAGCACTGAGATAACTTGTACAAATGTGCCTGAAAAGACATCTACCCATAACACTGCATACATACAAAACTTCATTACAATATGTGCTATTGTAAGAAATAGAGTTGGATTTTACTCATTCCCAAGCCTCAGCTCTGATATGAGTCAGAGCACTTTCCTCTCATCATGACAATATTCACGACTGCAGCTGCAACCTGCAGCATTCCCTGATGGACATTAAGTTCTAGACATGTGCAGAGTGTCCTGTATGACCCTGTATGACGCAGTGTGGGAGCCTGTTTCAGTGGTGCAGGTGCCGCACGTCAGAACAACATTCGCCACAGTATCACAGTGATATGACAGCCCATTACTGTTCATCAAAGCAACTGAAACCAAACTACTTCCTGAATGACGAAGGTTGCCAGGAATGTTCGGGACATCGGATATGTCTTTCCGACCATTTGAAGATACAATGCACACAAAACCATGGGAACAAATGGTCTCATTAAATATTAAGCACCATAGTGTTTGTGTCAACACAGACCAGCAGACTGAATTTCACACAGATTCTGCCTCGACTTGCTGAACCACCCAGCATCAAGTCCACTAAGCTGAAGCACTCATGCCAACAAGATTAAATTACTATTCAATATGTTTCACTTAAAACCTATTCTGTCAAAAGTTTGTTGTTCTTTTGTGTAACTTGATGCTGTTATTGTTAAACACAATCTCCTGACATTCATTTTCATGACATAATCTAAACCAAACACTCAAAATGAATTCTACTGATGAATCTGATGACCACAGACGAGGCCAATTAGTTTTAACCCAGTTAGCCAGCCTGGGTTTCTGTTTCCAACAAAGAGAGATAGATATCTACAGTCTAGTTCAGGTCAGGGATTAATATTCCAGCAGGAGATGAGATATTCAGGGACCAGTCTGCGGGTGGTACAGCACAACAAAAAACCTGGTCTTGTTAAATAGTTTAGCTATGACCCAACACTAATCCCACTGAATGGGGAGATATTGCTCATCAAAAGGCCTGTATATAGTGTAGACACTAGACTGAATTTCTGAGGATTAGTCTGCCTTGAGGGGATCCTTAAATAAAGTAACAATATTCTTTTTTTTTTTTTTTTCTTAAATAAAAGGAGGGGAGGGTTAACGTCATATAAGAACAAACCCTTATAAATAACAAAAATCACAAAATAGCTGTTATTGGCAAATTTAGTGTAAAAACATGAAGAATAAAGTTCCATGGCTACTTTGCTTGGTCATGGTAGTTCCAGGCCTTATTTAACAGTGACATTGTATTCAAGCTCAGTTTAATCCTTGTTATCATAAGCCAGTATTGTGTTCGTCATCCAAAATAACAACAAAACAAATTCCACTGTATTCAAGTGACAGCCCCAACACACACACCAAAAGTTGCCAAACTATCTGTTCTCAAAGTGTAACAGTGTCTGATTGTGGCACCTTGAGGATTTTGTAGGCACTGCTCATAGAGGTGACTTTGTGGTTGGCGTGGGATCCTCCCAGCTTGCAAAGGTGACACACAGGTCGTCTGCAGACCTCACAGTACATGTTCACCTTCTCCATCTCATGCTCCGGACACATGAGCACCTGTGATATTTAACAGAAGAACAATGAGTTTGACATTAGACCAACAAATGCGTAAACACACATAACTGCAGTAAATATAACAGTGAATATTACAGCATACTGTTTTCACACTTCAGTGATCAAAAACTAGCTGAAGTGAAACAGGAAGATGACCGATACTTTAAAAGCATCAGTCAGTCAGACAGCTCTCTGTGAGCCATTTCCTGAAAAGTCTTAAAATAGAGTTTAAATCAGCACTTTTTTCCTGCCAAGATCCTCATCAGAAGTTAATCTGAGATGACACTTGGCTGTTCGATCACCAAATGCAATATACTGAAAAAGCCGGGAACTCAAGTTTCCAACAAGACTTCAAATTCTTTAAGTATTCTAAGACCAATGAATCATATTGTTGGACAGCCACTCAATTAAACAGCCAGAGAAGATATGAGAAAAGTACAAAATAAGGTATAGTCATAATCATCTGTTCTGATTACATTATGTTAAAGAGGAAACATATTTCTATTGTATGATTTAAGCTATTAAGTTAACCAAAGAATCAACTATTAAGAATGAGAGAAAATTCCTGGCCAGCAATTAATGATCAACAAAATCAGTCAGTGAGCAGATTTCCAGCTGCTTGTATTCACTTCTGATTCCTTGTCAAACATTTCCAATCAACTCAGTCTTTACATGCTAATGTTTGTCTTGGACTCATGTGACAACTTATCACCCGAGAGTGGTCATAGTCCAACTGAATGAAGAGAATTTGTTTGGGAATCCTTGAGTCTTCAGGAAATTACAGATAAATACAGAAAAAGATGACCAGTGAAGACACTTGCCTTGGGCCTAAAGTTCGTTGTGGGACCAACATATTCGTGCTGAGCTTTGGGCGTGCCCCAGGGGTGGTGCAGCTTGAAGCACTCGTTACAGTAACTAGCCTTGCAGTCCATACAGCTCTTCGTAGCCTCCTGCAGCTGTGGAGGCTTGCAGATGTTACACATGATCGCCACAGCGGCGCGAGCAGCCTGGCGGTAGCGCTCGACAATGCTCTCCAGGGTGAAGTTGCGGAACAACATACTGATGCCGCGCTCGCCAAGGTCGATGTCATGCTGGCAGCCCGGGCATGGGATGGTGGTGACCCGGGGAGTCACAGACCCTCTGCGCCACCCCGGGGATGAGATGGAGCCTGGAGGAGAGTGAAGGAGGACAAGTGAGAAAAGATCATGTGTAATGTAGATTCATAGCCTTGGGTCACCCAGCTGCCAATCTTGTCTGAGGCTCTATTTTGACATGTGAACAACCACGTTCTTTGACTTCAAATAATGCTGAAGGAATAGTTTCCAAGACAATCAAATAGGGGCTATGAAAAATGTGTGGCCCCGTTTGTGTTCAACAGATTCTGGGCTGAGTTTCACAAAAGCAGCATTACATCATCGGCACTGACTTGCCAAGAATGATCTTAAGGCAAAAATGCCTTTGATAACCCGTAGCCTTCACAAATAGGGCCTCAGCATGTCTCCCTTTGTGCTTTATTTCCACAATGACCACTACTCAATAGAGTCATGGATGTATGGAGCAAAACACCAATACAGACAATATTTCAAGTAGTTGTCTTACAGGGAAAAAAGTCCAGGAAGAGAGACAATCCAAGAACACTGGGGCAGATTGAGGAGTGATGAGATACAGGAGAGTCATGGGGAGGATAGCACCCTTGGAGCTTATAGGGAATACATTGTCTTTATGAGAAATTCATTTTCACACTGCAAGTCATTCAATGTTTACCACAGGAGTGAAGAGTGCTCACAATGATCTGGACAAAGGAAATAATTGTATTTCCCTAAAATGAATGATTGAGAAAATAAAAATGACAACCAGCATTTTCAAATCAAGCAATGCAACTGAACTATACTGTCAAGTAGAAAAAAAAATCTAGCAATTGAACTTTATTATCACATGTCCAGTTCAATGCATTAACACTTATTTTCACATGACAACAAAACTCCTCTTAAAGCAAAACTGCTTTCAAGAGTTTCTCACAATATTGTGCTTGTTACTGATGCAGCAGCATCGTAACAAGGCAGCAACATGGTAACATGAAGTGGAGACAAAGGAACTGATACACAAGGTCACATCACAGACGCAAGCAGGGTCTGTAAAACACTGTTATCACACACTGGAAGCCAGCAAACTGAAGTCAATACACGCAGAAATAAAAATATTGCTTCACGTTTTTGGGGGACAGGGGAAGCGAGGAGTGCTGGATTTATCTCAGTTTGCAAGCCAGTATTTCCACTCCGTTTCCAAGGACCTGAAAATTAAATCAAACACTCCTCAGGTAAGCGAAATACGGGAACACTATTTCAAAAACGGCACTTTGCAAAGAAAGGGGCAGCTGAGGGAAAAGCAGCGGCAGAACAGCAAACATATAAACTACGTGATATGAGTAGCCATGTGCATGCCGTGTGACCGAGTGACGTGAGCGGAACTGAAGACTGTGACAGTGCAGGGACAGTTTACTACCTAGAGGCAAAATCTGTCTGTGATCTGACAATAAACTGAACGACAGAGCTTTGTTTGCCACACATCGATCACCTTTCTTACCTGAATTCATATGACAAAGGGGAATTTAACCATGTAGTGTGATGTTATGATGAGAAACTTAGTCTGATGATGGTGATGAAGGTGACATGGTCTTGTTAAGACAAGTGAAGTCACTGGATGATAGGAGAGGCCTTCATATATAAACCAATGAATGATGCAGAAGGCCAGTTTCTAACCCTGCAAAGACAGTGAGTGCATGTATATACATGAGACTTTATTAATGTGCGTGTGATGTTGGGAAATTGCACAGTGACTCAGGCTCTGGTCAGGAGAGCAGGTGTGAGCGAACAGCGAGCAGACAGAAGACGCCTGCAGCAAAGTGTGTATGTGTGTTTGTGTACTGATCTGTGGCTCTGCAGAGGGAGGCAGAGTCGGAGGCAGAAACTGACGAGTCATTGCAGAACTGCTATGCTCCCGTTGTGCTAGGGCTTGGCTTTTCTCCCCCTGCACAAATCTTCAGACACGGTTTGATGCTTGAACTGATGTAGCATTTTTATGTTTCAGTCAGTCATGACAGAGATGACAACGTTATACTATAGGTGAGGGACAATTTATCATTTCTGTAATATCATTTTTTATTTCTAATGCGAATAAAAATTCTTTTGTTTGTTTAGGCTTGTTGAATGTTATTTTACCATCCAAACATTTGTGCCGACATTTTGTTTGATCAGCGGCTACCCGAGGGGAATGTGTATGACTGTAATTTGTAATACTTAATGGGAAAATCTGGGAAATGTTTCCTCATTTCTTATACAAACATAAAGTCTAAATCTAATGTTAATCCATTCACTGAATTCACTTTTTTAATACTGTATTGTTATTGATGACACCACATCTTATTTCATTGTTTGCTGCTGCTTGATTTCATTTCCAGGCAGCTCCTATTCTTTGAGGGGATTCATATAGAGAGGCTGTTTCTTATAAGACGGATTTCTCACCTGTGCTTTAAACACAGAAAATAATGACATTTTTATTAAAAACATCCACTGAGCATGTCAAATAGCTGCATTAGTCGGCCTAATCAGACCAAAAGAAAATAGGATTCAGTGTTGTTTTACTTGGATGGCAATCTCACACTTTGCAATTCATCACTCGCAAAATGATTAGAGGTAAGCTGAAACAGGTTTGTGTTCGTACAAACTGTTTCTCAAACAGTAATAATTGTCAAGTGAGGCATAAATAGTACCCTAAAGGCAAATGGATATCAGTCAGAAAAAGCCAGTTAAGAATTTTAGCAAGCCCAAACATACTGAAGGTTTACCCTCAGTATGTGCGTGTATATGTGTGTGTTTAACAGAGACCTACAGTTCTCCATTGCAATAAAGCAGCTTTACTTTGCCTCCATGTTTTACAAAATGAATGCAAAGCTTAGCTAGTGTACAGAGAAACACACACCAGGGTGTCAGGGCACATGCATTCCTGTCCAACTTCAACTCCTAGGAAACATCCTCACCCCTTCTCACTAATTTTAGTCTTGGCTCCCCACAATCCCTTTTTGTCACTTGCCAACCTCCCTGTCAAGGACATACCTCCCTTCGATTCCCGTCTCTCCTACTTTACTCTTCGTATTGTCGGCCTCCTCGTACGCTGACCCATCATCACTTTAAGGTTTTCGCTCTTCCCTTTTCTTTTGCCTTCACTCACTTTTGCCCTACCTACTTACAAAATCAAATAGCGAAGTTAGAGAAAATGGCAGACGAGAATTACCTAAGGCATTTTGCCTCTTCTAACAAGTCTCTACATGATTTGTGAATCTGGACTTCTTTTTTATGTTAACATCAGATAGGTTTTATGCTCAGTGGACGTTTTTAGGGATCACATGCCTTTAAATTTTGCCCATTACTACCCCAGCATTATGTGTTTACTGAAGAATTAGTAACAAGCTTTCAACTTTAAAAGCAGCAGCTAGAGTGACTCTCTTGAAAAATATACCTAAGGAGTGGTGTGAGTTTGTATGGTCATGTTGACAGGGCTAAAGTGGGCTAAGTAGAGAAAAGGTAGAACCAAACTAGGGTTTCACAGGGGTTCTAGTAACACTGTACTCACTACAGCTACTCAAAACACGGAGCCCGCGTCTACCTCGACTTCCAAACGACCTTCGCACTGTGGCTGCAAGCAATGAACAGAGAAGTGAGGTGAGACCAACAAGATAAATGAAACAATACATAATGTGAAGTGAGGTGTGAAACCAGTTATTTTTTTAACATCATGACATTTGGAGAAACAAAGCCAACTTAAAATTAAAATAAAACTTGTGGTTAAAAAAAAAAAGTGGTAATGCAGTTCAGACTGAAATACAAAAACAGAGCGATTAAAATACACATACAGGATGTGAACAGTTGTTAAAGTACAATTAACTCTTGATTTGTGCACTTCATTTGAGCACAAAGCCATACAACTTAGCAACTTTAACAGTATTTCACAGCTTTTCAGGACTAGAACTGTTTTGGAACAGTTTGCATTAAAGGAGTAGTTTGGCATTTTGGGAAATATTCTTATTTGCTTTCTTGCTGAAAGACAGATAAGAAAACCACTCATGTCTGTACACTCAATATGAAGTTAGACCCAGGATATCGTCAGCTTAGTTCAATTAGCATTAAGACTGGAAACAGCTAGCTCGGCTCTGTCCAAAGGTGAAAACGTCCTCCTATCAGCAGTGCTACACTACTACCTGCTTTTTACACTCAGTTTTTGTACATATTAAGCACCTTCACTCGACCGCTCCCCTTGAACATGCAGCTTTAGTGCATATTTAAGGTCCTTTTTCACAGATCAGCTGGAACTATTTTTTTAAAAGCCAGCTGTAAACAGCATTTAAACCAATTCACAGAGCTAGCATCAGCTGATAAAAATCTACCAGTGGCAGTTGTCATTTCAGCTGACAAAAGTCAGTTAGAAATGAGAAGCCCGCTTTTGTCTGCCTCTGTCTGAATTTAAGGACCCACTGTTTCGAAAGGTAGCACAGATTTTAGGTGGTAAATTTTAAACTGTGAGAACATAAAAACAGGAAACTGCAACATGAACTAGCTTCCTCAGCATATAGCACACAAACATGAGAGTGGTATCAATCTTCTCCAACCATTGGCAAGAGAAAGAATGAGCATAATTCCCAACATGTCAAACTATTCCTTTATGAGCACTTACACCAACTAAAAAGTGCAGTTGTCAAGAGTTAGCTGAACATAAATGCATCATGCTCTGTTTGAGCCTCAGTAACATAAAATAAGATGGAGTTGAGAAACTGATGGAAGTTTTAGTAACCGCCTTCCACTGCCCAAGCACAGCAAGGCTTGTCCAAGCTGCACACTGATAAATATAGCCTTAAGTCTTTTCTTTCTCTCTCTTCATCTAATCCCTCATTCATTCCTTACAGGCAGGTTGCATCACCATGACTACCACCATGATCTGATCTCCCAGTGCTGGAGGAGGTCTGCAGAATTACTCTGCCAGTCTGTTTTGGAGGTAATGCTCATAATGTCCTTGAAGGTTTCTTAAATATTCTTAAACACACTGATTATTTGTGTTTTGTAATCTGCTGATTAAATGCACTTAACACAGGAACAACCTTACTGAATAATCCCCAGGGGAATTCCAGTTGTACATGATCCGTTAATAGTTCATGTTAATGGATTGAGCTTAAAGTTTCTTAATGAGAAATACTACTAAATGAACTGTACATTACATTAACTTTAAAATGATAAAACGCAATGCATCAATTTACATTAAGTCAGAATGGGAATATAGACATAGCACTGACACAAGAGCTGTCCTTGTTCACACACCGGTGTGAGATTTGTTTACTCAAAACCAGGATTTGATTATTTCCTGCGTCAACAGATGCGGTGCTACCAGTGAAGAATGAACTCATTCAGGTTGAAGGAGGAGCGAGTCTGAATGAGGGAGGCTGTATTTGAGAGCCCAGTCTCAGTGGTTCTGAACCAGGACTGAATAGCTCCCAGAAAGCTGTTCACCTCAATGTACTCTGGGGATCTTTATAGCTCTGGTCTTCAGGTCTAGATTCTCAGTGTTGCTCTGAGATTACTTGGCATCTTAGGTTAAATCGATACCTGACAGCACCAAATCACTTGCCGTGTCCAAAATCTATACTACACAATGGTGTATGAACCATAAACAAATTTTTGTTCATACAGTTTCTTCAGTATCTATACAAGATAACCGTTTTATGCTAACAGTAAAATTACATAATACTACTTTTTTCCAGCTGCAAGCAGACAGTTTTGATCAAAATGGACTTGAGACACAGCTACAGAAAAGCCCAAAACCTAAAACTGCATTGAGTCTTAATGCACAAGTAAAACATCAGCAACAATTAGTGATATAGTGGCTTTTTACAGTATGTCCACTCAGCCATGTCTTGAGTTGTGTTCCAATCCCATTCTACATACTAATTTTAAACAGTATCAACAGAACTACACTATAATTGCCATAGTCTACCATTTTCGCCCTTAGTACAAACTGGTAAAATATGGTCTTATAATTCATATACCACTATTAAATTATATATGTGCACCTGTGGATAGCACTGCCAACAAATTCCATGAAGGGTGCGAAAAAATGTCAATGGTTTTAGTCTGTATACTGACCGTTTTGACTATACGAAATGTTGTCACCTCTCCAGTACATACTCAAAGCCTGCTTAGAATTAGTATGTGGTATGGAAGTCAGACACAGCTATGGTCTCGTCAAGAAGAGTGGACAGGGGTACAAATGAGACGACATCTTTACGGAGATGGCCTGTAGCCCAGAGCTCTTAGAAAGGCAGCCTTGTGTCCCACCATGCTGTTTTCAAGGCTCAGACATTGACCTAGTCAAGCTTGGCTGCAGCAGTGCCTTATGTTGAGCAGAGAACTTAAAAATGATGTGACAAGTTAATTTAGCTGCCTGTACCCCCCCAAACCACAGCTTTCGCTCCCTCCAGCTCAGCTTGGTTATAAGAGTTTAAAATGCCTTACAGGAGCTTACAGATATGCTTTGTTGGCTCATAACACGCACATATGCCTGTATATCTGATTAAAGGTGCAGTGAAAATGATAGCTACTCTTCTCTCTCTCTTCCTAAACCATTTTCAAATGAAAACATGAGCCCATGCATGATTGAAGGGGATGTTTGATGCCCCTGGGCCATTAGAGGCAGACAGTAAAGACAATTAGGGCTTGAGAGAGCTTGTCAACATTTCTTTTTTCTTGGTAGACAAAACTACAGCTTGTCAAGTTCCTCTGCCATCTCTTTAATGAAGCCTGTAAAAGCAAACAGGATTAAAAGAATAAGTTACGACTGACAATATCATGGCTGAGAGGTAAAATTATCAAATCATTCTTATGTTTGCTCTAGTTTATCTAGGACAAGAGAGGGAGGAGGGGCGGTGTCTGCGCCACACTAAAGCCCAGATATCATACAATAATGCTTTTTTGTCTTACTCAGAGTTTCCATAAGCCTATTCACTGCCAACATTACATTTGCATTGGCTTGAGATTTGCTTATTGGTTCATGAAATCCCCCTCACAGTGGCACAATCCATTTTATTTGTGAGTGAATCAAATATGCACTTCTATTTGTGACTACATATTTCCTTATATGAGAAATCTTTGAACCTTTTGTCCTTTTCTACAGAGCTAAATCCAGGATCCAGCCACTGAAACCTGTTGAATGCAGCGACTGAAATGACAGCAGAACTAAAAACTGAAGTTGAGGGAATTGGGGGAGGACAGTGAAACAGGAAGTTGGCATCACTGACACAAAACTAGTATTGCCTTCCTTGGAAGCTATTGCAAATGGCCAAAGATGCATTTGATACAAGCATTTCTTATCAGCAATTGCCTGATCATTAGCATCCATCAGCTCACATAACAACTCAGATAATCGGGCTGATCGGCCTGCCCCACAACAGCATGAGCACAGTTCCTACTAATGCCTCAACGAGCTGTTGTGAAATGCTTTCAACCTTGGAGAAATGTGACACCCAGTTCCCTGCGCTAATCTGTACACAATAAAATTCTCCCTGTAAAGAACATATTTCTACAACCTACAGAGAAAATAAATATTTTTGGTTCCTTACCCCGAGACCCACCTGATCTCACAAGCCTATCTAGCCTCTCCATGGAGGGAGAGGGAACCCTGGACCTGGGACTGCCCGGCAGGGAACACTCTGAGCCTGCATCAAAGGAGTCCTCATGGTTCTGCATCAACAGCTCCCGCACACACTTGTGGCAGACGCTGTGCTGGCAGGGCAGGATCAGTGGGTGGGTGAAGAGCTCCTTGCAGATGGGGCAGATCAGCTCCCTCTCGATGTTCTTGATCGGGACCTGGTGATGGAGACAAGATTGCTGAAAACAGCCAATATAGACACATGTTTGCATGAGACACCACCATCCTTTAACGCAGGATGAAGATGACTTAAAAACAAAAGAATAGAAGGTGAACACAAAGACAGAAATGATAACTTCAGTGTTCGGAGGCGAGGATACAGCTTTCTTTGATTGTCTGAGAAACAACCTATTATTAGGACATTTTAGATGGAGCTAAAACAGGCCTATTGTCTGCACTTCAAGCTGTGAAAACAGCATTTTGCTGTGTCACTGAGAAGGAAAACTGGCCTTTTAAGTGGCATAGATTCAGGTTAATATGTTCATTTTGAAAAACCACTGATACAGTCACAACAATAACAACCAACCACGGGGTCTTTAACCATGTTTCTGATACATTACATAAGACAGGATTAAGCCCGGCTAAATATAGACAAACAGTAGAATACGCGATTCCTACAGCTCACGTTTTAACATCTGAAACACGAATCCAAAACGAATCAGTCCTCCCGTGTTTAACGACTGATTAGTTCATTTATTTCAGGTGGTGTGATAAAAAAAACGACCCACTAAAGTCTAACCTCTGTCTGCTTGAACAAAGCAGACACACACAGTATACACACACACAGTGTGTGTATACTGTGTGTGTATACACACACACGCCTCCGCGCGTGTTAAAAGACAATATCCAGAAACATAGAGGAAGTTTAAACAGAAAGGGACCAACGGCTATGTTCCCAAGCCTGTTCAAAGCCAACTGTGTCATAAAATAACAAAGACTCGAATTAGCAGCACTTTACAGCTCTGCTAATTGTGGTTAACTTTTTACAGTCTCTGGTCTCTTAACACGAGCAGCAGAGACGCTACAGGCTGTTAAACAATGACGAGTCTACAAAACGTTTTTAAAATCATCTTCCCAACTCGGGTAAATCCTCTCTTTACCCACTTACCGCAACTGTGCTGCTACGCCGCATCTCTGCAGTCATGGTGAGGGGGAAAAATTTAGCCTCTTGTTAATGTGGATGAGTTAAAACGCCTTCACTGGCGTTTTCTTTTTTGTTCGGCCTATAAACAACTTCTTCTCGGACGCGAGGAGAAGATGCCGACAGCGCGGACGGCGGAGTGAATTTAAATAGAGTGACGCTGCTGGGAGAGGCAGCTCCGTGGTGAATCAGCAGCCAATTCACTGCTGCAGTGTGCATGCAGGCGGACCGACACAGGGGGTGGAGAGAGAGAGCGAGAGCGAGAGCGAGGGGGGGAGGATTGGGTGGAATCTCCATGGGAACTATTGCTGCCTTCATGTGCTCCACGTAAATTTTATTTAAACCATTAATTCAACTTATCGCACTGTTGCTGTTATCAGGCTCGGGTGAGTCAGCACTGGGTTTGCATGCAGTTAAATCTGCAACCAGTCTGATCGATGTGTAGATTAAATAGCTCAACTTCATTCACTTTATTGTGTGATTTGAACTAAATGCTCCAACATGCCGACATGCAGATGTTTAGCAGAGTTCACCACTAAAGCTAATATTTGCTAATTGCTAAATAGAAACAGCTGAGGATTATGGGGATGTCTGCAGTTTTGCAAGGATTTGGTTATTAACCCACCCTATTAGATATTGGGTATGTACCTTTACCTGCTGGTGGCAACAGATGAAAGGGATTACCAAAGTCAGCATGCACTATCCTCTGGGGAACATGAATTCTGTATTAAATGTCATAACTATCAGATAGTTGTTGAGATATTTGCACTTAACCAAAAATGTCAACTTGCAGGTGGAACTAGAGGAGAAGTCAGGGGAACACTAGTTATAGCAGTTCATCCTAAAGCAAGTATGAATGTGTGCACCAAATTCTGTACCAATTCAACCAGAAAATATCAAGCTGTTTTACTGAAAACCCTGCTGTTGATACTAGAGAAACAGTCAGGGAACCCCCAGTCATTATCTAAGACCCATGAGTTTATTATAGCATATTTATCTGCAGTCTAGTTGTTGGGATATTATTTCGAACCAGAAATGCCAATCTGCTTTTGCTGCTAAAGGTGAAGTCAGGGAATCACCAAACTCAGTAGGGTTCATCCCCTTAGGACAATGAATGTCACATTGCATCTCATTCAATATTTCTTGATATTTTTCAGCCTGAACCAAAGCAGTGGACTGATAAGCACTGCCACAAAAAGAGCCACTCTGCATGGCTTAAACTACAGTACTATAATCATTATTAGCACCTGTTAAACACAAAATACAGCATGATTGCACGGAAACAAAAATTGTCTCAAATAAAGTGACAAACAAGTTGCAATACAAAATGAATTGGGCAATGGGTTAAATATCTTGTATGTGGAGATAGCAGTGTTAACAGCATGAAATAGGTCTACTGTTATTGCACCTGTAGCAGTAAAAACAACAGTTGTTTTGGTCTGCTGAGAAAAGTGACTGAAGAATCTTGAGGCTCTATATGTAGGCGTACTTATACAAAAAACAATAACAAATGTTCTCAGGTTCCACACACAATCTTGCACAATATTTATATAAAATAGACTAGTTAGGTTTTCATAGTCTTTGGTCTGACAGTAAGCTACTGTGTTCAGCCCTTACATAAGTTTGTCATGCTTTACAAAAGGGGCCCATGAAAGCTACAACCTCTGTTCACTTTATATTCTCTACTAATGTCAGTGAGTTTGCTCCATTATTTCAAGAGATTTATTGTCTGCTAATCGCTTGCTGCAGTAGCTATGGTAAGGTCTGCAGTTCATTTTATAGTACATTGGGGCCCCCTAGCAGGTCAACCCAACAATGTTTTGGTTAAAGAACCAAATGGACCATGAAACATCTATTGGGAGTTTTGGGAGGGAGCTGTGATTTGTTAAGGAAACAGTGTAGCAAATGTGCACAGTCACTGAGGGCACTGCAGGCATCTGTCTTTTGAGTCATTCACTTATCCTTAGCATCATACAATAGAGACACTTTCAGTAGGCAACAGAGGTCCCATCCATTTCCAGTTTTATATCCACAATCTATTTTCTGCCACAGTTTTATAACAGTAAAATGTTTTGCTTGAATATTCTGTGGGTGCAGCCTTTAGAGACCTGCAGGACCCATGGGACCTCAAACACAAGGGCGAGGATAAGTGCTTGCCTGCTCGCTAAAACATCCTAATGGCTCTGAAAAATCCTGCATCATTGTTCAAGTCTTTGATCTATTTTCATTATCAAAGCAAAAGATTTCTTGAATTTTCACCACCGGCTGTATGTGCTGCTGATTCACAGATCAAACTTTAACACTTAACAGTATGATATTCGGTGTATTTAACCCTGGTCCAAATCCATTGAAAACATTGGCATCTTAATTTTGTTTATTCTCTGTGATCATTCTGACACTACAGAGAAACCTTGTTGCCCTTTTTGTAAGACCGGCCTGATTAAATTTTAAAATATCACTGAATTCAGCAGCCAGTGAGTCAATCGTGTGTACAGTCTGCTCTTTTTTTCATCACACACATGAAACACACGCACATACAGGTCATGCATGCATGGATGAATGTCAGAGATTGCCTGTGCGGTGCATTTCAACAGATTCTGTCAGTAAAAAATGGGTGAAAAGGGTAAAGACACCCCCCACCCCACATAGACACATACACACCGCAGTAACCTGGTGCCCTGTCTCACTGCACAGCTGCTGCATGTTGACGGGGTCTTGTTGCGTTGGGACGGGCATAATTACTGCGGTGTGTGTCTGTGAGGGTGGGGGTGCGCCCGCACTGCCATTTTTGACGAAATCTGTTGATAAACTGCGGTCTCTGACGTTCGTCCATGCGTGCGTGACTTTATTGATGACGCGACCGTTCATGTTATTGAAAGGCAGACTGCGCGCATTGACTCGCTGGCTGGCAATTCCGGTGATATTTTAAATTTGATCGGGCCGACTCTTTGAGAACGGCAACTGCGCAACGGTGTCAGGTGATGCGGAAATGAAACGAAATTGGACCGGCTCGGTGGTTGGACCGGGGACCAGCTACCGGGAATATCGCCGGTTGAGGTGGTGGGGTTTGATGCTGGTCGGCAGCCGACGAAGAATCGAAATCTTTGGCGATAATGGTCAAATAACGAACAATGATGCCAGACCCTGGAGCCAGGCACAGCGACGGTGCTGTCCTCGCCGCTATCGTTCAATTGTAGATCTGCGAATCAAAACTGCGCCTGAAATATTCAAGCAGGCATTGCGATTATAAAACGTGACTGAAACGGGTGTGGATATAAAACGGAAATGAATCAGGGACTCGGCCTTCTGACCAGCGCCGAGATAGTGAATGACTCGGGCGGGCCTGCGTGCCTCAGTGAGGCAATGCATTTACGCTGTTCGCCAACAAATCGCAACTCCCAAAACTTTTGATAGTGTTCATGGTCCATTTGATTCAGCAACAAGGCGTTGTTGAGTTGACCTGCTGGGGAACTGATAACATAAAAACAGACTGCGGGCTGCCATAACTGCGCGGCGAAGCGAACAGCGAACAATAATGCTGGCGAAATAATGAACGAAACTCACTGTTTGATATTGAAATATAAAAGTGAACGAGGTATGGGCACTATAGCGCCTGGCTGTGAGGCTGTTTCAGCAGCTTACTGTCGAACCAGAACTATGAAACAACTGGTCTGACCCCATAAATATTATGAACCCTGTTGGAACTACAATTTGTTGTTGTATAGTATGCTGCATATGGAGACCTCAGATATTCGATGCTCGGCGGACCAGGTAACTGTTGTTTGCTGCTGGATGCGGCAACGGTAGACCCTGTGCTGTTGTGCCTCACATGCAAGACTGTTGGCCACGGTCGACCTGTGTGCTGGCATTTGTCACTTTGTTGGACAGTTTACTGTTTCCGTCCCGATCGTAACAACCGACGGTAGTTTGGCTGGTGGCAATGTGATTGTAGTGCTGTGGTTTAAAGCCATGCGAAATATTCTTTGATGACGGTGTATCGATCTGCTGGTTCGGGCTGAAAAATATCGAAATGACCAGATGAATGCAATGTGACGTCGTGTCCTGAGATGAACCCTGCGGTTTGATGATTCTGAACTTCGCCGCGGCAAAAGCAGACCAACATTCTGATTCGAAGCGCGAACACGAATAAACTATGCTATAAACTCGTGAATCTTCGACTGTTGTTTCATTTCTCTGAAAACATCAACAACGGACACTAAATAAACACAACGATATTCTGGTTGAGTGATACGAAGGCGATGCCCTATGCGCAGAACGAACTGCTATAACCAGTACAACTGCTGCAATTGACCTGATTGCGTGTCTGATGGATATGACATTTATTCATTCATGTTCTGAAGGATAGTGCATCGCGACTTTATTGTCCCTTTCGTCGCGCCAGCGAGCGTATCTGACAGGGTGGGTTAATAACCAAATCACTGCAAACGGTGTCCCTCGTCGGCTAACTGACGGCGGTAACATCGTGGCACGATGATGAGAACTCGCTGGCTGCGTAATCGGCGTGAGCATTTGGTTCAAATCGCAACAAAGCGAATGATGACTGTTGTCTGCACGTCGTCCGGGCTGATTGCGGGCAACTGCGCCCGGCTGATGGCGCTCGCCAGTGGCGGCAACAGTACTAATTAATTAATGGTTTAAATAAGTACGTGGAGCACATGAAAGGCGACAATATTGTCGCCAATCACTACTCGCTCTCACCTGTGCTACGCGATTAATTGACTTCTTCCGTTCACCACGCAGGCTTTACCTCTCGCTTCCATACAGGGCCGAACAGAGAATGAGTGGGTCAGGGCCTCTCTATAGGTTATTCAATTTTTTATTAACAGAAAAAAACCTCTGATCTTCTTACTATATCACAATAGAGTTATGGGATGTCGCAGTACTTAATACAATAATGTAAAATAATATAACTGACTAAAATATAAGATTACATTAATACTTTTTGACTGCATAGTGTTGGTATTAATATGCTGCTAGAGTAGGAGAGGCACACACCTGATATATTTTAACGGTAATAGAATAGAATAGAATAGAATGAAAAACGTGGGTCTACCTATAGGCTATTCATCACAGAAGGAGGTCTATTACTACTCAATAGATTAAAGTGTAGAATAGAGTAATATTATGGGAGAATATGATTACTCAATAATATAATACAATATACAGAATTGAACTGAGCCGAATAGGTTTTGTATTAATAGCCTACGATTATAATAGCAGAAGCATACACTTGAAATCATGTTACAGAAATAGAATAGAGTAGAAAAGGTGTGGATCTAACCATAGGTAATTCAGTTAATAGAACAGAGAATAACCTGTGAATCATTCAGACCACGTTACAACATCAGAATAGAGGTAGTAGTATACTATTATATAATGCATTAAAATGAATAGAAACTGTTGGTCCTTTTATGTTACGAATAGGATAGAATAGAGCAGAATAGAATAGAACAGGCAGAGGTGTGGGTTTGTCAGCATTCCTAACGGTCCTCTGACAGCCCCGCAGGCTGGGCCGGCGCTGCTGCTGTCGGGTGCACGTTGACAGACAGACCGGTGCTGTCAGAGGGACCGTAAATCATCCCGATGGGAACTCACCTCGCCCCGCTCGATCCGCTCCACGATGCTGGCGAACTCCGTCATGTCCTCCGAGTCCGACATGGTTACAGATGATGGTGATGATGATGATGATGGATGTACAGTATAGAGACCGGTCAAGGCGCTCACAGGAATATTAAAATGTAAGAGAAAGAAAACACACACACACACACACACACACACACACAAGCAGCAGCTGCGGCTTAAAAGAAACAATTGGATCAAAATCTTCACGGCTCCACAGGAGGAGGTGAGATCACATCAGGAAAGAAGAGCCGCTCCTCAGACCACATCCTCCTCACCATCCTTTCTCCTCCCTCCCTTTCCGCACAGGCTTATGTTTGTCCGTAGAGCGTACGGTACATGCGCCGGCAACAGCGAGAAGCCAATTTTATTTTAGTTTGCCTCATCTTGGAGGGAAAACCCCGCCCTCGTCTCCTCAGTACTGTACCATCTCCCTCCTTCGCTCTCTACATCATCCCTCAGCGGCGATGTCTCGACTCACAGAGCCCTTTGTATCCGCCTGATCTGTCATTTATCAACCCGCAGTGAAAGACTCCCGTTTTATCCACCACTCACTAAAAACAATCATAATAATCTCAGGCTGCAGATTAAAGGGGCGGGGTGGGCGGGTGGGGGGTCTTAAATCTATTAGCGCTGCGTCCAGTCCCAGTCAAGTTGGGCATTTACGCACGGCTGGCCGCGCGCTCATGTGTGCATATGTTGCTATATATGCGCTGTTTTCTGCTCACTGCGACCCAAATATGTGACTGTGGCAGCGTTTTTGCTCTCACAATCCTCTGTTGTTGGGTGGGTTTTGGGAGGAGCTGCCCCCCTCACGAATGTGACAGTTTGAAATAGACCTGTTTCATGCATGAGTCGGAATGTGAGGCGACTGCGTGAGGTCGGATTAAGTTCGTGTTTTTAATTTTTCTGGCAATGCCACTTGTTCCGCGTCAACAGATGGCCTCATGGCTTCACGCGGACATGTTCCACCCCATTGAGCATGTGGAAGAGGTGGGGGGTGGGGGGGCAAACAGGCAAACTGCCCCGACAGAGAAAACGGCGCTTGACAAAACTAATAACTCACCCACCAACCGACCAGTGTTTCCAAAGGCTCCCCAACACTGAGATGATCTCTGTTAAGCGACCACAGTGGAACAACATGGTTTCAGTTTGGAAAAGCTGTCATCTCTGTGGTGAAGCTGTCATATTTAAATCTTAACCCTCCATTTTAAAATGTCCTTACCTCACATACATGGTAATTTTTTTTTGGTCTGACTTCTCATTTTGCCAATAAAACAAAGTATAAAGCTGCCAAGAGCCCAAAATAAAAGATAGATGACACACTGTAAAAATGCACAAATCTTTAGTGATTATCACTCAAAATATGATTATGGAACAGTTCAAAGTTGTAAAAAAAAAATGTGTTTCACTGTTCATACACACACATATACCAGAAACATGTAAGAAATAAAACTAAAATAAGGTCTATTTACATGTTCAGTGTTTTTTTTTTGTTTGTTTGTTTGTTTTCCCATCTGCTTTTTGCCTGGTTTGATTCTGAAACACATCCTGTATGGGGATGCCTCATTAGAAAGTTGTACCACCTTGGCTCACTGGTAACTGCAGCTATATGACCATTTCAATAGACTCTTGGGGCAAAGATGAGAGAAGTACTCATATAATATCTGTGGAAATGACACTTGACTGGCCCATAAAAAGCCACATAACTGAGCCACAGTGCCCTCCACTTGACTTAATAATCAATAGACTGCATTGATTAGTGTGTTTTACCAGGTGGGATTGATTCAAGTTAAATAACTACAGAGGATACAGCTCTTCTATCTGTGCATATAAGTTCACCCAAGGGCCTGTGGATCATTAAAAATGAGTCATTCACATCACATGGTGCAAAGCAGTAAACACGCTGTGTATTTGTATACTGGTGTGGTAGCAACAGCTACATTAAACAAACAACACAACAACAGAGGATGGAAACATGAAGGCCTGTGTCCTCTGGGTTTGCATGTACTTTACAATTTTACCACAATGATTTTTTTTTTTTTTTACTGCAAGAAAATCTGAGTCATCAAAGTTCACCAAACCAGATTTAAACATGCGTTTTCTTCCACTCAGCCTCTCCTAGCTGGTGGTAATATAGGGTTACATGTCTCATATAGAGAAGTCTGGTGCCACACAGATATAAGTTGTCTGTTTAACAAGGGACCATAACCACACCCAGACTACAGCTACAGCTGACTGTCAAGGGAGCATCTCCAGACAGTTTGAGTCTGGGTTGGGCTCCGTTCACCAGGGAAGAAAATACATTTCAAACCTTATTCTTTTTGTTTTTTAAATTTCTTTCTAACTTAAAAAAAATAATAAAATGTGTGATCATGTGCTGTTTATATTTTTATTACCTCCCCATCCAACTAAGTATCACTAGACCACATTTGTCAGGATCATATTTCCTAATCAGTGCCAACGGTGAAGTCTGTGACTGTGCTATGCAGCTCCCAGGTGGGACTCTATGTGTGTGTTTTGCATGTGAGCCAGTGAAACTGCCCTTCCCCCAGGCTTTTAATTATGTCTTAGTCACTGACCTAACAAAGAGCAGATAAAAAAATCATCAGACACTAAAGCACAATTCATCCACATTGCGGACGAATGAAAGACAATTGTGGCAAATTAGGGAAAATGCTGACCAGTTGTTACTTTTGAAGTTAAAAATAGAGCAAGATTTGAGTCATCCAGCCACACAGAGCCTGCTGAGAGGAAAAAGAACTTTACACAGAAACTCCACTGCTGTGGGTAATTGTACAACATCCAAATGAGTGATGACACAGTAACTTCACGTTAGACTACTTACATCTTGAATGTGCACAGGAAAGGAAAACCACACCTAACCCGAAAAGAAACGAGGACATGATGCAGGACTGACATGTTAGAGATGGATATTTTGATTTATGTTTTATCTAATTTCCCACTAGTTGTAACAATGCCTTCACCTCATTTTAATTACACCTTAAACACCGTAGTACACACCAATACCAAAGACTGATGGATGACTCTACATGAGCTGAAAATCAAAGAGAATCTGAAAGGGCTGAACATGCAGAATCTATGGGTCAACCAAAGAATAAAGAAATGTTTCATTTCTCCTTTCCATACAAATCTGAGATCTATATGCACAAAATATGTAAGTCACACACAAACAAACCCACATAAACGAAAACTACTGTAAAAGTTAGTATGTGTTTTTTATTCACCATAAATACAGTACGCACTGCCAAGCTAGAATCAATGTCACTGTCCTCAAATTCAAAGCTGAAGTACTATAATACATCACATACAAACATTTTCATATCCAATTCTCCTATCTGTCTCACTGATGTAGTTGTAAACATTTTTTTTTCATCTTGAGCACTTGCACAATAGAAGTCACGTATTTATAGACATTTACATAGTTATCTACACTCAAAATTTCTACAAAGCATAGAAAAAATAAATTCCATTACATTTATTGTTACATTGTTTATTATTACATTATGTATATTAGTTGGTGATAGAGCAAGGGTTCATGATCGACCACATGTGGCATTTTGGCTGCATCTCGAAAGACTATTCAGCTTTAACATCTCTGGACCATCCGAACAGCCTGCGCTGCAGCCTTCTGTAAAGCCTTAAGCCACGGTCCCCTCTTTTCATGCTGTGGGACCAAGAGCATCGACTGCAGCGTGGTGTGGCCAAAAAAAAAAAAGGAGGAAGATGGAATACAATAAGTGGTGAGATGCAATCTTCATCTGCAGTAAGTGGCAGATCCATCCAATCTTTAATCCTTTCTAAAGCAGAGTAAGCATTTATGGGTTCTGCCACAATGAATTCTTCCCACCTTCTGGATCGATCAGACAGTGAAGGGGTAAGAGTGAGAGTATTCAGAGAGCAGTGACCCAAACAGTACTACGTGAGGCACATTTCAGAGTCAAGTCTGAGTGAGTGGTCTTGCCATGTGATTTGGCCTGTGTATGCTGAGGACAGAACCCAGCTGAAGGAGGTTGAATAAGTCGTAAAAGTCACTTCAGAAGATGCATGAGAGACATTGTCATTCAATTGCAATTGATCTGGCTCCACAGTGGTTGTGCAGTAGTAGCAGTTTTCTTTCAGTGCACTTTTGACTCAGCGCCACTCACATTTACTGCAGATTTAGGACATTTCATAACTACGCAGCCAAAAAAATGGATACTAAAATATTTTGTGATGAATAATTCAAAAGCTAATTTTGTTGAGCTTGTATTATCATGTGATTTGTGTGTCTGAGGCTCGATTCAGCAGCAGCAATAACAGTGGTAAGTAACAAAATGTTTGGGAAAAAAAAAACACAACAGCAGGAGAGAAGAAGGCTAGATCAGCAAAAGTAACCGTAGCAAAGCCTATTGTCTCAGGAAAAAACAGAAAATAATATGACACTATATGATGGAGGTAAACAGCAATTGCTTTTGCATCAAAACAAGGCTCTAACACTGGAGGTTTGGTCAGGGTTCAGAGAGGAGATTCCAGCCTCCGACGGTTTACTTTTAATAATAGATGGGTCAAATTATTTATTTATTCACTTCTCCTCCTCTCTTCTCTCCTTTCCTCTGTCTGACTGGTCTGGTTTCTAAGTCTGAAAAAGAGGCCAACTTGGCGGGAAAGTAGATGCAAGGCAAGGTACAGCTTCATTTTAGGCAGAAGAAAGACGAGCACTGAGGGGATATTATTTTTATATTAAGTCAGAGATGGGGCTAGTCACAGTAGACTCCTGCAGGTACCATGCTGCAGACAGGCCACTGTATTTCTGGCCTGCTGTGATATTTTCTCCTTCTTGCTTGTCAGGTCAGGGAGCAGGTGTTTGTCGTGGCAGCGGTCTTGTAATGAAAGGGTGTGGCTTCAGCAGGGGGCTGGAGGAATCTGTGAAGCTGGTAATGTCTCTTGCTGGGAGTCAGAGCACTGATGTGATGAGAAGGCTAGAGGAACCAGCTCAGAATTTCAGTGCCTATGTGTCACCATGATAGGATCTCATTAGGATTTAAAGCTACAAGTTTCCAATTTGTAGCTCAGCTCAAGGGCAAGAAGGCTGGAAGTGGCTTTTTAATGACTGTGGGTAGCACTTCAGAGATGGGAGTCCAGGGGTTACATGGTACGATTACAAACCGTGGTCGAGTCTTGGTGGAAGTCAACATCTCAGGACACAAAAGGATGTGACCAGCATGTTGGATAACAGCTGTTTCAGTAACCTGACTCTCAGTGGCACATTCTGCTCATGTATATTGTTTTTTTGTTTTTTCCTGCATCCTTTCTGCTCTGAAAATAACAAGACAGTTTTCACCACTGTTCAAAAGAATACATTTCCCCAAGTTATGATACCACTGTCTCATCTTTCTCCTATTGATTTCAGGGCAGCCAGTGCCTTGAAGGGAGTATGGAGGCTGGTGAGGGAGGGTAGCTCAGATCAGTTCAGGGTTCAGCAGTCAGGGGATGTTGGGGCAGGATTTGGGGGGGGGGGGGGTAGATCTGACCCCAGGCTCTTTGCTGCCTTTCCAGTGAATTTCATCCAGGCAGTCATGTTATCATTTAAATCTCTTGATCACTGAACAAAGCCTGCAATGGTGAAACTGGAGGATGCTGCTGAAGTGAGACACTCAGGGGAGTAAACCTGCCAGACTGGTACCAGCTTTGGGAGTGGAAAGCTTGAGGCTTTCTAGAGGTTCAAGAGCAATGCAAGGATGGAGATGTTATGAGGGCAAAGAAGCAAAAAACCTTATATATACTGTCTGGAGGACAGTGCCTTGAATTGTTTTTTTTTTTTTTTTTGATGGTTTGTTTTTTGTCCAAGAATGTAGAAATGATAATCTAAAATTAATATGAATATTTGCGTTAACGGTTTCCACATTTCCCCCCCAAATTATGACTGGGCTTATACTGGTTTGTGAGGACAAATGAAAATCAATCTGACTTATTTGTAATATTGAATATAGGGTCATTATTAAGCAAAAGCCTAGCTAGTCAATTCACATTAATTAGACCAACTGGCTCAAAAACCTTGGTTTAGTCCATAACCATTTCAAAATATAATTTAGATGTTCCCTAAGTCGTCCTCAGCACCTCTCCTCAGAATGTGAATGGATGTTTTATATGTCCATGTGAATGAGCCCATGGTGTTCATCCTTCATCCTGCAGAAAGCTTACAGCAGATTGTGTTGTTGACCATGATGATGGTGCTAAGGGGCAGAGAGCTTCCAAAACTTTCTAATCTAAAAAGTTCGCAAAATTGAAGCATCTGGAATTTCTTCAAGTCTCCAGTGACTCAAATTTGACTTTCTGGCACATAATTTTATTCCCACAAACCACAATGCACATTGTTATTAACTACTGTCTACTGATAAAAAGGCAGCAAAAAATGTGGCATGTATTGCTTAACAGAAACACTGCTTCAGATAAACTTAAAAATGAGCTGAAGTCTTAAAAAAAACCTTCTTGATTCCTGAAATAAGAAGGCCTTTCAGATGAGTGGCCAAACATCTTCAGCGAAAGTCCAGTTGCCTTTGACTGCCTACAGTTAGATGTTCCTGATTACTGAACCTGTTCAGAGGCAGAGGCCTGTGGATCATCCTGCTGTCAGTGCTGTCTGCTGCAGCTGCCAGTGCTGTCCCTCCATGTCTGCTGCAGCTGCTGGAGGCGCTGAAAGGCTCTCTGGGTGATGTTAAGAGCTGGGTGGACCTTCCTCAGGCTGGGCTCTCCGATCAGAGACAGACCGCACAGCCCCAAATAGGCATGGAGAGGGTCTGGCGTACCGGAAATGGAGAAGAAGGAATGGGGAGGGATGAAAGAGTGAGAGAAAGGATGGTGAAAAGAGAGAAACTAGGTCAGAGAAGGTACCATGTATCACAGCAGAAGCAACTGCATGTGACAGGTCTGTAGCATTCAGAATAATCAGATATAAAACAAGCATGATGGTTGTCACCTTGCTGTCCATTACTGAATCAATAAAACAATAACCTCATCTCACATAAAAACCACCATTATGCAGAAGCACTGTTTTTGTTGCACTGCCTCCTATGAGTAGATATAAATAATGCACACAGGTTGGCCCCATGACCCTTTCCCTCCCCTGGGACCGGCATAAAAGCTGTACAGCAAGTAAATGGATCAGTAATTGAGTTATAATGAAGTGACAGATGATGGGACACAGACATCAGAATCAATCAAAGCACCATTAGCTGCATCAATCGGGATTCATGACGACTCAATCTCAAGGTTGTTCAGAAGACATGTCTGGACTAGTCTCAAGTTTGAGGTGAGATTTCATTTAAGGATATTTCTGATTAAGATTTATGTCACAAATTGTGATATCTGGCACCAGTATACAAAATGACACATGAAACAATCAAACGGACACATTTTCCATCACTGTGTGCGAACACTTTCACATTGCCAAATTGGTTTCCATTATCGTATGATACACTGTCATATAAAAATATTGATTATAGCTGCTTTAAGACATTCCCTTCAACATGTATCATTATCGAGTGGCTTTGCCCCACACTATCACATGAAACTACTGGGCCATTTCACTATTCCTGAGAACCTAGCTGTGCATTTTGGTCACAATAACACAGTTCTTAATCAAACCATATCTGAGAATGGATTTTCAAAAGAGAAACCTTTCATACAAAATGACCCTTTACAAGACTGATGGTTTAACAGCAAATTCTTATAACATTTTGATCTGTGGTTCCTCACTTGGGCACCTACTGTATTCAGCTACTTTTATAGCTATGAAACCAGACAATGAAAAGAGCTATGGATCCGTTTGTTGGGGTCATGACGACAGATGCTTTTATTACAACTAAATTCAATCAGTTTAGACTGAGATTTTAACCTCTCTGTCTTTATGTAATGCCGACTGTTCCGGTCAAAGAACATTTGGATAAATTTGGCCCAGATCTGCTTGACAAATACACCACTTTCTTTTGTTCTATGTTATTGTTGCCTTCCTATCTTACCAGACCAGTTCCTGTGCATCAGTAGGTGTGCATGACTGCACTGTTAAAGTACACCCAAGTCAATGTTATCTGTACCCATACTGCAGTAGAGTTCCTTTTATTTCCTAAAATTCTCTTTTGTTCAGTAGTATTTATGAGGCTTTGTCAATGCAGCGTCTGTGCCTCTTTGTTTCTTCCAGCCTATCTTCCCTGCCTTGTTCCTGTAACGTGAGCTCGATCTCCTGTGTCCTCAGGCTGCCGACGCACAATCAACTCATCAATTACACATTACAAGGGCAAGCAAGAACACACGGGCACATACACACACACACACAAGCATATATGCACCGCTGAGTTTAGGGTTACAAGGCTTTTCCATTGATCTCAAGTGAGAGCTGCCAGACACAGCTCCACTGGCGTCTCTGCACCTGTGGGAGGGCAGGGGTAATGACTATTCATCCGAGAAGAAAAAAAACCGAGACACAAACTGCTCTATTTCCCAGCAGTTCAAAGTTTATCCTTGATGTGAGATCTTTGAAGCTACTGAAATAAACAGCAACAATATGCTGAACAGCAACCTCCGCATAGTCTATTTGGTAGTCTCCCCAGATGGACAGTAAACATGCCGGCTCACAAACCCACCCTGCCTCCACTCCTGTAGCCTTTCCAATGGGAATGGCAGTATTCTGTAAATAGCTTTCTCTTAGTATCTTTTTATTTGCACTCTCCCTAGTAACTATGGCGTCGACTCTAAAGATGTTCTGGAATATCCACATCACCAAGTCAGTCATTTTACCTGGATAGCTGTCCGGCCCGTTTGGCGAATCCACCTGCTTGATCCTGAGTGGACAGGATGGCTCCTGTTCTTATCAGTTTGTATACTGGAACACATCCCAACAGCTGGGACAGGGTGGTAGAGAGAGCAAAGAAGGGAAAAGTTTAGTAATGTAACATGTAGGAGAAAATATAAAAACTAAACATGCCTCAGTATAAATCTGAGTTGTTAACTATTTTTCAGCTGTGATATCACTGTATTTAATTTCATAACAGTAGGTTACTGAAATAAATCAGCTTTGGAGTATTCCCTATTTATACAGATACTAATTGGAGACACCTTGTTCTCCTCAATGTTTGCCATACTGCACTTTTTGCCATATACAAATATTTTATTTGAGCCACATACATTTGTGTCCCTCTTCTTCCAATTTTATTGAAATTCACAATTTCCGTGTATTATATTTGCTTATGTAGGTGTGTGTGTGTATGTCACAAGCACTCACTTGGCTATTTAGCTCACAGTTTTTCTAGAGTATGTGTGCATTTGTGTGTACCTCCTGGCATAGTTATGACCCACATGCTGAAAAGTTTGCTCAGAGATTTTTAGAATTGTGTGTATGGCTGTGGATAGTAGCCCCAGTTATTTAAACATTGCCGTGCTCTTTCTGTTCTTACTTTTCCATCCTAACTTAAAACCCAGCTGCTATCAGTCATTCCTGTATGCAATACCATTTTCAAATGTGCAATATCTGTATTTAGATTCAATCTGTCTCTATAGATAGTCCTGTATATATTATCCCTTTATTCATATTTTATTCATTGTATCCTATTCATACTGTTACTTATGTTTCCTCTTTTTTATAAGATTATCATATACCTTATCTTTTCAATCTCTGATGCTGCTGCAACAGTATAAATTTCCCGTTGTGGGACTAATAAAGAATTATCTTATCTTTTAAAATGCTGTATATTTATTAAAGTATACCTTTCAAACCCTTCTCCTCCATCCTCTTCTCCCATGAAAAATGGCACAAAGTGCAGAAAATCAGGAGTAAAATGTATATAGACAAACAAGTCAACCATTACGCAGGAGTGCATATTAGAATATATCCTGTCTATTACGCAGTCTGTGCACTCTAACGTAGCTCCACCCAAAAGGAGTGGCATGTGTCTACAGGCTGTTGGGGGCGCCCGTGGGAAGCGCTCTGCTGCCTCATGATACACAGGCGGATCCTGTCCAGCTCCCGGCTGGCTCAAGCGCCTCCTCAATCGACCCATCAGACACCAGAGGGAGGCTATGGGCGCAATCGTCCAGCCACCTGGACAAACACAGATGAGCAGGTGCACTTGACACACATACACGTGGATGGGCCACGCATAACACAAATGATCCAATAAAATGAATCCTGATTTCTGACAGTGTATTAAAATTGAAAGCGGTTCCAGTGGTTCACCCTGACGTATTTTGACGACAGACAACTAGATGATTACAGGGCAGTAGAGTGAAAACGGAGGGCGTGTCTGTGTATTGGGCCCCTTTTACCGCAAATATTTGATTGCATGCTGCCACTCTCGCTTCCACCTTTCCTTGGAATCGACAATGTGGAGCTATCTTATATTTTATATTAGTACAAAAATCTGGGCTTGTGAGAAAAATCACTCTGTAACTGCATTTTTGCCCTTTCTGCACAATAACTGGGGCTTCTGGAGTGGAATAAAGATGCTTTAGGTGGGCTGTTTGACATTTGATTCATATTTCTGGAATTCTAACTTTAAAGAGTTATGGCCTGAAAGCAAAGCATCTTTTGAGCTGAAGTCATACAAACACAAGGGTGCTTGTCGATTGATGACAGGCTGTTATCAGCACAGCCACGAGCAGCAACTATCCATCACATTCTACGACCCAACTGTCAACAGCTTTCATTATCACCGTGCCTCCCTCACCACCATCCTGGCTGCTTATCTGGTTGTAGCATGTCCGTGTATGAGGGCAGAAACAAAACAAAGGTGGGGTAAATTACCTGCACAGAGTCGGAGGTGTAAATCTGCCAATGGTGCACTTGCCTCTAATCAACCATGTCCTAAGCTCACTGTCTGCTGGGCTGGGAAGATCTGGGGATGATATAAATCTGGAGTCAAACACAGCTGTAGGGTCAAAGCCACTTACTCATAACAGTAGGTTAAGTGACTTGATCATATACTTTCTATGATTTGACCATCTTCAGACCTGAGGATAACTACTTTCCTCGCAGGCCATGGTATGCTATCTATAGGAAACATGTTTTGGGAATTTTTCAAGTGTATTAGATGGAAAAATAAGAGTTCTCACGATCGAAACAAGGCCCAGCCAATAAAAGATGGAAATGCTGGAACTATACAAGAAACTGGGTAAAATAACCACACAGAATGTATTACATAGAAGTTCATTTCTTAGCCTGTACAACCCAGTTTCTATGTGCCGTGTTTCAAGTGTTGAACTACTGAATTAATCTGTAACTGTATGTTTATTCAACACACCTGCACTCATTTGGAATGCAACAAAACATCCATCAACAACTCTCAACAGCTTCCAACAAGAACAAGAAAAAAAAGTATTTCCATACTGATGACAGATTAGGCAATCTCAAGTGCCTCTGAAGCTGTATTTTCACATCTAATGAGAGGAAACCGGCTAGACACCGAACACATGGCAATCAAGCACAGCTATCCCAACATGATTTCTGTTGATGTCTTGAATAATTAATTTACTGGGCATCTGAAACAGATGGCACAGAGTGGCTTGTTAGGAGACAGAAAAAAACAAGTAATTAAATATTTAGAGTCCAACTTTTGCTGATAAACAGAGGTGCAGTTGGAACAAGTTAGGTGTGAAAGACACCTGGAGGCCAATATCTAGAATATTTCACAGACTTTGAAGTTTGACAACTTGATGAGACTTTTTTGAAATGTATGCTCGCAGAAAATGTCATACTGGCAGTGACCTGGACACCATCCATCCAGAACTTGCCAAGTTGCCCGCCCTCTCCTAAGGAGACCAGTGACAGATACATTCTACAACATTAATTGAATAATTTAAATCAAATGTTTCAGTAATTGTTTTAGCTTCTATTGTTACCACACAAAACTTGTTAAATGCTTATGCTTTTCTTGATGTGAGTTCTCACACAGCACCACCCACCCCCACTTAAGCTCCTTGCCCTGGAAATTAGAAACCCTGCAAGTCAAGAGTGTGTGCCCATTACGGCAGTAAAGAGCATTAGCCCTAAAACATTTCTATGCTAGCTTCTATACTACTAGTCCCCAGTCCTCAACATATTTTCTCATAGACTGATTCTTTTTTTGTCTCTCTCAAAAGCTGAAACAATACTAGGATTTCCTGTCCATACACAGTGTCAGAAACGTCCCAAATCCTTGCTATTTTGACAAAGACAAAACAATATTTATTTTGTAGGTACCTAATTTTAGAGTCGGGGTAATGTTGTTAGCATATTCCATTACACCTGTTTTTGAAGCCCTCAATGTCATTCAACTTATTCATGATGTAGTTAGTTGCTTTGACGTCAATGTTTTGATTTGCTGCTTCATGTTAACCTTTGTTATTGGCAATGAATACTTGTGGTAGAAAGCTTTTCATAAGCAACTGTTTAAACTCAGATTAGTTTTACACTCAGGTCTGAAACAGTGAAAAGATTTGAGACTTACGATCCTCTGTGGGCAGAACCTGTAGTGAGTAGATCCATTCAATCATAACGTTCCTATCAATCACATCAAGGGCATCCAGCACGTCAAGGCCAGACAGGGCAAAAAATATGATAGTTAACCTGGAAAGAAGGCAGAGAGCAAACCTATTCATTTCAATACTCATTTAATATTGATGGAGCTACACGAACTGTGATTGCATGACCTGAGCTATGCAACACATCAGTGTCAGTGTGAACTGTGGCAATTAACGGTTACATTAACGGTTACTAGGTGATAAGACCCAATTCAAAACATTAAAAACAACCTGAGTAGCTCTTACTTAGCTGTTAAGTTCAGTTAGTAAAAGCACGTGAGCAACCTGGGGAGATGTTTAAGTTTACATATAAAGAACTTGACCAACTTAACGGTCAATTTTGCTTTAAATTCACTTCAAAATGTGCCTCACTCCCATATTAATATATCCAGCAAATGCTGACTGATAAGTTTAACAGGGCGTCGCGCCTCACTGTACAGTTAGTTTCCTGTGTTACTCCACTCAGTCTGTCATAACTTCACTATCCTGGCTGATGTTAGCAAGCACGCTAAGCTAAGTAGCACTAGCCTCCATTCAAAACGGCTGGTGAATCCACAGCTAGCTCGTTTGCTAGTCAAGTTCCTCAAAAAAACATATAAGCTAGAGCAGCATTTTTCATTCCAGTAAACCTACCTGGTTGTTTCCAGCGAGGCGTATCTCTCAGGCAACACCTGCAGTGTTCTCTGGAAGAATCGTACATGTCTATCTCTTAAAAAGTCTATTTGCTCAAATTCTTCAAACTGACTCTCCTCTTCCGCCATCTTTGCATCCGCACCTATGAGGAATCTTTTCCGGTACGTTTGCTTTTCAAAATAAAAAAATCACATTACAGAGCAGAAATGTGCATATTCAGAAAAGGTCTCTACTCAGGACACAATTATAAAGATTGTCTTTTGCGATATAACTTCTTGATATTCTACGATACATACTGCTGGAAAGCTGTCAATACCCACTAACAGTACCCAGTCAACCAAAAACATTCACTACATTTTAACAGCTAAAAACTGACCACCAGTGTTGAGCAGTGTAGGAGGAGGAAGTGTTCAGTGCTCAAGTAAAAGTAGTTTATGTATGTTAGTATATTTAGGAAAATGTATATCAAGTATAAAAGATACTTCATACAGAAAAATGAGTGTTGTACTATCATAATATAATCTAGATACGATTATTATATATTATATAGATATATAATTACTAAGTAGCTAATTTTAATTTTAAACTATTTTATATGAGCAACTACAGATTTTTTTAAATTTTTTTTTTTTTGGTTATGGATTCATCTCCTGATTATTTTCTCAATTAACTAATTGACTTTTTGGTTTGTAAAAAAAACAAAAAATGGTGATAAATACTCCTCACAAATGCCCAGTGACAATGCTTGTTTTGTTGGACCAATAAGTCCAAGCCTTAAAAATTATTTAAAAAATCAATTAAAAATATTAAAGGAAATAGTATCAAATCCTCAAATTTGCAACTTAAATGATGATCAAAGTAGTGGCCAACTTATTATTTCAGTTCTACTCATAAATGTGGTGGGGTAGTTTTATTTTCATATGATTTGTGAAGTGACAAGTAACTAAAGCAGTCAGATAAATGTATAAGAGCAAAGTACAAGTATCTCAAAACTGAGGAAGCCTTTCAGATGAGAGGTGAAACATCTCCAGTTGCCTTCAACTTAAGACTACCATGACCTGGATGACTGAGAACCTACACAGATGTACAAGTATTTCAACTTTGCACTTAAGTACAATACTTGAGTAAATATAATTAGTTACATTCCACCACTGGAGATTAGAAGTTGTAAAACTTACACAAAACAACAATTTATTTAAAATAACAGTTTTGTAAATTAATAGATGTTCAATGTACAAAACTTCAAACAGCAGCACACAGTAGATTTAAATAAAGGCACAGTCTGGTCATGAGGTTCAGTCTCATTTCTGATGTCCTGGATACATTTCAGGACTGTTGACTTGGTTTCCACTGTTGCTCATCACAGGCCTTGTCTCCAAGTGGGAACAGCTCTGTAACAAAATAACAGATGATTTCAGTGATTCAGTTCAATGACAATAGTGACAATAAATAAAGCAGAGTCAATCAGACCTGTGAAACATCTGTAGCACAGGCCCTCCTCCTGAAGGTCCAATTTGTTTCATCCGCTCCTCCCATCCCTTAGTGGGACGAGTAAGCCTGGAGGGGTCTCTGCTGATGTGACCATCCACCTGAATGAGGAACAAATAAACATTTTTTGTTAATCACTTTGGAAGATCTTGTCATATGTGACTGACTTATTCACCATACGACCCTTACCTTCTCCTTCAACTGAGCAGTGATTCTCCTCTGTCTTTCCTCCTCCTCTTTTTCCCTAAGCTGTTTCTCCTGAAGCTTTGCCTCCACCTTGTGAAGATCCTGCAGAAAAGCAGAGACAAACTTTGTATTTTACACAGTATAGCAATTTCTCCATTGATGTTTTTATTCTGACATTTGAGAAGGTGGTAAAACCCCACATCCCTAAACATCACATCACAGCCTCACATAACAAAAACCGTGCTTTAACACCTGACGTCAGTGTGACAACAGCACACATACAGACTTTCTGTTCAACGTTTGCCATCTAGTAACAAAGCCTGGCCCTTGAACGTGGTAACACAGGGCACTCTGGGTGTGTCTCTGTGATTCTGAGACTTTGTACCCTTTCATTAAAGCGTTTGATGCCCTTTGCTGCCTCCTTTCTCCTCTCATCCATCTCCCTCTGTTCCTCCTCTCTCTTCCTCCTCGCCTGTTCCTCCTCCTCCTCTCTCCTCAGTCGTAGCTGCTCCTCAACAGTCAGCTTCACTTCCAGCTGGCGGCGACGCTCTTCCTGATGAACAGAAATCATTTTGATTGGTAAACACACAGGTGTGTACATATCGTTGCAGAAGCACTGTTTCTGATGATAAACAACCACAGCTACATGACTCTTCACACACACATGCGCTAAAGCACCTTTGCCCGTCTCCTCCTTTGTATCTCCTCAGCCAGTCTCTGCTCCTCTTCCTGCTCCTCCTTCCTTCTCTTCTCTTCCCTCCACTCTTCTAGTCGACGTGCCACCTCCCTCCTCTCCTCCTCAGTCCTAAAACAGAAGAGGATAGGACACACTAAAACACATGTGACACCAAAGTGACAATAACAAAGACTATGACCCAGTGAAGCCCCCAAATTCATCCTGACTAATCAAACACTTTGGTTGCTCATCATGCTCATGGCATCCTCTATAACCTGTGGATACATGTCACTGCTTTAGCCTAGGAATCAGTGCATGCTCTACCTTGTCTCTCTGTCTTTTATTCTATTCCATTCTAATCTATTTCTGACTCACCTGTGTTGGTGGGCCTGGTTCTTGGCTTCCTTCTCCCTCCTTTCTGCCTCCTCTGCCTCCTCCTGTATCCTGATCTGGCGTTCCTGATGCTTCCTGGCTTTCCACCGCTGAATAGCCTGGGTACGGTGTGAAGACAAGCTCAACAAAATATTTAGAAATCATCAGTCTGTCAGCCCTCCACAGTAAAATACCTTTTACAAATTCTTGCCTAAAATTTTAGAATCCCACGCAATACCAGAGAACATAATTTAATTAGTCGCAACAACTACTGTAAATTTTGAAGATGTTATGTCTAAAAATATAAATGACTCAAAATTGTTTGGTGTTTTTTTTAGATTATTCTGACAAGTAAAAATCTGGATTCAGCTGACTTTTTAAACACACAGTCATGTTGCTTTTTCTTACATGCCACTTCCTCTGATGCTCACACTGTTTTGTTTACCATGCACCTTTCCAACCTTGCTCATACATGTTTTGTCAAAGTTCTCTACCTCTCTCTTTCTGTCCTGTAGGTAGATGAGCTCATGATGCCAGTCCTCGTGTTGCTCTATCTCCTCCAGTGTTTTACCAGGCAGATAAAGTTTCGCCTCTTTCCTGTAGGCTGGTTGCCCACTGTATTTTGTCCAGACCTGTAAATAAAACAGATTACAGTAAGTCAGACAAAATTCTTGCGGCAGTCAACCGTTGGTTTGGCATCTGCTGAAACTGCCTGAGGCATAACACTGTGGGAGTTGACTGGAAGCAAGAATTTCCATTACAACACAAGTTAACAAGACAGAATGACAGTAATGTCTTACTTTAAGGAAGGCTTGGTGGTCATACTGGTCCCAGCCACCATACGGGCCTCCTGTCTTCTGCAGGAAAGCCTCCAGTTCTCTGACCTCTGCAGGGAGGTCACTGTCTGGGGGTTTGGTCTTTTAGAAAAGATAATGCTATGAATGAAGTGCTGGATGAGTCAGATTCATTTTGAAAAAAGTCACTGTTGTGTTCAGAGATGTGTTTTTGACATCTCTGAGCTCAGATGCAGTAACATCTTGTGATATTTATTCATCACACTCTGTAACTAACTGTAAGATTCTGCGCTCACACACACTGACCTGAACAGTGGGAGCTTTGGGTAGTTTGGGGTCTGATTTGAGAACAAGGCTCCAGTTTTCAATCTTCTTCTCATAAGCAGTGATCTCCTGTCTGCATGTCCTCTCCTCCTTCAGAAGTTCCTCAAAGCTGAGAGGAGCAGAGAAACACAAAGGGTAATTATTTATAATCCTTTCATAACAGTGCAGATAATTATACCTGATATGGAGCACTGTCACACCGGCAAGCTATTGTTTGTTTATAGTCACCTATAATTGCTTGGCTACTACAGTGTACACATCCTTGTACTTTGTTTGTTTACTTTTACCTTTTTGTTTATTTGGTGTGCAAGCACTTTGCTGATTTCTTGCTTATTGGAGAGGGACAAAATATTACAGCCAACCAGGACTGGGTGAACACTTCTTTGACATGGTCTCGATAAGTTAAAGATACTATTCACTGAGGGGATATTGTGTTTAAGTGCATTAAATCATATCTTTGTCTTTTCCCCCCTAATTAGTAAGTCCAGCTTGCTCCTTATTTGTTTAGTGTATCCTCTTACCATGAGCGCTGCTCCTCTTTCAAGGCGTTGATAGAGATTTCCACCTCTGACATTATTTCCTTCAGTCTTTCAATCACTGAAAACACAAGCAGAAATGTAACGTCTGGACAGAGCAGAATGGTAAAAATACTGATAACACAAATATGACCACAAATAAGTACAGGATGCCACATAAGACCTTCCTTGATATGACTTACACTCAGGAGTTGGCTTCACATCTACTAGCTGCCTCTGAAACTTCCTCACCCCGTTATGAATCTTTGCCAGCTGCTTTTGAAGATTCATATCTAAGGGAGGAAAATAAATGTCAAATTATCACTTCATTCAAAAATATCTTGAGCTCTATCTCTGCTTAGTTACACAGCCTACGTGTGAGATGAACAGGGAAGACAACAGGCTGATGTGTGACTGTGTATTTGAATAAACTGTAAACTGTTATAATGTGAATTTAAAGTATGTTAAGAATCATATTTTATGCTCTCTGCATTAAATGTGCACTTACTTTCCACTTAGTATCTAAACTACTGTAATACAAATAAAGACTCACTGTCTGCTTTTCTGTCTTCCTCCAGCACTTTCTCGTACTCTTCAACCTCTCCAGACACATCTGTCCAGCCGTTCTTTCTGCACTGAACACTCAACGTCCTCTCTTTCTCCAACTTTTCAATCCTGTGAGGAGGGAGGAGTGGTTTGGGGATTGGTTACATGAATATAGCACAAATAAGGAATGTCCCTTACTTTCCTGTTTTCAACTTAATATTACATTAAACATGAAAGTAATGAGAGAGTATATGAGATCATTTTCTTTCTCCTCATTCAAAATATATGTGTAGAACATTTGGGAATGAAAATTACGTACAAACAGAGGGCTAGAGAAAACACACTAATGTTGGACTTCTTTTACTGAAGTGTGTTGCTGTCACTTTGTCTGCCCACTGTATCTCTGCCGTGAAGATTTGGAGATTAAATATAAGTTGACATTGAGAGTATAGTTTCACCCACTGCCTCTTGTTTTTCTCAGCTTCCCTGAGAAACTGTGCAGCTTTCTGTCTGGCCAGCCTGTCATCCACATTGTCACTGCTGCCTGGGGATGATGTGCAGGGCTGCTGGACATTGCTGGAGTCTCTGGCATCTCCCTGTTCAGATTCATTCAGTGAAAGCAAAACACAAACGCGGATCATAGTGCAATGTAACAATTGCAGTATATTAACTAAGCTCCTCGTCCATCTGGAGCAAGAGTGCTTTAGGTAATCAATAAAGACGCTAGGCATCCATTATCGGACAGGTAGAGGGTAACACAAAAACCTCACCAAATATCTTACAAAATACCTGGCAAACACTCAAATAATACTTATACTAGTAACGACTGGATTACATTATGTCGGGGACAAGCATATGTAAAACAAAACTAGAAAGTTAGCGAACGGCTTCCCTGCACTTTCATATGAGCATTAGCTAACAAACAGTGGCTCGTCAGTCGTCCGACAATACTCAATTTTAAAAACTTAAGAGAATACAAGTGTTGTCGACTAGCTAATATATGTCAGTATTAGGACAAACGCAGTAAATGATACCCACCGAGCAATGTTTATCAGAGCACCGTGCGGTTGCTAGGGCGGCCATCTTTAAGTGAAACTATAAACAAAACGAACTTTATTTAAAAAAACAAAAAGGTTTGTCGTGTAGTTAGTAATTTGCACCAGCAGAGGTCGCTGCTGATCATTATCCAATGAAACGCTGTACATCAGCCTGAAAGACTGGACCAGACTGGCACTGTACAAGCTCCACTCAGGTCCTGATGACCCCACTGACCCCAGTTATGTCTCTCTATTTCATTGTTTCCCCAGGTCTCCAGAGACCAACCAGTACTCTAGAGCTGAGTTGCTGATTTATCAATTAGATGATTGATGAGAGATTAACTGGCAACAGTTTGAATAACTGATTAATAGTTTAGGTAATTTTTGAAGCAAAAAAATAAAAATAAAATAAAAATAAATTCTGGAATCAGCCTCTCAAATGGAAATAATTGCAGTTTGTCTACAAGAGTAAACTCAACATTTTGCCGGTTTTGACTTGAATTTGAATATGTTAATTTGAGCTTAATAATGAATGGTACTTTTCAATATTTTCTGACATTTTATACACATATATGTATGTGTGCAAATATTTTATACACACATATACAATCAATCAATTATTAGAGATAATAATTGTCAGATGTACCGATAATGAAAATAATTGATGGTTGCAGATCTCCTATAATACCATGTTGCCTGATGTTTTCTGTGTGTGGATTATTTGACATACAGAAGAAAACTAAGACAGTTCAGCAAAGCTCAACTTTGCAACAAACAAGCTCAATATAAACTCAAACAGTTAAGGTCTGAAAACTAGATTTTTACAGAGTCCTTCTACAAGACAGAGCTACAAGACTGAGGATGGAAGAAACATTATTGTTAATACTGTATTTAAAGAGATCCAAATTTTCAACAAATATGCAACTGATAAAATTATGGAGTCCCAGATGCTATGAAGGAGTAAGCCTGTGGCTTTCTGTGAGTTTCCCACCTTAGACAAACCTAATGTGACCAGGGGACTCCTGTGCCTTATCAGAGAGTGGTACCAACATTTTTGATGAATGTTTATTTTTATTTTTATGATTACTGTATGATATAAGACATTTCTACTTGAAAAGGATATTTGATGTACTTTATGTAACCCAGTTTCTGAGATACAGAAACATCTGACTGTACCCTGCTTCAGCTAGATGGTTAGAGTTACCTACGCATCTCACTCTCTCAAATAACTGCCTATCTTGTCTACTGAGGCCTTGGTTATTTCTGTAACAGCCTTTTTATGATGGCCAGCAGCTATAATTATGATGAGAGCTGGCCAAGTGACAGTCAGAGAGAAAAAAAGGAGAGAGAAAGAAAGAGTGAGAGGGAGTATAAATAGAAACCTGAATCCATTATTGAGTGCAGATATTGGGGATGGTCTCTCCCGTGGGTGCAGAGGCAGAGTTGTCATCGCAACATAAATAGCAACCGCTCTCTTTAATAAAGAGTGTTTCAATTTCCTGTCTTCGTCCTTAGCCAAGGGATTCACTTAATTTGATAAATGAGACAATCAGACGAACCATCAGCTTGTTGGCATAACAGATCAGAGAAACATGCTGGTACAAAGCAGGGCATTTCCCAACCAGCCTGGGTATATTTGGGTACACAAATGTAAATGTCAAAGAGCTGTGATGTTTTAGGCCAGCTCTAAAATAGAACGTAACTCTCTCCATTGTAAGGGAAAATTCTTTTAACGTCTTTAGTCAGGGAAGCACTTTGACCTACATTGTGTGTCTTTTCTTGTGACAACATCTTGTAAGACACAGTCAAAAAGTAACAAATTAAAGCTTCGTCTGACCTCCAGAAAAAGTTGGACAGTTTGCTCAGTTATCATCAGCTGATCTACATTAAGAGGTGGTTGTACAACTTACATCTTATAACATGACCACTGATGGAAGAGGTCCTCAGATAAAAGAAGCAATGCAACAATGTATTGTTACAAGTAAAAGTCCTTCAAACTTGCATTTACGTAAAAGTCCATTAGTATTAGCATCATACATATACTTAAGATAGCAAAAGTTAAAACATTAATCATACAGAATGGCCCATTTCAGAATAATTATATAACACACAGTTATATAACTTGTGATTATTGATGCATTAATGTGTAAGCTTTACTAATGTGTAATGGAAAATGCCTGGATAATTTAAAGTAGTTTATACACTGCTGTATAGTTTAATTTATAATAATACATCACATGTATTAATTATCAGAATCTGCAAAGTAACTAAAGCTGTCAAATAAATGTAGTGAAGTGGTGGCATATAGTTGTACAAAATGGAAATAGTATCTCAGCGTTGTAGCTGAGGGAATATACTTTGCTACTTTCCACCACTGCACATGACCACGACTAAAATTTAGGCCACATAGTGGCAACCAAGCAAACTCTGTCCCCTGAGAGAGATCTCAAGATACAATGTAAAATATTTAAAAATTGAACCTTGAGTTTAGATTTTTTTTAAATGTATTTATTCATTTTATCAAACTAATAATTGAGTTTACTTTTTTATACTATACTTATACTTTCTCTCACAAAAGTCACAGTGACAAAGGTCAATGAAAAGTCTTCTCTCATACTGGGAGGAGACATCGATTTCAGAACTGGACAGTTACATTTGTAAAGTATATGCTTTCATGCTATTATCAAAACTTGAGTAGAAACAATGCATCCTTGAACTGAGGAGTCTAATGTTGAATAGCTGTTATAGGCAAGAGGGAAAGCAAGTGGGGAAAGAAACACATGACCTTTGACCTCTTCGTAGGAGCTAATAGGCTATTTGGAAATGTTATGAGACATGATCCGAGTAAACCGAGAGGTCAGTTTTGCATTCATGGACGGTGGAATGCAGAGCTTCCCTCCAGCCAGTTCTTTGAATTAGACATGCTTATTTATGACATCTGTCAGTCTGTTTATTTGTGTGTGCGTGCGTGCGTGTGTGTTTCCAGTGGGAGAGCGTCAGTTGCGTTCCCACTCTTGCACCACAGGTGAGTGTGTTTTCGTGCGTAAACCTTCTATTCTGCCAACTGTTACTGAATGGGAGTAAACATGGGGTTTAATACTGTGGACAAACATGCACAGACAAAAATGCATACCTGCACAAACACACGCACAGACCCACAAAGACACCCACTCAGACACTCACACACAATTTGTTCTGACACCTGACTAGTGCTGTAATTTTATATGGCGTAAAAAAGCAACATGATCTGGCTACGTCCTGCACATGTTGCACATGTGAGGCTCAGACTCAGACAGACAACTGCACACGCATTGGTGTGTGTGCGTGTATGTACATATCAGTACTTTACTTGAGCAGTGTGTGGTAAGAAGCTTGGGAAGGCAGGGGGAAAGTGATCAGTCTAATTGCTTTTCCTGCTGTGCGGCAGATTTATGCCTTCTCTCAGTGACGTCAACACATCAACATTTCTGCGAATGTTTACACTGATCATTTCTCCTGTAACTCATACTTTCAGCTAATTTAATGCATGTACTTATGTGTGTGACAAAGGGGTCTCAATTTTACCCTGCTTTCTTTTCATTGGTTTTAGGGCAAAAAAAAGGGTTCATACTGACTGAACTAAAAGGAAATAACACAACAAAGTTTGAACAGACTGCCATGATTTTTTGGCAGAGAGACCCCAACAGTCCCCAGAGTTTGAATCCTGATTACTACTGTGATCCTCTGACCTTTCATCTAACACCACCAGCAGGTCAAAGTTTCTGCTTGTCCAGCACCTCAGCTCATACAAGATAGTTTGAAATGAGTTGCAGTATTAATGCGCATACTGTATATATCGCTAAAGCTTTCATGAATGTACTTTTCTTAGAAATGATCCATAATGTCAGCCTCCATGCTTTATTTCCTTTTCACTGAAACTTACTTTATGACTTCTAAACTTTGTCCAAAGTACAGATTATTGAATTATACACTTAAAGAGAGAGCTATAATGGTGCTTCCAAAATATTAAACATAAATTAGTGGAAACTTGAGAGGGTTAATCTCTGAATGTCACTCTTGTATGAGTGAGCTAAACTAAGAGCCACTCATACTTGTAATCATATGACATTTATTTGGTTGATTTGATCAGGAGGGCCATACATTCTTCTCATCATGGAAAACCCTTTAAATCTGCCACCAGTCGGTAGCTCAGCAGCTCTCTCTCTCTCTCTTTTTTTTTTTTTTTTTACTGTTGTATCACTTATATTATCTGCCATTAAAGCGATGCTCTTATGTAGAGTGCCTCTCACATATCCACTGTGACATAAGTCCTTACCTCACCCACACACTCCACATGATGATCTACACTTCAGTCCTCACATGACCTGCCCAGAGAGTGTTATATGTTCTGTAGTGAGTGTTATATGCTGCTTTAGCTGTTCTGGAGTTTTTGAGCGTATTACATACTTCTTTGGTCTTGGAGTTCGCTCAGTTGTCATAGAATTTAAATTGTGAGATTTTGTACCAGGACAACTACAGTACTTCTACAGTGAACCAAGCTTCTTGGAACTGTTTCCTACAGTAAATGAGCAACCACAGGAGAGTTAACTGTCCCCAATCCACCCTTAACAAATTCAGACAGTAAAGCAATGTCATGTGAAAGTGCTTGTCAACCTAAAATATCCCTGCACAGCACACATCATCTTCATTGACTTCTAGTGTGCGTAGCAAAACATATTACTGTAAAATGTCACGGCATCTGTTAAATAATGATCTGTGACCTGGCTCACGTGTATAGGTTTTCTATAAGTTGGTTAAATTAACAAGAGGAGAGAGAGTGAAAGCTCACATTGAGTGGGGGGGGGGGGTGTTATAGGGGGTTGACCACAGTTAACTCTATGCCCTTCTTTATATTTGTGTCTGAGAGTGTGTGTGTGTGAGAGAGAGAGAGAGAACGTGAGCGAGAGAGAGAGAGAGAGAGAGAGAACGAAAGTGCTAAAGTTACAGAGATGACCTGTGGTGGCTGAGAGAGGAGTTGGTTGCAGACGTGACACTCAGAGTTCACCCTACCTCTGGTGTTTTATTAGGAGGGATAATGCCACAGTCAGAGCAAGTGCCTTTTTCCCAGTGAGAGAGTTCATCACTTAATGATGCTTCCACACAGCAGGAAGGAAGGAGACTACTATGACTTTTATCTCTATATTTTGAATTTTAAAAACCCCCTCGTCGCTTTTATGTGCCTTTGAACTCGACTACTGGCAGTAGTTTGGTCCTGTCTCTGCTGTTTTTTGGAGGGAGCCTTTGGAAGTTTGTGCCTTTTCATGCCTTAAGGATTTCTGAGGTGCCGAGACATCAGCCACAGAGAGAGAAGGTTCAATTGAAAAAAAAAAAAAATCACTGTGAAGTGCTCTGACTGACAGAAGCTTTGGTCGGCAAACTGGGATTTTGACTTTCATTCTGGCATGTGGGCAGATCAGCTCTTGTTTATTCCCCTCCCTTTGCCACGCCAGCAACTTTCCCTCTGACTTTTTGTGCCCCGTGAGGGAGCAACAGAAAACAAACTCAAGCGTACATACAAGACAATGCCCATCAACGCTGTAATTTAGTGCACCACCCATGATTATTGTGAATGGCTGAAGGAAACCTCTGAGACTCTCCCTGTGTGGGGAATGTTGCGTCACACACAAGAGTCTGTGTGTAAAAGGCCTGGTTCCCTGATGAAGATGGACACATTTTTGGCCCAGTGGATTTAACATCATCTATTTGTTGTTAAGCTTGAGTCCAAGCCCTTGTTAGAGTTGCCACTGACTTTCTTTTCTAATAATGTATAACAAAAAAGTTCCTCTCTGTCCCAAATAATTTCATGATCTAATAACTGGGAACATCTTTGCAAACCCACACCAGATACACTTGAATTGTACACCCACACAATTACTGATACAGTAGATATATTTTACAGTGCCTACCTGTCCCTCTGTTAACAAAAGGCTGCTGATTTAGCATTGCACTACCATAATGGCATCTGGCCCAAAATAGATAGAAAAAAGTTTTAAAATTGATGTAGAAGAACCAAAGAAACTATCCTTTTACTTGCACACAGTCTTCATTCTTTACAAAACCAAGCACCTACATTACCCACAATGCAACTAGTGCTAATAGTGGCGAATGTGGCCTCGAGCTACTAGCCTCAAGCAGAGAGGAGGTGAGGTCTGATAACGTCACTACCTTCTATTTCCACACTCTCAGAAAGCCTCTACACAACTTTTTCACATGTGCAGTAATACTTCCTAACAGACACTGATGTTTAAAGTCCTCCGAGGTCTCCCCTAAAGCACAATGTGGGTCTACCTCTGTTTGCATATGGGCAAATATGAGGGAAAAAAGAACACAGAGAACTAAATTAAGAAAAGAGAGACAGAGAGAGAAACAGAGATATAAAGGTTTAAAGTGAGGTATCATCTGTATCAGTGTGATCATGAGTAATGGACACCAGCAGGTTGGAGCATCTAGTTTATCCTCTGGACACTGGATCTGTCTCTGGCAGCTCAGGACCAGTGCAAGCACTGTCGTCTCTCTTTGTGTGAATTATCAACTGCTGAAAGGTGTCAGGGCAGATGGAGAGAGCATGTGTGTGTGTGTGTCTGTTATAGGCTTCTCCAACTGGGGACAAATGTCATGTCCCCAATTGGGAAAAAGCTGATTTCTGGGTCAGTGATTAAGGTAAGGGTAAGGGTTAAGGTTAGGCAAGTAGAGGTAATGGTTAAGTTCACACAGTCACATTGTGGAGGACTCAGCTTCCTTCTGGGGGCCAAAAACATGTCTAATGTGAATCATAAAATTTTATGAATACTTGGTTTAAAGTTGGGATTAGGGTCAGGCAGTTATGGTTAGTTAAAGCCCAAGAAATGAATTTAAATCTTAATATCGTCATAGATGCAAGTCATTATGTGTCTGGCCACTGGAGGCATGACATAACTGTTTAACAGGCAAAATGGACAATACTAGACATGGCAGAAGAAGAGAAGAGAAGAGAAGAGAAGAGAAGAGAAGAGAAGAGAAGAGAAGAGAAGAGAAGAAGAGAGAACCTAACCTAACCTATACTGACAAAAATCTGCATCATGTATTCAGACATTTGTTGCAATGCTGCAGTTCTGGCCATGACTGCTCTTTTATCTGCAACACTTTGCGCCCACATGCTCAGGTCTGTGTTTGATTCAGCACTGCAGAGCCACAGTGAAATACTGGGGAAGGTACAGTACATGGTGATTAGATAGAAAAGGAGGCACCTTGTGGAAATCATGGATTCTCAAAAGAGCGTAGGCGGGCCTGATGAGTCAGTGTTGCTTTGTGGCAGATGGTTTGGCATTGGCAACCAAATGTGGGCACAGCCGAACATTTAAACCGATCAAGAGGAATTTCTGTTGTACGAGGCACAGTTTGAAAGATGAAAACATTTTTATCCTGGTCAAGTATGAAACGTATTCCTCCTAACCTGAATCCATTTCATTTGATAGAAAAGGAAGGTTTCTTATTTACAGTAAGAAAATATCAAAGACAAATACAGAGCACGACAGCAACAACAACACAGTATTTATTTGCTAGAGATAAAGATATAAATGTGATCTATTAATGCAGCTATAGATAAGTCAAGACACTGTGATAAGGCAACCGGCACCAGACTTTAATGTTTGTTTTCTCATGTTTGCTTGTTCATTCGTCTGGCCTAACCTGCCAAACAGCAGTTCTCTGTAGTAAATAGTAATAAGACTGCGTTTTGTAGGTGAGGTACAATTGCAACTTGATATCAAGTACTTAACCACTGTATGTATGCAACCTTAACCTGCGTCTAGAGAAGCTAAGCTGAAGTTGGACAGTTCACTGAGGAAGCTATGTCATTGCTGTGACAGTATAATGTAAAATTATGTAAAAAGAAAATGCATGCTGCATTTATTATGACAAAACAACAATGAAACAAAAGTTAAACTACAAGTGGATCACAATATTCAATACACAAATGGCGACTGGGATGGGGCTGCTGCCTGCATTTCTCTGAAAAGCCTTTAAAGGTAAATTTTCAAGGTGTCCTTGAGGTGAAAACGAGTGGTATTGCCCTTTAAAGGCAACTTTCACTAAGGGTCAGTGCAACCCCAGATTCAGATTTGTCCAGGACTCATCACATGTCTATTTTATTTAATTAAACCCCAGCTTTCACAGCCAATGGCAGATACTAGTATACAGTACATGTGAGAGTGAGGTTGTAATACAGTAAAGTCAAGGCACTGATACGGGTGTTAAAGATAGTTTGTGGTTTACTTGAGTTCTCAATATCAAAGTAAAAGTCCTGAACTCCACACACAGTAAATGAACCGTGCCTGGTTTCTGGACTGTGAAGTAACAAATTCCTGATTAATCTGTGCGTAAAATGGCTGCTGCCGCCGCTGCCAACTGTCACTGACTTAAGGCGGTGCTTGAGTTACAGGATGCCCACTCCTGTGTATGTTCGTGTCTGCACTGCAGCCAGTATCAGCTGCCAGCAGGTTACCCTAAATGCCCCATGTAGTTGCAGAGCATGAGAACAAGACTGAGAAACAGATCCATCCTTATTCATTTATATCCTGAGCAGTATCTTTTGTAGAGAGGTGGTGACATGATTTGCATTTATCAGTATGAAAACTATCCTGGCACACAGAGGATCAAATCAGGCCACAGAGGTGTTAATGGCTGCACTCTTTGTCTATTGAACCTCAGCGCAGGTTATAGTATTGTTACAGATAACATCTTAGAGACACTGACAGCTTCTTACCAGGGCTGATGGGATCTTTCATGAATAAAACATGAGAGTGGCTTAAAGAAAATATGTTATTTTTGCAGTCAAAAATACTAAAAGGAAGAAAATAGGTCATTAATCAGGTAGCTGGAGGGGCAAGTTGGAGTCTATGTTTGACAGCAGGTGGCTGCAAAAATATGGGACGCCATCATGAAGCCAAAAAATATCAAATATAAATAATAATTCTGCCTTTTTTAATTTAAAAAAATGGTTGAACACACTGTTTATTAATTAGCTTGAGTGACTGTCCAAAGTGGATCTGACTCTGTGTGTGTGTTGTTGTTGTTTGCATGTGTTGAATTTGTGTATTTGTTGTTATAATCACTGCCATGCCAGCTAATTCTCCCTCTATTTATATGACTTGTTTTGACAGCTGACTCAAAGTGGAAAGTCTTGGTGCCAATGTGCTTGGAGAGCAGCAATCACTCTTTCTCTCTCTCACATATATATACACACACACACACACACACAGAGAGAGAGAGAGAGAGAGAGAGAGAGAACTCATACTTTACAGTCTCTCTTTCTCTCTCTCTCTCACACACACAATTAGCAGTGTGTCCTGGTCCAATCAGAGAGTACGTGTGTGTCTGTGAGCAAGGCAGAGACTGTGGTGTCCAGTCCAGAGCAGTATCAGATTCAGACCACAGTGATCCAGAGGACAGATGGATAGTAATGAAAGGAGGAAATTTGGTACTAAAATGACAGTAACTTTGGAAGATATCCACTTGATCTGACTAACTCAAACTGTTGAGGCCTGGTGTTGTACAGAATGAGGACTGTGGATTTTGTCCATCACTTACACTGAGATTGGTATGAGAGGGCATCTCTTTAACAGGCAGCAGGGACAGGAAGAACAGCTACAGTTACTTTTTAAATTCACATATGGGCATGTCAGTATTGTTTTAAGTCAGTGTTCAAAAACTGTAAAACTTCATGGTTTGGACTTCATGGGCAACCCTCTGACTCACTACACCCCCTCCCTGCTGAGCTGACAAGTGATTTTTTTTTCCTTCTAGAAAATCTGGCCTTTGTACTCACAGTCTTCCCACAGTACAAACACGTCTTCCTCGTGTGGCACAGAGCTCATTTCAGCTGTACTCCTTTCTCTCTCTGCAATCCTTTTAATCTCTCTCTCGTTATGTCAACATCTAGTTCGACACAGATCTGACGGCCCCATTAACCTCCAGTGCCAGCTGAAGTGGGGCTGCGCCACATGAACACTCATGTTTTACACTGTGCTGTGACAAGCCTAGACTTGTTCCAGCTACTGAGACCCAGAAACACATATTCTATATACTTCACAATTACCGTCAATGAGAGACATTAACATTCCTGCTGGAAGAGATGTAGGTTAGCTGAGCTTACAGTAACAACTGAGACAACACACAAGAGTGAAAGAAGAGTCATAGAGATGTGGGTGAAGTTAGATTGATTTTCCAACTGATATAGTTCCCAGTAGTATGTCAGTCCTCACACTAGGTAAAAATAAATAACCATGTGTCCTCTTTCACTTCATATCTGTGTTATTTTTAGCAGGTAGTCCTGGGTGTGGTTATGTGTGATAAAGCAAAACAGCACAGTTCAATGACACTCCTCAGAGCGGCCCTGTCAGTAAACCACATGAACTTCTTGTTTGTGTTTATTTATCTCTTTCTTTTTCTCTTGCCAACTAGTTTTCTTAGGTCAGGTAAACTCTTGGTCCAGATCCAAAATGAGTTGTAGTCCTGTTTCTGTTCTGTACACATTATGTTTTCAAATGGCTGCATGTTGTAGAGGCTTGTTAGAGAAGTTGGTTTGAAAAAAAGTCTCCAGAGGGAAACAAACTCCTCCTTTATAGATCACAAAATGGGCTCTTGTTCTGTTATGACAAATGTAGATGATGAAAAATATCTACCCAAACCTGCTCTGTCCTGCCTCAGCTGCCCAGTATGCACACACATACCTACAGTGATCGTGACTCATTAAGAAATTCCCACTCTCTGCTTTGTTAGAGATCCTGGCAGTGACTCATCAGAGAACATTCAGGATAGGTGTGACATTCTGGGACTGACTGCTGCTGCTGCACGTGTGAACAGGTGGCGAGATCCTCACTGAGACAGGAAGGGGGAAGAAAAACATCTAAGTCATCTTTGCATTTGAATTTGCTGATTTCCATTTTATATAATGTTTTACATAATATAATAAATATTTAGGGCACTACTGTGCTTCTTTATTCTTTGCTGATAAAGTAGCTCCTTTATCAAGCTGTCAGGTGACAGTTCCTCTATTGTCATTCTTTCACAATTTTAAACTGAAATATCTAAACTAAAATTATCCTAAAACATGGAGATTGAACCAAACAAAACTTGTCTAACAGAATCATGAAGAGGATAAGGCTGGCATTAATCTATATTTTTCTTAAATTGTACAAATCCAATGAAAAGACAACAAAACTGCGACGCTAGTGGCTGTGTGGGGCACATTGGTGCTTTAAGCTAAATGCTGTTTAGCCTGTTAGCAAGCAAACATTTACTAATTAGCTCTAATATGAATTACACCTAAGGATGGGAATGTCATTAATTTTGAAGGTACTTGGTCCTGACCTGTTTTTTTGATCTGATGATGGTGCCAAATGAAAAGGTTTTACAGTACTACAGTAACTTTTTTATACCAAGTTTTATGGCAATCCAACTGTTGTAAAGACTATTTCACTTAAGGCCAAAAGTGTCAACCTGCTGGTGGCGCTAAGAAACATCAGGGGTTCACCAAAGTCAGTATGGTTCATCCTCTGGGCACCATGGATATTTGTGCATAATTTCATTACAATTCATCAAATAGTTGTTCAGACATTTCAGTCTGGCCCAAAGTGGTGGACAGACAGACTGACAGACCAACCAACAGCAGTGTAGTAAGACCAACCATGCTGTTGGAATAGCTAAGAGCCAACCTCTTAGTCGATCTCTAAATATTTGCAGACTTGCACTTACACTGTCTGGGACTCCCAGCACTGAGACAATTTATTCCCTCTGAAAAGGTAAATCTTTAAAAATATGTCACAGATACACTAATTTGCTTTTAAAAAGGCTAAATGATTACACATACAAAGCTAGGCACTGTTGTTTTAGCAAAGGTTACATTTACTGGAGTAAGTTCTTAAAACTACATGTTTGTGGTTATGAAGGAACATGTCACCAAGAGCAACAATGTAACTTGTTGATGTGTTTTGTTTTTTTGACAACAATGGAGCTCTGTGGCACAAGGGAATCAGCCACTGTGTATCAGGCTTTAGATACAGACAATATTTGTGAGTAGGTTCAATGTTGGTTTTGTTTTTGTTGAAAGAGAGAATATTATGGAATGGAATCACTAGCCTTATCAAAGAATTATTTTATCTTCACTGTGTGTGGTGCCAGTTTTAACGGAAGCATATTCATTATGTATCAGCTACTGTACCAGACACAAACGGTTCATGTGATTTCTGTGCTTGACAACAAAGCTGGGATCTGCTTTTCATTTCTTGTAATATGGCCAAAATTTGATTAGTTCCAATGACCAAATGGGTAAACAACATCAATTCATCTCTCATCAAGGCAAAACAGTCCAAGTTCTCTGCAGAGTGCCCAGTCAACCACTGTTGTTCTTTTATTGCTTTAAGCAACAAGCGTTAAACAAACAAGCCATAAAACAGCAGGTTTTTATTTGGGACAGTTCTTGGAAGCGACTGGATGCACAACATGAGTAAGCCCTCCTGCAATGTCAAAGGTTTCTCTGGAGACATTCCAGTCCAGAGGGGTCCTCGATGCATCCGCTCCCAGTTCAAGTATCTGGAATGAGTCCACTGCGCAGTGACTCTGCAATAAAAGTAGCAGGAGTATGGAGAGAAGCAGCAAAACCAACTGGTTGAAAGTTAACTTGTGGTAGTAATTGTAGGTTTCACTGTGTTTCATCCTAATTAGGCCACAAGAAAATGGCACCAATTAAAACTGAAATATAGACACCTACATAGTAATGAGACATAATACAAAATTCCCATCAGTGAAACCCCTACAAATAGACAGAATGAGGAAAAAGAGACATTTGGACAAGGAGACAAGTGCAACATGGGTTTTATTGTCAAACTGGTTATTAAGACATGATTAATGCCATATCAAATCTTAAACTCCGCTGTAGTAAAGTGCAGATTCAAATCAAGTTGCCCTGTGAGTCCTCATACATTTACTATGTCTGGTTTTGAACTGTCAGGTTAAATAGACTGCAATATGAAATCCTACAAATTATGAAAAGCCCTTTTTTCAACCCACACATCTAAAGCTAATGTGCAAACAAGATAACTCACAAAGCTTTACTAATCTGTACGTCGACACGTCTTCCCACTCATCTGTGTCTTCAGTTATCATACAATTGGACGACAGTTGTACAAAATGAGCAGAACTATCCCAGCTCTAGTCTAGGAGTTCTCATGAAAGGTTTTCTGCAGTGACTGGTTGGTCGATATGCTGCTGCTGCACATGCACAGTGGGGCCAATGTCGGTAACCTACCTGGACTTTTCTTTTTGATCAAGACTATTAAAGAACGATGGCATTTAAAGGTCGGCCATGTATGAATGTTAAAGAGGTCACTTCTGCGTTCAAGCCTGCACACTCCAGCGGTCGTCGACAGTTAGTTTGGCCGCTGTGGTTTCTAGTGGCAGTCATGTGCATTATGGAATCTCCATGAGTGCCACTTCACCAAACTCTTGTCCTCAATAATTTGTGTAAGCTCAAAAAACACTCTGCATATAAGAAACACATCATGTGGCACTCACAATCACTCTTTCACACAGACAGACATACACAATCACTCCAATTCACTCACGCTTTAACAACAATCAGTTCAATGGTTTTGTACCCCCCCACCCCCCTTTTCTTTGAGTGAAATAGGGGGGATACTGAAGGAAACGGCAGCAATGAGGTAAACACAAAAATTCATGAAAGATATTGCACAGACAAGTGCCGGCACAGAATACAACAGTCTCTCTTTCCAACAGCCTAGCCTGTGCATAGGAAGAATAAAGCACTTATGGTGTTCACACACATTAAACCCTTCTCGTAAAGCTTTGTTATACACTGAAGTGGGAACGACAAATGAGTCTAGAATCCACACTACTTGGCAGATATCCAGATTTGCATGACAAAAACTAAATGTATTGTAAAAGTACAAAAAAATTAATCTAATGATGACTGAGGAAGGGTCCATGACTGTTGGCAACAGTGATGGGACAAACAAAAAAAAATTAACCTGAAGTCCCAGCATATGTAGAAACACCTCAGTCCTTGCTTTGAGAAGAGAGAAGCAGGCAAAGCTGAGGCTGAGTTGGAGCCAGCATGGAGAAAAATCTCTCAAGTTTCATTCAATAAATAGCATTGTGGAATATGCAAAAAAAATCCATGTTTTCTAAAGCAAAAATAAGTAAACCTTTTGCTCAGTTCATCCAGAGATACATCTGTGTTTGTCCATGTTGCAATCCACTCCTAATACATCCCCACAGATCAGGCTGTGACGAGTCAGAGCTGTGGCTCCATGAAAGAGCAAACAGGAAGAAAATGGTCACTCATTCCTCCATTTACTCCAATCATTACTCACAACATCCTGGTTGAATGAGGACATTTTTGTGCACATAGATCACCAAGTTCATACTCTCCACATAGTTTGAATTTGCAAACCTAACCCACAGAATTGTGTCTCTCAGTTCCTCCAACACCCTTGTGGGTCAGGGATTGAACCATAAATGCTTCACTCCGTCCACGGCACTTGATGTAATCGCACCCCCTTCTTCTTTTCATCCGTCCATTCTCCTCCGCTCGTTCATGATCATTATCTGTGCAGCAAGACGAAGGCCTCTAGTTTCTCGGGGATGTTTCCCCGGTAGTCGAGGCCGTGCTTGACAATGGCCCTGGCGGCTAGGCACTGCAGCGTGGTGTGGTTTATGGGCTGGATCACATTCCTGGCCAGCTCCTTCTCGTCCAGGAGGTCGCAGGCCGTTTGCTGGAAGGCGTTGGTGCTGTCAAAGTGAGTCCCGCAGGAAATCAGCAGGTTCATGATGTCAGGGTGACCATTGGATGCAGCTATGTGGAGGGGGCTGGAGAGGAATACATAATAGATGCTCATATTGCACAATATATAGGACATCATAGACTGGTCTGACATTTTCTTTATAGCATGCTTCCTTTATTTTCATTTAACTTCTCAGTATGAAGACAAAAGAAATCAATGATTCTTTGACCTCTTTCTACTACGTTGTTTCTTTATGATTTACAGATAAAGACTAACCCAGATAATGAAAGGAACAGAGCAGGTGAATCGTGATCAGGATTTAAAAAAAGCTAAATAAACAGACCTGTTGTCGTCTTCATCTCGGCTGTTAACATCGGCCCCACACTCCAGGAGGATGGAAGCAACTGTGAGGGAGGGGAACTTGCAGACGGGATAGCGGCCCACACAGGTGGTGTTGCGGTCGACTGCCAGGTGTAGTGGACTGTAGCCGTTCTTGCCGCACGGCTGAAGCTTCAGGAACCTGAAGATGTGGAAAGACAAAACTTTTCAGTCAAAAATGGCAACAAGGTGACAACAGACTACATATATTATGGTAGCAGCACTGTGTAAGTACAGGGCAATTTTCCAACTGACAATGATGACAGATTATGAAACAGTCAGCTTTATGTACATAATTCACTGACAAATTCACAAAAGGCCTATGGTAGAGGCGTTTATTTAGTTCAGCTGACACCCTCTTATGTGAGCTGGCACTTCAACTGTGAGACCCTGACTAGTACAAGTTGACATTACCAAATATCATTGTCACAGAAAATTCTTCAACCTCAAAACGTCCATTTCTGCTAATATAAGTACTTAAAAACAAACGCACCTATAGATGGTTTCCTTCTTGAAGTGGTCCTGCTCTGTAGTACACGGCACCTTCTCTAAAAGACAAATGAGGTGCAAGATGATTGACAGGGCCTTGCTGAGCTGAGCTGGGTCAGGAGGCATCGGTCCATTTTGTTTGACTGCCCGCTCAATCTCCAGCACGCTCTTGGAAAGGATCCCCATCAAGTCCTCAAATGACACCGATGTCCCCAGGAGCCCCTTGGCTCGGTCCTGTAGCATGAAGGAGAAGAGCTCAGCAAACGACAGCAGGCTGGATGCTGTCATAGGGCTGAGAGGGTCCAGGTTGCTCTGCTGCATGTCCAGTGCATACTTCCACAGATTGATGCAGCGCTCAAAGTTCCCAGAGTCAGCATAGACGGCACCTCTGTAACGGATGTAGTAAGACGTGTCTGGATGTTGTGGGCCGAGGATTCTCTCACGGATCAGCAAAGCCTGCATGCGCATCTCATCCGGGTCAGAAATCAGCCCGTCCAGCTCTTCTCCGTTTGTTACCTAGGAAGACGATTAATGGGTGGAAATGTTCTGAGAGATTTTCCATGTACATGCAATGAAGTCAGATTTTGCAGAAGCTAAAAACACAAAGATATGAACAGGGACTTCCTCAGTTAAGTGCTCTGTGTGTCGTGCTCAGTTTTCATCTGTCAGTTTTTCCCATCTCTTTAGTGTCTGAGAACCATTTTGCAAAGCAAGCATGGTCCTAAATGCCTGGTTTTCTTTGTTCAATCCTCTCACAGCAAACACACAAATCTGCTGCCCGTGTCTGCAATATTAAAGAGTGTGACCTCCAAGGTTTTTCCTGCACAGTGAATTTAATAGCAGTCTCCTCGCTAAAATCTGTACTTCCTTTACCAAAATCTGACTATGTCAGCAATAATAAAACCTATTTCAAGAGCATTAAAATAAAGTGCGGAACCACTTCAGGATGGTGCAAGATGAATAGATGGACTCACCTCCCTGGCGTAGTCATATGCCATGATCAGCTGCTTGGGCTCTGGTTTATGGACAATGTTGTTACTGTCCGTGTACCTGAGGTCCATGGCTCTCTTCCAGTATTTTAAAGCTCCGAGCAGATCTCTCTTTTTGTCCACAAACGTGGCTCCCAAGAGCTCCAGGGCATCGATGCGTTCCATGTGGCTCGTCTGCAGAGGAGAGAACATTTTTTTATTTTTATATTTACCCAAAAGAAATATTCAGTAGATTCAAAACATGATAGCCACAGCCTCACACACATCTACGCAGGCAGACTATAAATAAATGGAAAGCCTGACCTGCTGGTGCGTTGTCAGGTAGTCTACAATGTTAGTGTGGCCTGTGACGCTGGCAGAAAGAAGAGGTGTCATGCCGTAGCCGTCCTGCTCCATGGAAGCTCCATACTGAAGCAACATCCGCATTATCTCCAGGCTACCCGACTCTGCACAGTCATGAAGTGCTGTGTTGCCTGTGAAGAGAGAGAACGCACATCTTAGGATTTAAAAAAAAAAAAAGAAAAAAAAAAAAAAAAAAGGAAAAAGAAAAAAAGGCACAGATTATGTTATTTGTATTTCATGAGAACACAAACACCACACAGATGCTTAGCTGGAATTCTGGGAGATGTTTATTAATACAATCCTATGTCTATTAAAATATAGTTTCTGATCAGATTTACTTTGTCTTAACTCTTGACAATTTGACAACCTGTCTGCTACATGTTACAAGCAAAGAAAACTCTGAAAGACCTGCAGATAAATTTAATCATCTTTGTATCCATGCTGCCAGAGAAAGAGGTAGTTGTGGACTTTGCGGTTATACAGGAAAACTCCTGCTGAGCCACAGCACTTTTCTGACAAAGCAGAAATGTGTTTTGTTTTGTTTTTTAGATGTACTGGAAGGATTCTTCACACTGTTCAAAGTGAAAACTTGTCAGTGTAATTAGAGATAGTGTTTAGAGTTTTTTGAATTAACCAAAGTTTCTTAATTGTTTCTAATCAGAGCTGTAGACAAGAGTTACACAAAGGCTACAAGTGCAACTATTCATCCTGCACACTGCTCTTTCAATTTGAACATATTCAAAATGCAGATCAGCGGATACCAGGATTGTTGTGGTTGCTGCCAGTGAACCAGTTTCCTGTTGTGTCCATTTCCACTCCATGATTAGCTATTCAGGTGAGACACACCATGGTCACAGTATATGCTTGTAATTCCCAACACCACTCTCATTTAGGGAGAAAATCACAGGTCATGCTGCCTCTAGTTTAACTTCATGACTAAACCTAGTGAATAGAAGCTTTCCAGTGGGAGATGTTGGCTGAATTGCTGCAAACCGATAAATCTGCTTCCTTACCACACAGTCTCGGACGTGTTTGCTTTCACTTGGAGGGTGTGTCACATCAAAAGTGAAACCTGGCAAGGTTGTGATTTGATATATTGTAGTATTCTCAACAGCTATTAAAACATAATAGAGCACATTTTGAAGTGAGACACGTATTCGTGTTCTGATAATTCCTGACTGAGAACACAAAATGCCAGTTTCAGGTGCTTTACTTCCACTCAGTGCTGATGAGTGGAAAGACTGAAGATTTTTTTTTTTCATGGAGTCTAAATTCAGTATTGCTGTATCTACTCAAGAGTGAAACCGTCCAACTTAGTCCAACGTAGTTTTTATTCTTCAATTCAAATACAAGATTAACTGCAAACGCTAGATATCTGTAATAGGGTTCCTTTCTCATTGAGTGTTAAAGCAACAAGACCTTGCACATCCACACAAAGCACTGTTAACACTTGTAGTAAATGGTTTAATGAATAGCAGCTGAAGGGCATATAGGACTGTAATGCATGGGTAATATCATTTCTGAATGCAAAAGTCTAGAGTAAATTCCTTCCCATCCTTGTCCTGCCAACCTCTCTTTCAAACAGGCCACCCAACCGTGGAAGTCAGGGTCAATCATCTACAAAAATACTGTAAAAAAAGTTTCCACCGCTGGTTCTTCCTTGAGTTAAACATGGGAGGACTGTGTTCTAAGAGAGCACTGATTGACTCCATCAAGTTAAAATAAAATAACAAAACCACACAAGTGAATGCCTTCATGTCAATACAAAATAACACTAAATGTCCATCTTTGTGCAGCTCTCTTTTTATTTTAACACTTTTGTGTAATGCTGCTTTGCCTTTGCTCTTCTCTTTTCACTGTAGTCAGGTGGCTAATCCATATTCAGGCAGACGAGACCAAACAGGGTAAGTCAGAGATTATTTTTACTCTTCAATCTCTGCCAAAACTAGCACTGATAGGATTCATTTTTCATCCAAGCCAACTGTCGACAAAGAAAACTTTGGGGACAGTAGTGCTGTAGATTTTCCTCTTCCATTAAAAGATGGACAAGGCAAGATGGGACTGACGACACTGCAGAATATTTGGTGACAATTTTGGTGTCATGGCTTTTGACGGCTAAATGCTTTCAAATGCATATGTTACAGCCCATTTTTAAGTATTTTTTTTAAATATTAAATACCACTTGCTTCAAAGGAATATTTCATCACCATGTTGCCACATATTGCCATGATGCCCCTTCCTCAACACCAGATGCCACCAGAATTGACAACTTTCCTGAGGAAGAAATGTTAAAACATTCATAGTTTTGCGAGGTGCGGGAAATGTACTGAGCTTTGTTTGTCTGGATGATAGCTTGTCTTATAAAACTAAAAAAGTTAATCCAGGAACTTTAAAACCCTCTGCAAAGACAGGGATTAGTCTCAATACTCATTACAGGGCTCCAAACAGAATTAAGGCTACCTTAAGCTCAAGAGAGGAGGGCACCTTACTAGTATGTGGAAGGAATTTAATAAACTGACAAGTGTTGGTTCATCTAGGGAGGAAGAGAGCTGACTCCAGCTTTAAGATGTTCAATCAGCTGTGATTGTGAAGTCCAGACTTCCTCCATCAAAACAATGTCCATTGTTTTTGGAAATGTGCCACTTCAGAACTAATATTACACATGTACTCCTTCCTGTTGGTTCAGCTGCTACGGGAAAATAGATTCATGAATTTCATCGCACACGATGCTGTCAAGTTTACTGGCAGACACATGCTTTGGTTGGTGTACAACAGAGCACTTGCCACCTGCTCTCCTACTGGTCAGGAGAACTGAGTGTCTCGACTTTAGTGTTTTGGTTGTTGATAGAGAATGAATTGAGCTGAAGGCAGGTTCATCAGAAAAGGCAAGGACGGGTTACAACAGTACGGTCCTGACCGATGGAGGTGAGTATGCAAATGTGTGCAAACCAATACAAATGTCAGCTAGCAAGTCTGACAGAGTGGAGCATGACAATTAATGCAAAAGCTGCATATACAGCCATATTTTTAGAGTATGATAACTTGGAACACATGATGCATACAGATGGTCAGAGGAGAAAGAGACTAAGGAGCAAGGATATTTTGATCATTTTTTCCTGCCCTGAAAACTGGTCATTTTTGAAATCCACTACAACGAACATTATTGGAAGTAAAACCTTGATAGACACTGTTTTGCATGTACCTATGAACTACCATCTAAAGAGAAAATGTGATCTCTCAGACACACCCACAGACACGTCCAAGTTGACAGTCAGCCTCACATCTTTCCATTGTCTAACCATAAGCTGACGTCATTCTGTTGAGTCATCTCAGACAGAAATATGCAAAAGACTGACTTATTATCTCATACTGTGGTTCCCTATTGGTTAAAACCAAGTGTACATTTAGATATACGTAATCACCTGTGATGTATGAGGTATTAATTAATTGATTTTTCCTAAATATACTTATTATCCTTCAATCATTTGTCTCAGTGTATTGTGGAATAAAAAAACTTTATCAAACCAAAATGTACAAATCTACAGAATCAATCAGATAATCTTATGTCACAGTCAGAGATCAAATGAATGAAGGAGGCCACTGGGTGCCATTTGGTAGTTGCTCATAGCTGTGGGTGTGCTACCCACTCACCTTTTACGCTTTTCCTGTTGACATCTGCACCTTTCTCTAGCAGGTACTGCGCAATCTCCTTGTGCCCCTTGTAGCAGGAAATCATGAGACACGTGTGGCCGTGTCTGTTGGCCACCTCTAGGTCAGCTTTGTGCTCCACCAGGTATTTCACAATTTCCAGGTGACCGTCAAAGCAGGCTGCCCTCAGGGGTGTTGAGTTGGTCAGGGTCGTGCTGTTGACAGACGCTCCGTGGCCCAGCAGGGACTGGACCACCTTCAGGTGACCGGCCGCCGAGGCGGCCCACAGAGGGGGTGCTCCCTCGATGGTCTCTCCGTCAAAGTTCACCGATCCACCGACCTCAACAGGAGCGCTGCAGCACTCCAGCAGATACTCTACCAGGTCCAGGTGGCCGTACCGGGCGGCCATCAGGAGCGGTGTGGCCCCGTTCGTCTTCTCGCCCATCAACTTGGTCACCTCGTGCCCATCTTTGTTCTCTAACAGTTTCTGAAGCAGCCGGAGCTTACCGTCCCTGGCTGCGTTAAATACTGCTGTCTTTAAATCCATTTCTGAGAGTCTGTTTCACTGATAAATAAAAAGGCAACGACGTCCGTGAAACAATCGGTGGACGATAACTCGAGGTGTAACGTTGCTGCGGACAGGTGGAGCTCGGGACCCTTTGTTTACAACAAGCTCCGACTTTCTAGCTAACGGTGGCGTTTTGGTTAAAAGCCCACTGTAATTTGCGACTTTCTAAGGTTCAGTTCAGTTTTTTTTTCAGAAAACTGACATCACCCAGTTGTTGTGTGAATCTTTAACTCTAAAAATAACTCAGGCGTTTGAGGCGACCCTTGGTCCAGTAATACATTTGTCGCCGAGCTAGCAAGGTGGCTAGTCAACTTCCTTGATCGATTAAGCTAACCGACTAGCTCCGCTTAGCTGAACCACTTTACACCTCTTTATTGATCGTTCGGCCGATACTCATCCACTGACGTTTCTTCCCGTCCAAGAAGCTCTCCTCCATTACATCTGCTTCCCGTGCTTGTCATTGTTCCACAGCATACTCCTGAGACGTTACTTAAATTCGCTTCCCGAGGGCCGAAATGTAGAAATCCACCCCCACCCGTGACGCCGTGCTGCTGCTAGCTTAGCCTGGGAAAACTACGTTCGGTCTCCCGTTCAGGGGGATATCCCCGATATCCAGGCCGTTTTTCTTTCACACACACACGTTGAGAGACAGACGACAGACGTTACCGAAAACAGCGAATAACAGCCGTCCATGTAGCCACTCAGCGAGCTGGCACGACAATAATCGCAGCGAAGGGGAAGGTAAATAGGGAAGGCTATCCACCCACGGCTCGACCGGATGATCACGACTCAGTTACTGTCAAATCGCAAACGCAACGCAGTCTTTTTTCTCGGCCACAGCAGATGATTGACACGTGAACAGCCAATCACAGAGCTGGCACATTGTTACGTAGCCAATTAAAAAACAACAAAAACAGATAAGAGGTCCTGTTCAGGTTCACCTGAGACTTTTCTTTGTGGAAAATGAACTACAATGGAAAGAGAAACCAACGTAAAAAGAAAGCTTAAATATGATGCCTCTGTACCAACCGGATTGAGACCTATTTTGAAATAAGGTACTGCTACAAAGCTGACCGTGATGGCCTTGGTTATATCACTCCCTACAGGTTAAAGGGAAGAAAAGCATGACCAGAGGATGTATCCAGACATGCTTCACTAAGGACAGTGTTGAGTAATGATTAAATAAAAGCATACCCCAACATTTTAACAGAAATTTTATTCAGCCACCCCAATAACTTAACAAGTTCCCAGAATGCCTCACAGCTGAATTTGTGTCCAAAAATCACACAAAAAGGTGCACAAACTTAAAGGGAAATGCCAACACTGCACCACCTACAAAAACACTTACAATGAATATACAGTTACAGGGGAAAAGCATAACAGAGGAAGTGAAGCCAAACCAGAAATGATCTATTGAAAAAAAAATCATCATAACATTTTTGTTATTGTTTTTCATCAGTTTAAGCAGAGTCTCTGGGATCAGTTCTGATCAAGTTACACAGCTCAACAAGACTGAACTGTAAAGTCAAAACAGCATTGAGGTTTTGGTATCTTTTGTGGGTTAGGTATAAAAGCCTGCCAGCCTTTGCCAGGAGATGACGGGATCTCATTTACATTCATTGATGTTGTGTACTATGAAAATACTATAGCTGAACTTGGCTACATTTAAGTCATGTTTCAGCCATGCCTGTGTCTAAGAGCTAAATCAGTGTAGTAGCAGTGTAACAGTGAGAGAAAGAATGACACCACCAGGCTGAACTGTTTGCAACTACCATATTGTAGTGCTTCCTGCAGGCTTAAATGTTTAATGAAAATCTTCAGAAACTTGAAAATTGCATGTTCAGAATTTTGCCAATTGAAACAGATGGTGAAAAACTGACAAATAATAGTGGAAAACGTAAGAACCAGTCATATTACATACAGACATTACATTTAATGTCTAAATCTTTCATCCTGTTTCTTTAGGTAATTAACTGAGTAGTCAGTGGTAGGATGTAATTTCAAATTATAACTACAACTCAAAGTTACTAGAATTATATTTTGCAAAACATGGACTTTACAACAGCACTGTATAAAACCAAGAGGACAATATAAGCCCACAAGATAAATAAGTTGTTGCACTTTAAACAGCAAAGGCAGAACCAGATATAACATTGTGAGGGAAACAGTGAAAGACAAAGATTTTATAACAAGTTGGTGCAGATAAAACTGTTGGCATTGCCACAGAACACACAAAATGTGTTGTTTTCAAACACAAGAATAACTTCATGTTTTTTTGTCCCCCACACTGAGTCACATAGATGTAATAAAGAAGTTTGCACCTGTAATTTTAACATTTTCAGGTGATAATTCACCCAGGTGTGGTCAAACTGAAGCATTACTTTAACCTGATGTGTTCAATTTTTTTTAAACAATTGGGTCTGCAGTCACTAAAGGGAGATCATCAATCACTCAACCAAAATACCAACTTCTTTTCAACTGCTTCATGCTAATATTAAATTAAAGGATGGCTTACTCTCTGTACAGAATACTCCTTTCAAATAACTCATCTAAAATGACAAAGCTGATAAAAGCAAACACAATATCTAGGTTTTCTCACAAAATATAGTGAGGTTTAATAACAGAGAAAAAATGAGACAGATTTTTTCTTAACCAAATGCAATCTTTGTCTGGCTAGTATGGTTTTAGAGACCCAATGCACTGTAGATAAGGAAAGAATCCACAGCACCCTTCCATTATGAGACATTTAGTTATAACTTCCACTCCCTTGGTTATTTCAGTGCATGGTTTGGGCTGAAAAATAGAAAGGATGACAGAGAACGGGTATGAGGTGGGGGCAAAAAAGCACACAAATAAAATGAGAACACATTTAGAAATTATTTCAAATATCCAAAATACATAAAGTTTGTTTTACCCATAAGACCAGCTGCTTGAACTACCTCAAATACAGGTAGTCACAAGCAACACAATCAAGCCTTTCTTCAGGTTTTTTCTTTAACCCATCGAAAACATTTTAAACACATAACCTTTTTGCTCATGACTCATTTACATAAAGTTTCTAAGAACAGCAGTGCTGAATGCAAATGACATGTCAGATTGTATGACCTGGCAGTTTGATATGCTCCAATCTCAGATCTGCACTGCTATTTTAACTCACTCTATGCACACGAGTCCAGGCAAAGATAAAGAAAGTGATTAATCAGATCCCAGAGGTCAGAGACTGTTATGATCCAACACGTGTTGTAGTGGTCTTCTTGTCAGAGAAGAAGCTTCTCAGCAGGACCACCTGGCTGATGCTGACCACCAGAAGGATAATGGCCTCTCCAATGGACCAGAACGCAACACGGGTGTTGAGGTCCTCTGCCCGACTGCGTCCCTGAGCCTCACGGAGGCGGAAATGTGTCTGGTAGTCGATGACTGACTTCAGGGCCTCATGGATGGACACGCAGGCTGATTCCATCTGGTTATGGTTGAAAAATGGAGGTCAAGACCAATGTAAGAAATTTAGACTGTGGCTAGAAATGAATTACTGACAAATTACCTACAAGACAATTTTAGAGAACCCCCCACATTAAAGACTGTATTAACAGTGATAAAATCTGTAACTACAGATAAAAAACTATTGACAGATGTGGACTTGACATTACACTGTGGGTGCTGAATAAAATCATGTCCATCCTGGTCAAAACTCTGGATGCTTGTGTAGACAGTGACAGAAGATTACTAATTAGTGCCAAACACACCGAGACGGGTGTTTCAGTCACTACAGCAGATAAAACCTGCAGCTAAATCTAGGTGGAGCTATGCTGAGAATTGCCAGGGGTCACAAAACAACATGGACCAATAGAAACTGCAAATATGCACATTGTCCTGTCCCAGCAGGTGCAGTGAAATCAACAGAGTGAGAGAGATGTGGAAAATTGTATCATCTCATGTCTGGAAAATGAGCCTGTAGTTTCTCCATTAGGCAAAACAAAGTTGGGCTTATATCAGCGTTGCGTAGAGTATTACATTTCCTTCCTCACACAAAAACATGCAAACACATCGGTGAGCATGTCTGCACACACAACCAAACTAACCTGGGTGAGAGCAGTGACTCTGTTCTCATTAGGGAAGAGTGGAGGATCATCGCCGACCTGGAAGTCAAAATAAACCGTCTTGTGTGTGAAGGTGGAGAACTCATTACTGAAGCAGAACTTGTAGGTGCCATTCTTGGATGCTGTGAAGGTAAAGCTGTCATATTGCTTCTTCATCTCCTTGTAGAGTGTGGTGCCGTCTGGGTCCTCCAAACGACAGTCAACGTCATAATGGCCACCAGTTACCACCTGGGAAACCGTAAGGGCAAAAGGACCATTTTCTCAGTAACATAACGACACATATTTTTACATGATACACTACATGTTATTTACTGTCTAAATATAAACACAATTCATATCATGACTGCTGCATCTAAGTGAAATGTCAAAATATTTTACTAGAGCACAACTTTTTCAACAATTTTCTAAAACTATACGTTTTTGAGGATGGAACATCTCAAGCTGTGGTGGATTTTGATCATATTTGGACATGGAAACTGTAGATGGTAATATAGCAATACTTTTATGTCACAATACAATTTCTGAAGACATTATAAATAATTTAAGAATTAAGTATCACTCAGCTGCAATAGTGAAGGACAAGACAGAGGCCTGTGGTAGTCTACTCCTGTCTAGGTTCAATAAAGACAAATCTAATGAAACCTAAAAGCTTTGTTGGGCATTTTGAGCTTGGTACAGAAAGTAAAATAGGGGGAAATTGTACAACTATGCTGTAAGGATATCTTTAGCAAAACAATGAAGACAAACCAACACTGTCACAGATTTATATGAAAATATACATAAAGTCATATGGTTTGTATTATGGTAAAATAAATATTTTTAGCCTGGTTACTGGGACAACAATTAGATCTAGATGGTGCTATCTACAGAGACAGAAATTTTACTTGTGCCTACAAAGTCTACCTGTTTGAGTCAACAACAGTTTATGCTTTGGGCATCTGGATGCCTGCTGCATAATGTAGTAGTAGTATTATATGTAACCTATGTACTTATTAATGTAGTATCACCATCAATAAATGCAGTGCGAAAACAGACAAAAACTTGTATAAAAGATATAAAGCTGTTTCTTGTCTTGGAGTGTTAAACTTACTTCCCCAAGATGACAGTCTGGACTCTATTCAACTCTGAAAATTAACATTACACATTAGGGCGATTAGCAAGGCCGAAAAGAGGACCCACGCACCTGAAACTCCAGTGTACATTTAGTGCCGATGATGATGTCCTCGTAGAAACACTGCTTGGCGTTGTCTGGCAGCTCAAAAGTTAGCTCAGAGCCTAGCACCCACCCACAGAGCAGCTGGGCCCACAGCACCTGCAGCAGCACCCGAAAGGATCCGTACATGCCGAAAACTGAGAGCCAACAGCTTCGAAGTAAAAACCTGAGCGAACCTGCCGAAATAAACATGAACAGACATGACGCTAAAATCAACACCGATGATGGTTAAAAGACAAAGATGGTGACAAAGCAAACCCGGACATTGATATTAGCGACAAGTTGATAGCTTAAAGCTAACTAGCTAGCTGGCTACCCTTTATATTTCAGAGACAAAAAGTCACTTGGGATTTGTAAAAATTTCGTATAGCTAGTGTATTAGTATGTTGTGGGCACATTTGTGGTCATAGAAGTTAAAGTAAATTCGAACATTAACATTTCTTAATTCATTATTTTGTCTCAGTCAGCATTAGCTACTCACCTCAAATGCTCACCCGGATGCGACTAATTCTAAGTAACGTATCATAAACGTGAAACGACATTGGCTGTCATCTGTAAAAACCCACCCCCTCTTCTCTCTCTCATTGGTTAAACAAAGAAGAGGAGGGGCGTTAATGAGATCACGTGGGCCACGTCCACATAGTTAGGAAGCGTTTAGTTCCTTTTTCAACACACTCCAACGTGGCTGATAGAGTTACTGTTTAATACTGCCCCTGAAAATTGTGTTGTGTTGGGCAGTTTATACTTACGATACGCTTGCGCAAGAGGCTGGTAAATTGGAAATTTGAATCCACAAAATACAAACAGTTGTGACAGTAGCAGAGGTCCAGAATCATGATCTTCATCATTCATTACATTGTCCTCTGTTATGACACAATTTTTTCTTGGACTTATGGCATCCATATAAAGGCATGTGCTCCTAAGAACTGATTCATTTTCACCATTTTATATGCCATTTCATATTATGAGACCTGGGAAATGCTTGTGGCTATGAGAAAGAGGGTTTTGTCTTCACCAATTTCATATATTTTAATGAAATATGTGTGTAAGATACTGATCATAATGATCATAGTGGCATAGCTCAAAAATCTGGTCCCTGTACATATGCAGCCTCAGCTGGCCCTCCTTCCCTTTTTAATACATCCAACTGAATACAACAGAATCAACAAGTTGGGGAAGTATTTTCTTCAGTCTTATAAGGATATGCTAATACTCAGTTGTTTTCAAACCGTAGCCTTTCTTGTTGCAGTTAGAGTAATAGCATCTTTGGACACTTCCTATGGCCTGGGCACAACCATGGTAGTTGGCAAGAGGTCAAACTAATATATGCCTGTGCTTATTTCTGGCTGCTTTTCTCTCTTGATCTGTCCTAGTGCACCTCTGTGTAGTGTTAATACCAGAATAGCTTTATTCTGAGACCTCAATAAAATTACTCCGTCACTACGTCAAGGTGTGCAACCTACGGCAGCAGGACACCGGGTATCATAATTAATTATTCTCATAGCACTCCACCCCTGCATCATGTTCGCTGTGTGTGTTTTCAAGACATTTGTGAATAAGCGACTGACCCCAAAACAAAGTCTCGCGTGAAAAAAAAGCAGCGCGAGATCACAGTGAGGGGAGGGCTGCATGGGGAGCTGGAAAGACAAAACAAAAGCCACACATTTCAACCAACAGGCGCTGGTCGCTTTTTATTTTTTTGTAAACCAAGACAAATTTGATTCATTATTCATATCGATTTCTGCTTAACGGCAATATTATAAAACTTCTGCATCATGCCCAGTAGCACGTCTTTGCTGGAGGCCGACGAGGGAGAGTCCGAGGTCCCACCGCCGCTAGTGCACGCTTTCGCCGGTATGGGCCTTGACGAGCACCACGGCACCCAGAGCCAAACCCCCGAACAAGGGGATGAAAGCCTTCACTTTCATCACCATCACCACCACCAGCTCCCCCCAGTTTCTCACTTCAGCCTCCTCGGTACGGTGCTAGACTTGAAGCCCCTGCCTCTGCATCGACCGCCCTCGGGAGATGAGGTAAACATAACGGCGGTGCACGAAGACGAGGAGCCGGAGGTTGTACCCGCCCTCGACTCCTCGGGTTGCGCCGGTAGCTCGTTGCTAGCGCAGGCCCACCGCCACCAACACCTCGCGTCGGTGCCGGGTGGCTCCGTGATGCCGTCCAGGATGGAGCCGCCGCACGTCGAGACGGTCTTGTTGTACAACGGAGAAGAGCAGGATGATACCGGGGTCGGCGGCAGCGCATTACCCCCGGGCAGCAGCATGGTCATTCCGCCGTCCGGCGTGTACGGAGAGCCGGGCTACGAGGCCGAACCTTCGCTGTTGACTCGGCGAAAGAGCGTCAACACGACCGAGTGTGTGGCTGTGCCGAGCTCCGAGCACGTCGCGGAGATCGTGGGCAGGCAGGGTGAGTTGCTGTTGTTGTCTATCGGATGGTTTTGGTTGGATTAATTAGCTAAAGTTGCTAATGGGAGTTGGGACGAAACTTGGTGGGAACATAGCTCAGGCAGCTGTTAAGTAAGCAAAATAAGACAGCAACAAGGGGGAAAATAAGAGCACATATATATTAAACTAATTAAATAATTATGGCATGATGTTATAACAACAAGAAAACGAAAAATTACAATAAAACATGTTGCTAAATTGAAGCTTATTTTGTAAGAACTAACGTTAGCTAACTGGCAACTTATTGTTGTCACCCGTAGTAGCATGAACGAGTGCCCGCTATTTTACACAACCATTTTATAAGTTACACTTTTTTGATACAGGGCATCTGACTGGTTGTGTATAGGTTAGACATTAAAATTATCTGTATTTAAACCAAATAATCTTTTGGCATCTTCAGGTATAGCAGTCAACGTTAGCTTGAAATCAGCTAGCTTAGCACTCCTCTTAACTGGGTCAACACCACCCTCGCCCAACACCCTCAACAAAAGTTTACATCACAAGTTTTATATCAACCAGCAGACCCCTCTGTGTCTTCTCGCTTTGACAGCTTGTCTGTGTTATGGATATTTTGTCTGTGCTTCGCTTACAGTGCGCCTGTCCTCAGCCGTGCCTTGTCGTGCTAAACCGGGCTTGGCTTTGTTTCGGAGGAGAACATGAAGAGCAGTGTGGTGGTCACCATTGCTTTGCCACATCAGCTGTAGGTTATAGTTAGCTCCGTGACATACCCACGACGCCTGAGTTCATCTTAACACGACAGGGTTTTCTTAAATATCCAACGCCTTTATCTGCCACATGAACTTTATAGAAGTCGGCGGTGTTGCGTTGGGAGATTGTTATTATGTCGCGTTTCAGACCAGTTGGGGGAGGGTGCACAGACTGCAGTGTTGACAACAACAGGAAATGGCTCTGGTAATGATGTTGGACTCTCAACCACAGCTGAAAGGAATATTTAATTTATAAGCTATGCAACCTTTAAATGGCATTAGTGGCTGGAAACTTAAATTGCATGTGCAATGATTTTTATTAGTTCAGTTGGGAGATGTTGAGTTATTGAAGTTTAATATTCTGCGTAATGTGGTCAATTTTAAAACTGGAAATAATCCAACTTTCCCCTGTCTTTCCTTGTGTTTCTTTCCTTCGACAGGCTGCAAGATTAAGGCACTTCGAGCCAAGACTAACACCTACATCAAGACACCAGTGAGGGGTGAGCAGCCTGTCTTTGTTGTAACAGGGCGCAAAGAAGATGTGGCCATGGCTAAGAGGGAGATCCTGTCTGCAGCAGAGCATTTCTCCCTCATCAGAGCCTCTCGGAACAAGACAGGCCCTCTGTCCTCTGTAACCGGTCCAGGAACCCCCACTCTACCTGGACAGACAACCATTCAGGTCAGCAAGCACGTGATTATGAGTCACACTGTTAAAAACACGACGCAGGCATTCTTATGAAGTGAATCACATTAAGTGCTGTGTATGTTACCATCCTAGCATAAAAATGTGTATAGTTATGCTGTGTTATTTCAACCTTACAGGTGCGGGTACCCTATCGTGTTGTTGGACTGGTCGTGGGTCCCAAAGGTGGGTCTTACATTCATTCTATATTCTGATAAATGTTTGCTCAAGTTGCTGGACCTCCTGTTGTAAAGGGTGTTCATAAGATTTTCACTTTGGAATTTGTTTTAATAGTAGTATTTTGGAAGTTATATTAAGCCTCTATTTAGATTTTAGATTTTCTTTTCACAATTGAAGGAACAGTATGGGTGTTTGCAATAAGCCAATATATTTTAAATGTGTTAAAATGTGAGGGGTTGGGGGCAGGAAATGTCATCTCTCAAAATGTGATTTTATTCATATGTAAGTTTTATCATGAAAGTAATGCTGTTCTGTTTCTGAATAATAAGTGATCTATAATACTGTAATATGCCATACATAAGAGCTTTTTGGAAATTGATGTGAACTGTCAAATGGATACCCTGGTGTGTCTGGAGTGGTTGCAGCTTCTCAGAGGGTTTTAATATGCTCAGGTCTACCCCAGAAGGTTACATTTTGCTCTCACAGAGTCTTTAACCCATTGCCCTGTTGACATTACCACCTTAGTGTCAGAAAGCCCCGGGGTTGATTTGTAAATTGCACTGCAGCAGTCCTCAGCTATGTGTCATTGGCTGGAGGGAGCGAGGTAACAAGTCAAAAAGACAACAAGTTTGAAAATAGTGAGGAAACACTGTGCCACACATAAAAGCAAGAGGCAGCGTGGCTTTTTAATATTCTGTGGTTGATATTTACAAGCATGGAAACCAAGTGTCTGATACTTGCCCATTAATTGTGGCATAGTCATTTTGTAAATGGTCTCCAAGATTTGTTTCTGTGCTTTTGTTTTAAAGTTACCATTGTCAAGAGGAAATGTGACGCATCTTTTTTTTTTTTTTAAATATAGTGCTGACCTTTGAAATGATTCCTACAGCAAACTGAAACTCACGATGTTGTGGTTAGGTGGTATGTGCTTTAGCCAGCTGAGTCACCCAGACACTGCAGTTAAATACTGTAATTATTGCACAGCTGTGTTTCTTCCAATGTCAACATCAGATTTTATTGTTAAAAACTTGTAGTTGGCAAAATAGCCCAAGGTGTAGTTCTTCATTTTCAGATTTTCTCCAGCTAATATTCAGCATTATTAATACTTTTTTGTCACAACAGTCTCTTCTTCCATGTGCCATTTGTTCATGAATGGTCATGCACATTGTGTCAAACTAATTTTAATGATGCACTCTTGACATTAATGTTATGATGGAAGTACAAGGATCTTGGTGTGGTCATTTCTTTCAGGGGCAACCATCAAACGCATTCAACAACAGACCCACACCTACATCGTGACGCCGAGTCGAGACAAAGAGCCCGTGTTCGAGGTCACCGGGATGCCGGAAAACGTGGACCGGGCAAGGGAAGAGATAGAGGCACACATCGCTCTCCGCACGGGAACCTGTGGGGGTATTGAGGCTCCAGGTGTAGACAACAATGATTTTCAGTTCAACGGGACGGACGTCAGCTTTGAGAGCTCTGCAACACCAGTTGGGTTGGGGGAGGCTGGGTGGCTTCATGCAGGTACGTCATCACCGAGTAGTGGTGGCGGTGGCGGCAGCGGCTTGCTGCCAATGAGCATCAACGGTACTCAGCGAATCAATAGCAATATTAACAGTGGTGTCAGGATGTCTTCCACCTACCGCAATGACAGCTCCAGCTCCCTGGGCAGCGGCTCCAGCTCGGCCGACTCTTTCTACGGCAGTGGGAATGGTAATCGGATGGCAGATTTCAGCCCGACCTGTCCATTTAATGCCAATGCTAACAACAACAACAGTAACGCTGGCAGTACAGCTTTGTGTTTTGGTGAGAGCCTTCTTCCCGTGGGGTTTGAGGAGCTGGTCACTCTCGGAGGTGGAGGCTCCTCCTCAGGAATTGACCCGTTAACCATCTCCACTGCCCAAGCCTCGCACCCCGCTGCACAGCCACACATCTGGAGCCCCTTTGTGGACCACCAGCCCCTCCAGGCCTTTGATGTTCTTCAGTCTCAGGTAGGTGAAATTCAATGGGAGCACACAGCCATAACCAAACAGCTTACGGCATGAAAAGTAAAATTATGGATACACCAATTGATTGACTCGTGTATAAGCATATGTTATTTATTTTAAGAATGTCATCTAATGACTGTTGTGATCAATGTCTCCAGACCAGTCAGCCTGGGACGCCTCGGCTCTCTCCAACCTTCTCTGGGACAGAAGCCTTAGAGCACCCTCAGGCCCAGCGTGTTCACCGAGGGCCTTTTGGTTCGTCTGGGGCCCTCGACGCCCACAGGTTCCCCTCTTACAGCTCGGCCTTTTCCTCTTCCAGTGAAAGCACCGCCTCCTCTTCTTCTCCTCCCGATTTCTCCCTCTCCTACCGACCGGGGCTCGGACCAGCAGCGGGGAGAGGACAGGAGATATGTATCCACTGTATGGATAACCAGGTGATCGCTGCCTTGGTTCCCTGCGGCCATAACCTCTTCTGTCTAGATTGTGCCACCCAGATATGCCAGGGTCCAGAGGCTGTGTGCCCTGTGTGCCTGTCCCCGGTCACACAGGCCATTCAGCTCCGCAACATGTGATTTTAATCCATTTACTTTGATGGCTGATGAGGGATCAGCCTCCCCAACACTTCCAGCTCATAATACATGCGTGTGGGGGAAATTACAAAACTGACCCCGAATCAGTGTCTAGGCGCGTCCTCTCCCCGGTTTTGTCCAAGCTGGTGTTGTCAAAGGTGAGGAAGAATAGGTGAATGAGGAATGATCTGTATTTAGGGCATGGGTTAGGGTCTTCAGCCCGTTCGTGTGCCTGCTATTGTGAAGTCTTCTTCCTTGATTGATTGATTGATTGATTGATTGATTGATTGATTGATCAATGGGAGGGTTGGAAGCCCTCTATGTAGCATTGGGAGGGGTGGGATATATATATATTTTTTTCTCATCATGATTTTTGATTTACATTTTCTTCTCCCTGAAACTTCTAGTTATCAGTTTCTGCCTACCTATATTTTATTTTTTATTTTTTAATGTTCTTTGAATTCTATTAGAACTCTATATTGAACTTTATTAGATACACGATGTTGGCTTTTTGGGTCAAAGTTTTTGTTGTCTACATCTCAAAAGTTTTTTTTTTTTTTTTTTACTTTTGCTGCTATGGTTGTTTTTCTGTGCTGAAATGTGGCCCGGCCCCTTTGCCTCTCAATTATTGTGCTCATGACAGGAAACTGAGGAAAAAAGAAGAGATGAGCATGTTTACATATATTAAGTCCCACATATGATTATATATAAATTAATTATATTCTCCTTGTTACCGCAGCATTTGAATGCCTACTACAGTAAACTGGATATGTACACATACTACATTATCCTGGCAAATGCCACCTGGTCCCAGGTAATTTGCAAAATTATTATCAGGCTAGTAAAGTGTATCTTTGCTTCTTTAAACAGGATATGATGTTTACAAGCTCGAGATCATAAATCAGAATCTTTGATTATCGCTGATATTAACAGCATATTGATTCACTCACAGAGGGTTTTTAAACCAAGTGGGTCAAATCTACACCTGCAAAGCTGTCACTCCCCAGTGGCAACCTCTTGTTGCCACAGGTTTCTTTCTTTCCCAGACTGGAACCAACAAGTGGGTAACTCCTTTTTGTAGAGTACCAAGATGTTGCACCACTTCAGTATCGCCACGTTGCTTTCCATTTCTACTTTTTAAAAAACTGTTTACGGTAAACTTGTGCCTAATTCTGTTCTGAGTAAACAAAAAGAAAACTGGTTCAAGCGGACACACAGTGTTGCTCTGTCTTAAAACTAACTTGTGGCCTTTTTGGAAAGCCTGTAATTAACTGACAACACTATCTACAAATCCAGATCTTAGCTTGAAAGAACACAAACTGACAGACCGAAGTCTTAATGCATTTGTCGAAGTTCAATCTCTTAGATGCATCTTGGTGGAACAAAGATTATATCACAGGGATGTTTTCTTTTACCTCTGTAGTATTTACCACCTACTTTCAACACCAAACACTCCCATTTTTATATTTTTTCCCTCGTTTCTTTTTTTTCTTTTTCTTTTTTGCCTTTTTGTCTGTATCTTGTTTGGGAAACCATGTGCTAGTTTTCACCCAGAAAGATATGCACAGCTTTTACCCTTGGTAACATTCCTCCTCCCCTGTATTGCAGTTACGTTTGTGGATGGTATAAGTATGGATAATTAATACTTGATCCTCACCTGGGAGTCAAAAGAGCTGATATTCTATGAAACTATACTATGAAGACAGATGTAATCTGGAACAAACCCCCGTACTGCACAGACGGGCTGCTGACTTTTCAGCCATCTCAATAGGTATCCTTTTCTTAACTTGAATGTTCTTTCACTTGGACTGCTCCACCCTGTGGCCCTCTCCTCACAGCCATTTTGTGTCCTTTTTGGTCACAAGCAGTCAGCAAAATAATTCCATTTGGACACAAAATTGAGTATGGCGACTGCCCCGTCACTTAACTCTTTCTATTAATCCCATGTTTCGTCTACCAGGCCTATGCAAAAAATGTCTCCATATGTTAACTACAGGGGGAAGCACCAGATAAAGTAAACTCCTTGGGTTTTAGTTACAGAGCTCAAACAATCGTGGACTTAAACTCGTAGACAGATGAATACCTTTGGTTTTTTATACTACATTTCAGTCGAGGTTAACTTTCAAAACCTGCTTTAATGCACTGATGAGATGTTTCAATGGTACACACGTTGCTTCTCGTGTTTCATCAGCTCCTCTGCTGTCATCCTGTGCCCAACTAAACACAGCCTTCCCCTATACCATATCACACTATTGACCAGCTGGGACTTCAGACACATTTGGATTTTTGTGTTTTTACCCCTTAAACGTGTGCATCTGTCCACTCCTCTTCCTGAAAAGTGAAGAAAAGGTACAAATTGGTGGAAATCATCTCAAATCTTAGCTTTAAACACCAGTGTTTCTTTAGACTTTATTTTTTACAGGATTGAAAGAGTCAATGGACATTTCAAAGAGGAAGCAGCTGGAATGATTTCATCTTGGACTGTGCTTACACTACATAAGGTCAATACTGTTGCTTTACTGAGTGGACTTTGGACCGCAGTCCCTCCAGCATTCCAGCTGTAAGCAGTATTTGGGAGTTAAATTTCATTGCTTAGCTGTTTCTTAAATATCTTCTCTTACATGGATGCTTGAGCTTTCTTGGGGAAATGGAACCAAACGAGTCCCAAAAGTGCAAAAAACCCATCTGCTTCTGCTCCCTCGGGTCTTCTATCCGTCCTTTTATTTTACTTCTCTCAGCTCTACGAAGGGTCGATCTCTCTTTGCTCTGTTTCTCTCTCTGAGGGAATGCAATACACTGTCGACCCTCAGTTTGACATGAATCTATTGACATTTTTATGTATATGATATTACTGTTAATGACTGATAAATATACAGAACTTATTTTTATTTTGTTACATTTCATATATATATATATATACATAAATATATCTATATTAAAATGTTTACAATAAGATTTTTTAATTTTTCTTTTTTTGTTTTTTACTTTTTCTGAGTGATTAAGTGAATGAAGAGTTGGAAACCCAGAAATGTTGCAGGAGAGTGTCAATGCTATCTGCTTGTAGTATAGTTATTAGTTAACAGTATTGATGATAATAGTATTGATAGCTGCCGTTTAACCTAGTGGAAAATGGAATGTGCATCACGAGCATGTCTTCATAATGTACCGCCAATGTAAAACGTCACACTGCAACTGTAAAAAGGCCAAGGATTCAAGCTGCCTGTCATGTCTGTACGCCACCAAATTAAGAACGGTATACTGTAAAATGTATCTTAGATTATCTATATATAAATACATATATTGTTAAGCTGTACCAACAGTTCAAAGTATTTGCTAATTTTACTACACTTTTGTTATGTATATGTGGGGGGAGTCTTATGGCATATAAATTCTTCAAATTGAGTCAGGAGTTTAAAAGCAGACTATATTTTATAACGGCCTTTTAAGTTATTGCGGCCAAAGCACTGATATTATATATTTGCTGTAAAGAGAATTTAAGAGTTTTATTTTTCTGATATTAAAGTTACTTAATAAAGACTGTTTCATTTAAAGCCATGTCAGACTACTGTGATTCATTTTCCTTATTCTGCAGAATCCTCATGTTGGGATTTGCAACATGAGAAAATTTCCTCTGCCCTGTTTAGACAGGTTTAACTAATAAAAATCAGCCTCTTACTTGGAATTGCATGAGCATATGAGAGCCTTGTAGGACTTGCAGTAGGAAAAACACAGGTGTTACTAATAATGGCTCCATTCTATTTAAGTGTCCCAGTAAACCACGACAATGTGCCAGAACCATGAAACTGAGGCAGGAAAATGGAATTCAGCCATCATCAGTATTATTTACACCTGCATGTTTCCTACTACTGGCGATCCGTACAGGGTGTACCCCGCCTCTCGCCCAATGTCAGCTGGGATTGGGTCCAGCAACCCCGCGACCCTTAACGGATAAGGGGCATAGATAATGGATGGATGGATGGATGTTTCCTACTGTGACGAGTCCTCTGTGAAAAAACATGTTAAAGATGTAACAAAGCAAACAGGAGAGTGAGGGAAGATGCCAAACACAGCCTGTACGTGCTCCACACACAACCAGTTTAACTAGAATCACCTGTGTGGGTTTTCCACGAGTGTGTATGGCCTTTTAAATGTGTGATAGTGTTAGCTTTTCACAGTAAGATATTCCCATGTGTTTATGCTTAAAGTTGAGTAAACTGAACCCTCGCCATAGACCTTTTCAAGGCAGACATTTTAATATGTCATAGCAGGAAAAGCACAGATGTATTTAATAACATTAATGATGGCTCACTTCCCTGTAAGATATTCCAGTGAGCCAGCAGCATAACGTGGGTTTCTGAAGTGTTCACCAGGTTAAATTTAAGACTTTTTAAATACTACATAGAATGAAATTTAATACTTATTCCACAGTTATACTGGTCAAACAGGAAAACCTGTTGAGACAATGAGGCCTACAATTATTTTAGTGTATGAATTTACTGAAAAATTCACATTTTTCTCAGTGATAATTCCTTTAATTAATCAATTAATGTGACCTTGAACCAGGTAAGATCCAAAAATCACTAATTAACACAGGTCAGTTTAAGTTTTTGCTTAAATCACAACATGTCCATTATGAGTGCACGAGTTTTAGTATTTATGCCAATGTGATGAAAAAAAGATCCTGTAAATCATATAATGAGAAACTTCAGATAACGACTTAGTATCTCAAAAGAGGGTTTCTCGGTTTTGAGATTTTACTAGGACCTGCCCCAAATGGAATGCAGCCATCCCTGTTATTTAATACACCTGAGCTTTTCAGTTTAGTTCAGTAACTTTATATACTTCCCTAATTCAACCTGACCAGATGTGTAATCAAAATGATTGAAAACACATTTGTGCCAGGGCCTTTAAGTTCAACATGTTACCTTGTTGAAAAAACGAACACCACTTAGAGAATATCAAGCCATGTTTAATTATAGACTCTCACATAAGAAATACAGGTAAAATTTATATCTGCAATCTGTCATAGTAGTCAACATCAACTCCTTCGAGCTGTGTCTTTAGGCTCCTATAATAACTGCAAGTAATATAAAAACATCTGTCCACCTTAAAGCACAACAGAATATAACACATTATTACTCTCCAGACAGAATTCAGCATCATTTCTTTCGGTAACACATCATCTGAAAATATCCTGTTTCCTGTCATTTGATTAATCAGATGCATAATTAGGTGAATAAATCCCAAAGTTTGACTCTTTTAATCCCTGATGTAGGATAAACTTTTTTTTTTAAACAATGCTTTTTAAATTAAATAATTAAAGATAGAACAGAGAGGAGACAAAGCAGCCTTCTGCCTAGTTTACCTATCAACTGGAAGTGACCAAACAAACCCAAATTTCAACTAAACCTTGAACAAATCAAATGAGTATTTTCCCATTTCAGCTATAACCCACCAAGCACTGTTAAAAAGAGAACACACCTGTGTAGGGACAAAAACACAGACTGATTAAAAAAAAAAAAAAAAAAAAATCTTTGTCATATTGCTATGTTACCACATGATCAGAAAAAACATACTGTATGGTAGTTTGGTGTGAAAAATATTGAGCATGAATAGATGTCTGTGATAACATGAGAATAAATGAAATTAGTTTTCTTGTTGTGTGTATTCTATAGGAAAAGCCTTTAAAAAACAGTGTAATAGAGAGTATCACATGCAGCGCAGGGCAGAGGAGAGGACACCTTCACCTTCAACACCGGCAAGAGAGAAAATATCATACTTGTACCCATTTTACTTTTGAAGAGAAGTTGCTTACTAATAACTTAAGGAGTTACAAGATTAGGTCTTGGGAAACAAATCACCTTTTTTAGGAGCCTGGGTGCTGGGTGGAGTGTATATGATTAAATTGAATCATTTACATGTAGCTTCCCCCTGTACCTTTAATGCTAAAAGCAGCAACACGCCAGGGTACCACAGGTGCTGGTTTCTACTCTCCTCATAGCCCAGTTTCCCTGTGTAATGCAGGTAAAGTGATTTCAAACAAGGGGTAGGGATAAAGGGGTCTATTTGCCATTAAAATTCATGCAAACCATTGACATGCATTTCAAACACAAAGTTATTTACATGGATTAAAAGGGAAAAAAAACAACTGCAAATCAAAAAGACTTCAACTCAGAACAGTCGAAAGAATCCCTACAGATGTGTGTAAATGTCTATAGAGTGAAAGGGCAAAAACAGATGTTTAAAAAGGTGTCTTAGTGTTACAGATGTTTTCAATACAAATGCATCACAATGTTGCCTCTGCTCACAATCCTATATAAAATATACACCAACCAACCTATTCAGTCCCTTATTATTCATACCGCAGGACAACCACCTCAAAATAAGGGTTATTTCATTAAAATCAAGGAAAAAAGTAAAGTGCTAAAAATATAATACAATTGATAAAAGTAACAAAAATAAAACCATGAAAATATATCCATATTGCTGGGAAACTGCCTTAAATGCTCTCATCTTTGTCAGTAAACTATACACAAGTGACCTGGATCAAGTAGCATAGAAGTGGGCTGCAAGTCATAAGATATTTAAGTACAATGATTCTCAGCTTGTGTGCAGAGGCTGTCAGGTGTGCTTGGAGATAAAACTCAATGAAATTACAATGAATACAAATAAACATAAAAACCACTGAAATTCAATCAAAGAAGTCTCCATATTAATGTAACGAGAGCAGCAGTCCAGCAGCTGACTGGGCTTGTCACTCTCAAGATCACACTAGACTTTATGTTTTTTTTTTTTTTTTTTTTGTTTTGCCAAACCACTGTTAAACCCTGTCTCTTGTACTGTGATTAAATCTCAGACATCTGATATCAACTGTTTGCCTCTTCTCTGCTTTCTTACTTCAATCTCACTGAACCAGAAGCATCCCGACTGCTTTTTGTTTCTGCTCTCAGCAGAAGGAGAAAAAGCAAAAAGGAATTCACAGAAAGCTTATGAGATTCATCCTTTGTGGCAGCATCAAAGAGGGCGTTTTCCAAAACAGTAACCATACCTGAACAGACGGTGGAGAGTGACCAATGATGAACAATTGCTTAAATGAGCATCTTGTCATCACTTGTGTGTGTGTTCTTTTTGAGAAATTATACAATCACAGTGAGTCAGTAAGGACAGATATACTGTATCACCAATGGGTAATTCAACTTTGTTCTTCATGATGTTATAACACCCCAAAAAACCTGCAGCATTAGTGTAGAGAAGGACATTCTCAACTGAGTGTTTTGCTCCACATCCTGTCTTATAGAGAAGGGGAAAAAATATTAGCCACCCACAGGCACAGACCTGCAACTACCTTTTAAAGTCCAAACCTATAGTTTGACAATACCTGACTCAGAAAAGTCCTAGACTTGACCTGTTTCAGCTCAGAGGCTGGGAGTCTGCTTTAGGCATGGTGCATGTCATTTCATTCTCTGTGATATTTGTGGATGGCTGTGAATATCTTGTATGATCCAGCTGGGTGGTCCCCAACACTGTCCAGCGGCTGAGAGGCAGCGGTCAACGTGATGTTGAGCAGTTCTGCTTGCAGTTCAGAGTTCTGCTGCTTTTCTATTCACCCTGACTAGTCGACTGAACTTGCTTGTCGTACAGAGTGTGAATCCGTCTGTAACAGGTTCAAAAAAAACAAACAAAAAAAAACCCCAACACAACATAAAATCAGCAGTACTCTGGTGCCCGGACACTGGATATGAGAGCCTCTGTGTACAACATGTCATCCTGCAGCTGCACAGCACTCAGATGTTCTTGTATTGTTCAGTGAATCTCATGCCTGTGCATAGTTTTTGGCAGTTGTGGACTCCTGGGGCGCTGAGGAGTTGATGTACATTCCAGTTTCATGGGATCTGCAGGTCATCTATGTGCATGTTGTGGTGCTTTATAATTGTAGTTACTTGAGGCATGTTTTTCTAGTCCTACAGTTTACCATTCTAGTCCTCACAAATCAAAGCCATCTATCAAAAATAAAGATATCTTTAATATATGGCTTTGGTGTTACTGGATCTGGTCTTGCTTAAAAAGCAAAAGTAGGGGCCACAGTGCACAAAGGTGCCTCAAACACACCTGAAAATATTTTTCATGTGGGACAGCTTCAGTGTCACAGCTTCACAGCTCATTCACTGGCTTCTCCACCCAATACAGTCCACAGAGGAAGACTATCCATCGCCACTGTGTGTTTGCAGTGTGATGCTGCAGTCATTGAGAACTCAGTCCAGAGGCTGTGGGTCTGCTATAGGCATAGTGTGCAGAACCTCGTCCAGTAACTGAAGGGCTCTGTGCAGGTGGATCTCGATCCAGCATGGGGTCTCCTTAATGCTCTGGCGGGGGTAGTCGGGCCCCCAGCCCTTAACAAAACTCATCCTGAGGATACACAGCCTCCGGAGGTCGTCTACCCCGATACCGGCTGCTGCTGACAGACCTGAGAGGACGGGAGGAGAGAGAATCACAATCAGGTCAGTGTGACTCAAATTTGAAGGAATATCCAAGTAAATTATATCAACCCAAAAACCTAAGTTATTCCCGTTAACTAGAATTGAAATGATAAGTCAATTGATAAACAAGTGGGTATTGTTCCTGAAATTCAAAAATACCAAATGATTAATCAAGTAAATTATTGGCAGATTAATTGATAATGAAAATAGTTGCAGCCCTATTATTAACTACTTGTTCTCTTTGTGAAAGTCACAACTTAAAGTCACGAGAAACTTTCAGCTTAATTTTTGAGCAATGAAGCCAGCAAATATTAATCATCCAGTAAGAATCAATATGATCTTGAACTGCTGTAATTTGTTTTACCGGAGCATATATTGATTTAAATCCACATCTGCTCTGTTCAGTTCTTTTTCTTTTCATCTGTAGGCACATAACTCACATGCACTGCTCATCATAAGCCATACTGACTGCTGGAACCACACTGCCTCTACTTCCCATGGTCTATACGCCTATATTAGTTACTGTATCTTACTAATGGCTGGAGCGATCCCTCCCACTGATCCAGGTCCAGGTATATTTCCAGCCACAGCTGCTGCTTGGGCTGCTGCTGCTGCTTGAGCTGTAGCAGCCTGCTGTTGCATCTGTCTGTGGCACTGACGAAGGTCAAACACCTGGAAGGAGAGAAGAGACTTAAAGTACTGTATATTCAGCAGCAATTACACCCCTGCACAGGAGAAATGTCAATATCACCACAGGCTGCCCGTCAGGGAGGAACTCGGCTAGAGCAGGGCTATGTGAGAATGAACTCACATGATTAATCCTAATGAGAAACATGAGTGGAAAAGATGGTAAACCCCAACAGGATGGGAACACACACAACTACAGTAAAAGTATAATTTCAAGATGGGGCAGAGTGCCTGAAGGGAAGGGATGTCTGCAGCTTGCACTCAGCAGCTTCCCTGGAGACAGCGCAAATGAAATGTCAACCTTGAGCGATGTCCTCTTTTTACAGTCAAGTGAATTCATTACCGAATGAATGTTCCATGTCGAGTGAAAGCTACATCCTTACCTTGATGTAAGCGCTGGGGTAGATTTTGTGAACAGCATCTCCGGGGGCCCGGCCGGCCTCTCTGTCCAGGTAGTAACTCTGGACAAACACTGCGTGGTCACTGAGGCATCGCACCCACACATCTCCCTCACCTTTACACTCCAGCTGGACCCCTTTACCAATGTGAAGCCTGGGAAAGAGGGAAGAGTATATAAAGAATAAAAGAAACAGGGAAAGAGTGTAAGTGATCATGTGGTTATGTGATGCTTCTGAGTTCTCTACTGATGAGTTAATAGTACTAATATTGTGATTCAGCTGCCAGATCTCAAATGTTAAAATGCACTCCAACCAAAACAGATGGATAGAGTAAAGGTGGTGATGAACTACCAGATAATATTGGATTTGACACAAAGTATGTTGGCAGTAGGGGCTGTTTTGCTTGAAATTTTAATTAACTACATGAGTTGGTATGTGCGTCACTTACCTCGCTCTCTCGATAGCCTCAGTGCGATGTACATTACTGAGCTGGCCCAGACAGAACCTGTCTCCTCCTGAGGGGTCGACATAGCCATCCACCGTCACGATGGGGCAAGAGGAGGGCACTTTAAACGTCTCCCCGACTTGAACGTCCATCTCAAAATAGGCAATGGAACACCAGTAGTCAGGAGCTGGAACAGAGGGAAGAACCTGATGTCAGAGCTTGTAAGTCATGAATAGAAACAAACAGCAGCGCTGCCCCTCGCTCCTTGTCAACGTCGTATTAAACTTTTATGTTTGTTTTCACGTTATACATATATGACAAAATGAAGAAAACACTGAAAGATAAATGTTTGATATTTTCATTTGATTATTCACTAAAACCACAAAAAAACACTACAATTTAAGTATTTACAAGGAGCTGTTTCAACACTGCTGCTAAAACATGAGGGTAAGTTGTAACTTGTAAATTTGCAATTATGCCAATCAAAGGTCGACTCAAACTCAAACTTAAACAGTGTCTTAAGCTATGAATGAAAGGGCAATGTTTTGTGAATAATCTTAAGAGTGGATAAAAATGTTCAAAGATGCAGCAGGCCTGAAAATCCTGCCCAGGGATTATGCACCTACGGGTGGTGAGTTCTCACCTGGATGATTGGATATAGGAGGCTGAAAGGCGAGCTCATTATGAACTGGCCCTGATAGAAACAGAGAGAGTAATGACAGTGATCATCCACTCAAAGAAATAAGTATGTGATTTTTAAATGTATATTAACTTACAGCTGTGGTAACAGTACTTACAGTAGTGTGTAGGATGTGGCATAGGAGGGTGGTGCTGTAGATGACCGTTGGTGTGGTGGGGTATATTGGGGGTGAAACTGCTGTTCCTGGACCAGGTGGAGCTGGCACCTGAGGAGAAAAGAAGACAGATGAATGATTCAAGTGTACAAACTCACAAATATGCTGCTGTCACCTTCACAAACAGACGCAGAAAATGCCTAAAAAATATTAATGATTTCAAGGGAACGTATCTAAAACTGTTGTCTTTATGAACTGTATCTTACTGCCTGATCCAGCAGCAATGGCGGGGAAGGACGACGTTGATGCAGAGGTGGAGGCCTCAGCAGGTGGGAGCAGGTTTGGGGTTGCGAACGATTCAGAGGGGGCCGGGCGGCTGCTGGATGGGGGGTGCTGGATGGTCTGGATGGAGTGCCCTCCCTCGATGGAGGGCAGACTCTGCTGTCCGTCAAAATCATACTCGTCCTTAACCATCAGTGCTGAGCTGGGTCCAGAGCTGGTCAGGGTCAGTCCTGATAAGTCTGTGGACCAAGGAGAAAGGATAAAGGCGTGGAGCAGGTGCTGACAATGCAAACTACTTCCCTGCATTGTAAGATAATTCAGCAGATACGTACACAATGATTTCAAGGAAGCGTAGACCCAGTAACTCTGCCTGTTGTTTGCCCTTAAACTACAAACTGTGTTGATGATGTTTTGCTAAACTGCTGTTTATCTCAATTTCCTCATTTCAAAGCAGGTTTTCGTCTCAGTTCACTATGACAAACAGAGAACTGAAACTCTGACACTGAATTTTTATAACGGTTCTGTTTTGTCTCCTCGTTACTCACCTATGCCAGGAGACACCACTCTCTCATAGTGGTAGGGGTTGACGCACACACTGTCACACTTGAGATCAAAGGCAAACTGGCAGTATTTGACGTGCTTCAGCTCATTCTTATGGAGATCAGGCCACCGCCACAGCCGGGCATAGATTACATGAGGGAACCCTTTACGTCCTGCCACCTGGGAACAACAACAACAACAACAACAACACAGGAAAACAGACACAGGAAAACACTGTTAATTCATTTGTACACTCACAGCTGAGGTCAAACATGGTGTTAATTCAATTACTGGAACACAGGGAATACCAGCTTGTTTTCCACTGTCGAGGTGAACAGCATGTTCCAGCTAGACAAATACAAACTGGTCAAAATACTTTTTATGATCAAAGCTTGCAATGTTTATACTGGCAGGTTTCTCATCTCACATGTTTTTGGAGCTGAAATAAAAAGCTACAAAGTATTTTGATAAGAAGATGTTCTTGTTATTTTACAACCAAAAATGCAAACATTTACTGGTTCCAGCTCCTCAAACGTGAGGATTAGATGCTTTGCTTTGCCATTTATGAAGTAAACCGAGCATCTTTGGGATTTTGGACTGATGGTCGGATAAATCTACCTATATGAAAACATCATCATGGGCTCTAGAGAATTAAAATGGGGATTTTTCACCATTGTTTGACATTTTAGGTCAAAAATAATATGCAGATTAATCTATACTGAAAACATCCATTAGTAGTAGGCCTAGATCTTCTGCTGAACAATTGACCTGTCATGGGTTTTGTTTTAATTCATGAAACAAAAACATTTCTAATGAGGCTAAATGATGTTTTTGTTTAAATGTAACTGAATTTGATGGACAATTTACTGCATATGAAAAGGACTAGAGCATAATTTCTGAACAGATGTATAATTTATGTAAATTTGTCAAAACTAGTCTACCCGTGTGTGTTAAATGAAAGATCCATATAGTTCTACCTGCAGCCGCCCATCAAGTGTCCGCTGAATGGTTACACACTTGCTGGGATGGGCCCCGTTGGTGGTGATAGCTGTGATGAGTGAGTCGAGCTCATCTTTTTTCTCCTTCAGCTTTTTCACCAGGCTCTCGATGGCCCGCTTGGCGAACGTCTCGCTCTCGCCGCCCTGCCTGTGACACATCAGGCTATGCACGATGCTCAGGCAAGCATCATTGCTGGTGGGTGTGTTGGTGATAGACATCTTGATCTTTGTCTCTGACTGCACTTTTCTGAGAATGTATGTGTATGTTGTCGACACAGTTTCACATCATCAGGAAGCTGGTGCAGAGATGATCTTCACAGAGTCAGTAAAAAACAATTCAGCTGATCACAAACCTCTCAGCTTCAGAAGGAAAGATGACAAGATCTGAAAGGAGAGGATAACATGCAAGTTTTGGATAAGCCTTTTTTGAAGACAAGTTATATAGCCTCATACTGAAACATCTTTCTAATATTCTGTTCATCACAACTAACTGATGACAACAAAGTTGAATCAACATTTCTCAAAACTGAATATCTGAAACTGAAACTGAATATCACAGCCTACATGAAAGATTGCGTGGATTTAGGTATTTAATGCAGGTCTTTTGTATCAGATGGCATAAGCTTATATTTCTTTTGTGTAGAGGCTGTGATGTTACTGTTGTGCTGTCATGTTGCACAAGTTCTGATGACAGCCGATGATGTTTAGCTAGACTTTAAATGGTTCCAGATTTTCAAATGTAACGTTTTGCTGCTTTTTAGGGACTACTCGTTGGACAAAACAAGCACTGTAAAGGTGTCACCTTGGGCTCTGGGTAACTGTGATGGGCACTCACTGAATTTTTACAAACCAATCAATCAATTAATTCAGTTAATGATTAGGAGAATAATCTGAAATGACAATTAATTATAGCCCTATACAAAATACTTCAATTATTAAAAAATTACCTCCACATCAGTCAAATACAACAGTAAAATATTACTTACACATGAATACATAAGTAATATTCTAACGACATAACAGTATTACATTCAGAGGCTATGTTGCTACATTGAATGGTTTAACCTTTACCTTTGATACTCTAAGTAAATCCTCCTAATTATACCCATATACTATTACATGAATAATATTTTAAATGCCGGACTTTTACATGTAATGGAGTATATTTACAGTGTGCTTTTAGTACTTTTACTTGAGGGATCTGAATACTTCTTCCACCACTGTTTTGGATCTGGCTGACAGAAGGCTTGAAGAGCAAAATCTTTTAACATTTTAACGAAGTTATTAGCTATAAAATGTCGACGGTAGCTTACCACCGACCCAATGACATCACGGAGCAGCAATTTTTACATTTGCGGCCGAGTTTTAAAAAACAGTTCACTATTTATACTGGAGTAAAAATAAAGTTGAAGTTGTGGTCTCTCCTTCGCTAGCTAGCGGCGCCACTCTGGCTGCCGTTAGTTGAGGAAACTGCATGAAGTTACTGCTAACTGACAAACATAACAGGAAGCGAACAGTTATTGCTTTCAAAGTAAAAGTGATCATAGTGACAATGTTCTCTTGAGCTTTGAGTCATAAAGGTTTCATGATATGCCCTTCTTACATACTGCATTTTAAAACATATCAGAGCTCTGACAGAGACTAACATCTGATTACTTCAACATCCAATACAATGTGAGCATGTTGACTGTTTTTGGAAGTCATCTTAATGTGAGACTCACGTTAATAAACTCACGAACTTAATATTAAGGTCTTACACAACTCTCCAAACCTGCAACAATTATTAAAGATCACCAGAAAATGAAATGGCATCTGGTTCTTTACTCTGTAATCCATGAAAATAAACTGAATATCTATAAAATATAAAAACGAGAGTTTGGATATAACAAAAATATTAATTTACATGTATTTTTTCCGCAACAACACTTTTTGTTGCTATATTTAACAAACAAGTACATTATATTGAGTCTCAACTATGTACGTTACTGGTCACCTACGATTTTATTTCGAAAAGTCTACGCGGAAATAGCCGGTGTTATTAGAATACCTTAACACCAGATTGGCTAGCTACCTGCTACTAAAAACATTAGCTAGCGCGTTGATTGTTGGTAGCAAACTTGCTAACGTAGCATGCTATTATGAGGCTAGCAGGTTGTTTATTTATTATGGCCAGTTCCGCAGCACAAGCATAGGTTAACCACTTTCTCTGATAGCTAGCAGCAAAACATATTTGTGCAACTGTGAAAAACACTGGTTGGTAAGCGGTCACTCGGTAGTTTATAAATGCAGATTAATTAAAGCTATGTAAATAGCTAGCACTTTACGCTACCTGGAGTTAGCTGGTGTGGCAGCTAGCGGGAGAGCCCTGCCTCTGTCCCAAGTTACCGTGCCAGCGGTGGTGCTGTGCAGATCCTGTGTACGTCCTGGATTATCCTCAGAAATCTCACCAGCTGTTCACAAAACCATGGTGTAAAAAGTCTTTGTCTGCAAGCCGTAGCCTTACATCCTCACAGTCAAAGCTGTGGATGAAGCCAGAAGTCAAATCTCAGATTTCGTGTCAAGTCCCGACCCACTTCACTCGCTTCTCACCGTTTCCTTCAATGGCGCGTTGCGCATGCGTAACATAACCGTTTGTAAAGCGTTCATACAGGTCATGATAATTAGATACTTAAATATGAATATTAATAATAACGTTAATAATAACTGTAAATTTGGTTTCCAGAGGCTCAGCTGGGAAGGGGTTAATAGCTGCCTTCTGTTTCACTTTTCTCATATATGAAAGTCTTTAAATATCTCTGCACCTAAAACACTTGGAAGTTTCAAAAATCAGTCATCTCAACAATAGCTTAATTTCTTTTCTGAATGCCTCAGCCAATGATGATAGTTTTTAATATACAATATGTTGAACAGTTTACATTAGTTAATTAAATCCTGGTTTGCCCATTGTGGCTGTGAGAGCTGGCACAACACGTACAGCACAGTGTATGATTGAGGTAGACACTGGCATTGCTAGTCTGTTAGAGGACACTAAAATGTGTTCCAGTGTGGTGGTGGTGTGATATACACAATAAGTTTAACATTTTAATCACAGATTACCTGCATTCAAGCCTGGCTGCATACATTTGTACAGTAATAGATTTTCTTGACCAATGTTCCCTAACTCTTTGCTCCAGACTTGATGTGACATGTTCAGGTATACAGGGAGTGGACATGACCATGTGTACCAGTAGAAATCAATAAACTTGAACTACTATACTGAGTCACCTCTCTTGGTACTTGGTACTGATGGTTATCATTCATTGTTCATCACTGACTCAGCAAAGGAGTTCCTGGCTGTTCAACCCACTCTCACAGAGGTTTGTGAGATGATCTAGTGCACATGGATGCATATTTGCTAACTGAAGTGCTGCGGTCATTAATGGTAGCAGAGTTGCCATGAGGCAGGTTGGGGTGGGTGGATGGCAGGCGTAGAAAACGCATGACCATCACATGAAAGATTGGGTTTTGCATCCAGACTCTGTGGTTAGGTTTAGGCAACAAAAGCACTTTGGCTAAGGTTAGTAAAAGATTGTGGTTAAATTTGTGTCGTGTCTAAAGTCACCGTGAACCTTCTCTATTTAAATCAGACAGCAATCCTTCACGAACTGAAGAGCTGTGTGTGCATAAACATGATCATAAACATCGTGTAATAATGCTGTAGTCATTACAAGTTGATATTTTACTGTCTGTGTAGGCTAAATTAATCAATACATGAAATATTGTAACTTTCTGACAAACTGCAAGTCGTGCTGGCTGTCATGGAAAAAATTCGTGAAATCAATAGATAACATTTCGCAACTCTCATGACCTGCCCTGAGACTGGGTCACACTATTTTACAGCAAACAAATAACAACTGTGTTACAATAACACTTGTGCTTTTCCTTCTCTGAAAAGTCAAAATGTCTTGAGCATCTTGAGCTAATTGTGCTCCAGGGGATGGTGCTACATTCACTGCTGAATGTGGCCAACCTAAAGCATAGTCCTCATCTGGTCTGGGATGACTCTTTTCATAAAAGTGATTTATTGACTGATCCATCCAGAGAAGTGATCAGTTAAAAACTATCAGTAATTAAAAACACTGAAACAGGACTGTGTTACCAAGATGACTTTTAAGTGTAACCTCTGCTCTGTTTACAGAAAATGACAATGAACCAACCTGTGTCAGTGCTGTGTGGGTGTCTCTCCTGCAGCACTGCCATGTAGCGCTGGTTCATATGTTTGAACACTGTGTCCTGTAGACCTGCTGTACTCGGAGCAGAGTCATCAGCTCCAGGTGCTCTGCGAGGCCCAAGAGAACTGTTTGAAAAAGACAGAACAAAAGGTCAAATGCTAGAAACCCTCAAACCAGAAAGTCTTTTGTGTGTGATAATCATTTTTTGTGCATATAGGCTGCTCTAAAACACAAAACAGATACATTACTGCTTGATAGAATGTAAGAATAAACCATACTGGCTTTCACTTGTTAGTACCATTAGCAGCAGAGCAGCAGATGTAATTGCTCCCAGTCCATCCACACTGATCTCTGATGGCTCCTCTAACAGCCGAGTCTGTCCTGACAGTTTGAGGAGCAGACTGAGATGCTGCCACACGCACACATCCCCACCGGTCAACGAGTTCCACTACACAAAGAATCAAAGGTTATGTCAGGCCAGAGGATAAAACATTTGTAGGAAGTAGTATTGAGATGTCAGAAGGAGCTCTGCCTGTGTGAAGTGATTACAGTGCTGAAGGTCAAATGGTCATGTCCAGGTTCCAGGGGCCTGCCAGTCATGTTATTGTCTACCATCTTGTCTTCTGTCATGTTTCTAAAAATATTCATCTGAATTGCCTATGAGCTTTTTAAGAGAAGGAGGAGAAGGGTCATTATCTAAAAACACAAAAACCAAACATCTCAGATAAACCATTTCCTTTCTCTGTCTCTCTCTGTCTTTTTTTTTTTTTATATTTCTTTTCTAATTTTCAACCAAATGATGTAGTTTTACATGAAACAGAAGTTTTTACTCCTGTTTTGCACCAAACTTTTTGGAGTAGAGTTTACTCTCAATTAGGGGTCCACTAGTTTTTAGATTGATACACAAATATGATTATAGACAGAAATGTTTAATATGATTTGATTTAAAAGCAGAGCAGCTGTGTCTGGTTTGTTCTTAACTTCAAAATGAATGGTGCTGCTGCCAAAACTGAAGTCAAAACTACAGTTGATAAGATACAGTATCACACTTATCAGATCCCATGATAGTTTCGTTGTTTTTACAAGACATGGTCCATAAATCAAATACAATTATAATTCTTAAAAGGTAATTTTCTTGAAAACAAGGTAAAGCTCAGTATCAGTGTTTTCAATTTGTGTCAGTCTTTATGCAGAATTGGTTATGGATATTCATCTATGTTTTGTTGGCTATTATTCTAACCTGTCCAGGGCTTAGTTTTTCACCTAATGCCAGCTGAGGCAGGCTCCTGCTCCCCTGGACCTGTATTTATGTGCATCAGTGGAGGAACAGCGTGAAACAGCCTTACAGATGGGGGTTACTGTTGTGTGTATTTTAAGCAGGAGCTTTTGAAGATCTCTGGAGGCCTAGGTAGCTGCAGAGATAAATGATGAAGAATGAAATAAAATAAACTGAGTCAGTGGCTACAACCAGGGAACATTTAATTCATCTGAGGTTTTGGAAGAAAGATCTCTGTGGGGGAATTAATAGCCTATGCTTAAAATTTTTATATTTCATTTCTCAAAAATAGTTTGAGCATTAATTTTTAATTGGGAAAGCATTACACCTCGAGGATGCTGGCATTGTCTGTTTAATAAGACAGCCATGTTGGAGGAATAGTAAAAAAAACAGCATGCAGCTACCATAAGCCACAATTACACCACAGACAGTCATTTTGTAATAGTGCATAACAACTGTAAACATGTGACTCTCAGCAGAGGGGAATACTGCAAATTGAGTTTACTGTATTTCTTAGATAGTAAAACCTGACAGTTTCATCACAGCGGCTACACCACAGCTGCTCATTCCACAGATTCTTTTCTCCTCTGTGGTTAACGAGGTGCTAATTAGTGAAGTGAAATCAGCTGCTGTGATGTTTAGTTGCAATGAAAAGTAGACACAGTTTATCTTGGATGGTACTTTTATTTTACCCTCTCTACAGTAATGAGAATACAAAACCATGCTCATACACACACACTGACGTTTAAATGCCAGACTGGTTATCAATTTGTCCCACTTACAAATGTGAATATTACCCACTGACAAGCCGCAAAATGATGATTAATCATCTGCTTTGGTAGCTTATCTGCTTGGAATGCTCCCATAATTTGATTTTAATTATCTATCATCTCACTCTCTCTGTTTCCTTTCTTATCACTGCCTCTTCTATATCTCTTTGTTTCTCTGTTTATTCCTCTCACACTCTTTCTCTATGTCACTCTCTCTCTATCCACATTTATTGCATGAATATACTGATAAAGGACATGGAGGGAAAAGAAGAAAATATAAATCCTCCTCCTCAAAGCACATACACACTCAATAATACTTTCCCACTTGGTTGCTTGTGGAATAATTCCCTATACTGACCAGCAGAGAGCAATAAACACCAGCCTATAAATCCTCTGAGCAGGGCTGAGGGAGAAATTCAGACTGTAATCATTTTAATGGGTTTTACAGTTAATTTTGTGAGGGGAAAAAAAAAAAGAATGAATGTTTTATCTTCATTAAATTCAGGTCTTGAGTTGTTATAGAAGTGAAATAGCCCCTGACAAAGTGCACTAAATAAAGTGTGCCCACATGTGCTTTCAAGTTGTTTCTACATTACACAGAGGCAAAAGAAAACAAAAAAAAAAAGTCAGCAAACACGTGGTACTATATCTGTATGTGTATAAACATAGTATATCAGATAAAAAGCTAAGAACAATGCTCACATGATTTGGTACTTGCTATATCAAACACCATATAGTAAAAGTCTACTCCAATCTAAATTCCTCTATCATATCACAACTCAGACTCAGATTTTTTTTTGTCATTTTAAGGAGAAACATGTTAGTTTTCAGTCATTTTACTAACTCCCATACAGTCATATCATTTGAAACTGCAGAGACTGACTGTTGTAGTCTTTCCTCCACACTAATACTCAGGTGCGGCATTTCTATTATATCCAGACATCCAGCTAATGTTTTAACCCCGAGGCGGTTTTAGATCCATGTAAAACTAGAATGAATGGCTCCACTTTCTGGTAAGAGCCTTTACAAATTGAATTTCACTCGTTTTAGCTCCCAGCATGCTTAATGAACGACAGTCATAGGAGCAGCCGTGACATGCTTCACATTTTGAACTAAATGTAGACATCAAAGTTGCTGCTGAAATTTATTTAGCGCAAACTGATTACATGACGCAAAATGTGTCTGTTGTCCTCATGACTACCATTCACTCCGTGTTAGATGCAGAGGACGTAATTCTCCAGATGTTTGTCTGGCAGTAGCCATAGCTTTCATTACCACCCAGGCCATCTGAGTATCACATGAAAAACAGGGAATTGCACTTTAAATGTGCAGCTCATCTCATACCTCACACAGCTGAGAGAAATTACTGAGTAAATATCAGCTGTTGCCAGGTTATTCAGACACTTACCAAGCGGTTTATTGCGCTTGTGCGGTTTGATGATTTGAACGACTGGTGATTGAGACTGCCTACAACAGCACATATTTAAGAACACTCGGAACAGGGATTTTCAAAGGGTAACACTTACATACAAACACAATACACACACAAGTGAGACAGTGTGATTGGTTGAAGATGATTTTCTGCAGGGTCTTCACAGTGATGATGCTAAAGTTGATCAGACACTTATATATCACCTTGACAACCATCCCTCAGAGGCAAGACACATGACTGCTCTCTGTGTGTGTGTTAATGAGTGTGTGGGCCTTGCACTGTACATCCATCAGCAGACTCACAAATGTAAATACAAATGGACAAGGGAGAGAGGAGAGTAAGTGATGTGATGTGACTATCTAGCTGTCAGACTTTGCTGAGGGGGAAAAAAAACACAGGATAAAGTGACAGCAGCTTTTCAACTTAACACACTCAGTAGGTCAGTAGCTTGCAACCTCCTCACTGCTCCTTCTCCTCTGCTTTTCTCTGTTTCCTCCTGATTCTCAAACTCTTCCCTCCCTCTTTCCTCCTCCTCCATCTCTTCTCTTTTATTTAGCCATGCTAATGGCATGACAATGTCAGTCTGTCAACCATTTTGGCCCAAACTGAAAGCTACTGGACTGACAGAAAAATATTTTGTACAGACATTCATGTTCCATAGAGGATGAAACCTCGTGATTTTGGTGATCACCTGACTTTTCCTCCAGTGCCATCAGCAGGTCCAAGTTTACACTTATCCTGTAAAATACTGAAACACAAACTTTTACACAGATATTCACAGTCCTCAGAGGATGGATCCTGGTCACTTTGACCAGAGTGCCCTGGTAGCCTGGTTACAGCGCATACCACATAACTACACCGTCCATAGTTGTACTCCAGCCTGAGACCTGTGTTGCATGTCACATTTTCTCTTCCTCTTTCTGTCTGCCTTTTCACCATGGACTGTCCAATCGAAAGGCATCAATGCTCTCAAAAGAACTCACTTTCCTGCAAAAAATGGCATCCCAATCATCCTCGCCTGTTTAGCTCGAAATACTGCTGTGCCTAAATGCAGTCTCACAGAGCTACTTGCATGGCTGTAGACTGTCACCTATTTAAACAGGCCTTTATGATGAAGGCCAACCAATGTGTTTGATCAACATAAAACTACTTTGGGTAACATTTCCATTCACGTTGTTCACCCTAAAACACTTCCTAAACCTCCACACCTTCTGCACCTGCTCCTTTCCTCTCCTCCTTTGAACACCTCAGCTCTTCCTCTGAAGCCTGAACACATCACGAGTGGGGGATGTATTAAATCTGAAATCTTTCCACTTCAGTGGGATTCAGGAAATTGTCTACCCCGCGGGAAGTAACTGCAGATGGAGGGATGGATAGATGGAAACAGGGAGAGATGGATGGAGGGGTAAAATGGGTGGTAGGAGATTTAGGAAGGGAGGGTTAGATGGAGAGAGGGGATGTATTTTGGAAGATGGATGGATTGGTGGTGAGCATAAGAGAGACAGGGAGGGCACAGAGGGATAGATGGAAAAAGGAGGTGTGGGAGAGGAGATGGGTGAGCTGTCTGTTTGAAGATAAATCAGAGAGGCAGTGCAGTGAGGAGGTCTATATCCATAGACACACATGCACACACACAAACAGATGTGTGTGCGCACTCACGCTCGAACTCACATGCAAGCTTGCATAGCTTCTAAAATAAATGCCCACTCACCCATGCAGCGGCGAGGTGGTAAAAGGCCACGGCTGATTGGGTGCTGCAGGCTGATTTCGTCCCCGAGTGGCAGAGCGGTGCATGTTGGGATGTTTGGATACAAATGCAGTCATCCATGAAGGCATGAGGTAGGTCACCCCTCTACTCTCTGTATCTCTCATGCCTCCTTTAAAAAAAAAAACTCATCACCTTACTCTTTCCTCCTTTTCCTTCTCCTTTCTGTTGTCTGTCTTGGCTCTATACGTATAGACTTTATTTATAACTATGTCCCCACAGGGCTTTTCACTAATACACCTCCAAATCTGCCCTTCTCTCTGTTTCTATCAATCCATCTTTCATACAGAAAATACATTCTCTCAGGGTATTAACAGTAGCTCTCACTTCTCCCTCTCCTGCTCTCTTTTGATCTGGCTCGCTTCAGTTCCATCTGTCTTCCATCCCTCTTTTTATCTTTTTCTAGCTTTACTCTCCCTCCATCTTTCCTCCTTGCCTGCAGCTCTCTTTGCTGACACACACACACACACACACACACACACACACACACACACACACACTCTCCCTGCAGTGTAGTGTGCTAACAGTGGTGTGATGTCTCCTGACAGTTCATCGCCTAAATAAGCCACCATGCCTCCCTCATCAGCAAGACTGAACACACACACACAAGCTCACACCTCATGCTGGGTGCTCACCTCTGCACACACACACACACACACACACACACACACACACACACACACACTCTAGCACCGCATGAGGACATGCATAGTTTCAAATGAGATGCTTCCATCTGTGTTTAGAGTAGTTTAAAGAAATGTTTGTGTGTTAATGTTTATTCCCCAAACATTAAAACAATACATAAGGCAGAAGGTCTACAGTCCGGTCAAGTATTTGTTAAAAAAGCCTTGTTTTAACGAAAATAGGAGTTGGAATGATGGATAAGTGCAGGTGAAACACTGGAGTTAGCACATAAGTACTATGTGAATAATAAGAATAATCTCTGCACTACGGTAAGCAAATGCTGAAAACAAAGAACAAAACCAGTAAGGTCGGCTCAGTTTCTCAATAAGGTGAACTGTATTTGAGGATTTTTAATTAGATTGAGAAATTGTTAAAAATTTCAATCTTTGGCACCCACTGAGATCATGTTAAAAGCACTATGACTGGAAGCACATAAATGGCCTGAGAGCAACACACTTAACCCTGACTTTCTCGGCTTTGCCTCCTGTGATAATACTCCTCCTGAACATTGGTTTATTGCCGCATGAACAGTGGGCACAGTATATCAGGATGAGGTAAGAGCAGCAACGCCAATCTGAGCGGTGGAGGGTGGAGGAGAAACTAATCTCACGATGGCTGCTGTACAGCTGCTGTGATCTCAACATAATTCAGTAACTTCCTTGGTGTTGCCATGTGTAAAGAGAGCTCGCAGAAAGCTAGCCTTTCTGCTTTTAATCTTGTGTGCACATGAAACATGCTGACAGAGATGTAAACAATTCTGATTGTGTTTGCTGGCTGCTTGTCTATGCATACACTTTAAAAGAAAAGCCAGACAAGTCATGGAATTGCCAGTTTTCCCTTTGGGTCGTCTCAATTCTACAAAGCAAAATGCTGCCATCAGGTATTTGAAAGATGCCATAATGATATAAAAATTGAAAAAAAAAAAAAAAAGACATAAGGGCTTTGTTAACGTTACCTTCTACTTTTCAGAGATTGTCTGTGCAGAGTGAAATTCGGCTCTGAGATGAGTACGAATCTGAACTCATCTGCTCTGTTGAATTTACCGTAGTTAAACCCACTGGTTAACTCAGGCCTTATTGAGATCTTTATGCCTGAACAAAGATACATAATATGTATGTTTGTTTATTGACTTGAACATGTGTTGGGTTATCCAATTTCCCATGTCTATTTATTGATATGAGAATATATCTTTCTATATCTACTGTGTGTTATTATTGACCGTTTCAACGTTGATGTGGCGAAGACAAAAGCTCATTTCTCCTGTTGAACATGAGGCAAAACATCGTACAGTGTTGCTCAGTCAACGTAGATAATACAAACGAATAGATCTATTCTGTTTACGGCTCCTGTTACACACCGCGCAAACACACTGCTGTGATGTAAGCCTCTGACCTGTGTAATGGCGTGTGTTGTATTACTCATGCTTTGTTGTGTGCAATGATGTGCTCTCTGTGCTGACGATCCTGTAGATAGTAGAAACAGAGACAGAGTCATGTGGGTTTGCAGCTTTGTGCTACTCTTCTGTGAGATTTCCCCTGAAAAGACTATCGGCACAACAGAACCACAGAAACAGAAGCTATGAGAAGGAGGAGGCGGAGAGAGACCGGGAGGTGGCGATATCTCAGGAGAAACTGGAAAGGAAAAGCTGCAGAAGGGCATCCCAGGTGAATTGAGGGAGAGAAAGATTAGAGGAAGAAGGTGATGAGGAGACTCTACAAAAAGTGAACAGGAGAAGGGCAAAGTGCAGAGAGTTTAAAAATAAAAAAAAATAAGAGGTGAGAGCTAGAAAGAATTAGAAGCTCTAAAAAGAATGGTTCAATATTCTGGTTATTTGGTAATGGTTTGCTTTGGGTTTTGAAAGTGAGATTCTGGCGTGTCTTTTGACTGTTACTGTAATTAAAGATGTGGCAAAAATGTAGCATAAAGCCTGGAGGCGGGAGAGCAACAGCTACTCTGTTCCAAAGTGAGAAAAAAAACTTTATCAGCATCTCAACCCCAGATATTCACTGGATGTGGCTTCTCTTCTTTTAAATTCGGCCTTATCTTTAATCTGCATGTCTGTTTCTGAATGGTGTTATGTCCTTGATAAAAGACAACCATAGTATTCTCAAAACTCAACAACTAATAGAAGGTATTATTAAATATGAAAATTCCTGTCAGTTATCGATAATATGGTGTTTTGTTACTGAGTTGCTGACACAGTCAGTGAAACACAGATACTGGACTCCTCTGATGATCCACAAACCTGAAATTGCAGAGAGAGAATGCAATTCCCCCATGAACATTGGCCACACTTGGTATTGCAACTTTCAGGTTGAAATCAAGTAGCACTTTGCTGCCCACAAAAACGTTTTTCTGAATGACATCCCAAAAATGACTCTCCATTTGAGATCAAATGGACCAAACAACAACAACACCTGGAACTTGTTGATGCACGGCGTGCAAGTATCGGCTGGTATCAAAGATATCCAGACTGGGTTATCCATCAGGAAGGTAACGGGGTCTCGCAAAGTCCTGCAACAGATGGTCAAACCCCTGATCCTGATCTCATCATAATTGGTCAGTCTGAAGTTACATGGGAGACGAAGACTGAGAGCAGCCACCATCCTGAAGAACACAGCAGCAAGTTCAGGAATCAGGAAGTGTATCCACAACTGAGCTAATGGTTAACAGTGAGCCCCCAGCTCCCCAGAGGTCTCTCAGGCATTCCTCTGCCTGAGCTGCACGGATTGGGCATGTGGAAGTGTCAAAAGCAGTGGCAGAGTCTGGTCGAAACTGGTCATAAGATGGTCTGATATACCGATTGTTTTGGCAACACTGAGCGATTCTCAGCAGTGGCGCACACAACTGTGGTAAGCAGAGGAAAAACATGTCATCAGTCACTGCAAACTTCTTTGTCGTAGCAGTCAAGTGATTTGTAACACTAAGGATGCCTCAGCCCCATTATAGCGCAGGGAGACAGATTGGTGACATATAACAGCCAAATAAGCAGGAGGGGCAGAGCCTTTGTTATGTTGAACATGTTGAACTTGTGGCTATTTCACTTGACCAGAGTGGCGATTACCAGAGCCAGTGTTCATAAACCTGCAAAGTGTCAATGAAAGGTCTGTGGTTGTTCATTTTTTGGCCAGCACCACCCCACAAGCAATCAGAAGAGGAGAAAGTTGGCTGTATGCAAAGTAGTTAAAGAGTTAAAGGCAAACATTCCACGACTACATACACGACAACCATCTTCAAATACCTGTGTTTTGTTTGGGACGATCCACATGTCTCCTAATCTGAGCTTTGCTGTCTGCTGCACAACACCATCATTATAATCATTGTGAACAACATTTCTCCACTGTCTGTGTAACTCCACATTTGGTGATGGTTGCCTCAAATAATGTAATTTATGATTCCCTAACTCAGGGCAAACTAATCCCATTCGAACTCACTGTGTTGTAAACCACGTGTTGACAGGGACATGGCGTATCTTACTTCTTGATCAACTCCGGTGACGGTATTTGTGGGGTTAAGTCCAGCAATAAGTTGGGAACTGAGTATTTCCTGTGAGAACTATTTGCTATTAGGAGCAAACAGATGGTAGCATTATCATACTTTACCAATTCATGTGGACGAAAAGTTTGTTTCTTTTTTACTGTTTCCTGCTATCCGGTGTTGATGTTGTGACTGGTTTGTGATAACACTTACACAGATGTTGGCTTAAAAGTGATTCTTTCAATATTTGTGTTGGGCATCATATAGTAAATGATATGATGATAAACTATTTTCTATACATAGTGTGTGTGATGTGATTCTTAAACTTACCAAATCACAACAATACAAATATATTTTCATCTCTATTGTACATGATGAAGTGAAGAAGTGAAGAAAAGTATACAACAAACTGATGAGCTACAATGAAAAACAGCAGAAATGATCATGTATCCGTCCATTTTCCATGTTATCAATTCAACTGAAGGCTAATGGATTGGTAACTTATTATAATGCTTCTGCTCAAAATACTGTGTGTGTGTGTGTGTGTGTGTGTGTGTGTGTGTGTGTGTGTGAGAGACCGTATACATCTCATGCTGCTAAAGTGGATGTGTGACCACACACAGTGAAAACTTCTGTGACTCCAGAAACTGGGAATCAAACACTGGTGCTGAGTCATATGGTTGAATTAGGGTCGGTGCTTCATGTTTCGTCATAAAACTTCAATAAAGGTGAGACTCTACAATACACACTACACACACACACACACACACACACACACACACACACACCATGTCCAGGGTGGTGGTTTGTCTGACTGTGTTGTTATGATGTGTCACCGATCAGGTGTTTTTATAGTGTGTGTGTGTGTCTGTATGGTTGTACGATGGTGTTGGTTATGTGTGTCGTGTTAGTCGGTATTATTAATGAGTGTGTGTGTGTGTGGTTGTGGTTCGGAACATTTTTTCCTAAACCACTGACCCATAAACCATGAAGGTTATTGACTAATGGCCCACCCTCAATCAGAAACGTGCAATATACACACACACACCTAGACGAACATGCACATCTGTTGATGTTTTTACCAGGCTCTTACAAAAGACATTATTTAGTTAGTAATGGACAAGCAGTGAAATGTCTTTTCTGGTTTTGTTGTTTAGGAGCACATCTGGGTTTCTGCTATTAAGAAAGCGATGTTGAAGAGATAGCTTACCTGGATAAAGAAGGCGAAAGCCACTGTTGTTAATTAAAGACTATTCTGTTCTGTTCTATGTTAACTGAGTCATTACCATATTAAATGCTAGCATTAGATGTTGTAATTAAGTCTGCTGTCAAATAATGATTGCACTTAATTTATGCTTGCAAGTGTTGATTGATGGTTGACTGTTTAATTCAGGGAGTTATTGATGAATAAGTATACTGAGACGGTTGTGAATCAAAAGTGTTTGGCTTTCCACATGGTGCTGGTGTGAGTGTTTGATAACATTTGCTTTGAAAACACAACCCCAGGGTGCGAGCTTTGTTGAGTTATAAAGACAATTCCTACATAAAAGTTTTGCCAGTTGGGATGTCAAAATGTTGATTCTCAAATACTCACAAGGGCTTTTCCTCAAACTTTCCTATTTTCCTTCCGCAATTGTCCAAGTTAAATAATTTCCTCACCCATGGTCATTCGGGTTGTCTGACAACAACTTTCTTTTTAGGCGCTTTTTGGTTGTGGAAAAACATTTTTCATGATGTGAGTTTCATCAGCACTGCTGGTGTCACATGCATCATTGCTAACCACTCGACCATCCAACCCCTCTAAAGTGCTTTCAGCTATCAGGCTGTGGGTTGAGGTGTGGGTTTACTTCTCACTGTTTCATCGAAGGTTTCTAAAACAAGAGTTGCTTCTTACCTTTCCCCTGTTGTATGTTCATGAGTTCGAGGATAAGTTTTTTTTAATCAACAAAGTCATTAGCATGTTGTCACGCTACCTCACGGTCTGCCTGGGACTTTGGTCTGTCTGCCTTTCATTCAAGCAGCTATTCCCAGGGTGTTTTGCTTTACACACACACACACACTCTCTGCACACCACCCCCCCCCACACACAAATCCCATAATCGTCAGCAGTGTTTGCTGGATTCTCCTTGCCACTGCTGCTTTGTTCTCAACATGGAAAATCTCCTTTTAACACCACAAGTGCAATGGTCCACTGAACAGACACAGACATGCACACACAAATACACAGACACACACACATAAAACACATAAAGACACAAGCCCGCCACCTGTACATCTACCACCCAGCTGCAGCTTCGAAGTTGACGGCAACGGCACAATGGTAAAAGTATGATGGTCATATACTTGCCTGCATGCCTTAACTCAACACCCACATGCATTTTTATTAAACTTCCAATATTTCCTAACCAATAACTCTGACCAACAAGGACTATCACTAACTGTTCTAATATATGACTGGCAACAGCCCTTCTTCAAAGCTGGGGTGTACAGACTTTCACAAAATTTCTACTAATTGGTGTCTTATGCTCTAAAGAAATATTTGCTCTGATTGATTTCTAACATATACAGTACTCACATAAGGATTGTGTGCATTAGTCTACAAATCCATCAATATTTGGTGACTGTCCAAACATTAGTCAGGTACATTTTATGAACACTAAACACATATACAAAATGGTCCATTTTCACTCTACAGTTTCATCGGTTGTTGAAAGGAAATTAATATTAACAGCAGTTCAGACCTGCAAATCTGGACATGATGATTTCATCACCTACATGCAAAGAAAATTAATAGTAATAGGGCTACGGTAATTGTTGCTTGCGCCATCGTGTGCTGAAGCCAAGCTAATGTTTTAATGGTTCTTCTCTGGGAGGACAATCTTGTTTCACTGCGTTGATAAACGTAGTAGCTGGATGGTGGTTTCCAGGCTCAAAAAAGCAACAAATACTTGCTTTCATTGTAGTTGGAATTATGATTCCATAATGATGTCCATTTTGGTACGGTGCTCAAATCATGCAGATATTGTGTTGCTGGATACGGCTCTTTATCTGAAAATACGCAGTCATCTCTGACAGCAGTGTCTCTGATTATTTCCATGTGTTTGTGTTAATGTGGTTGTTGAGCACTGGACGGTTTGGACATAACAGTTCAACACACTGCCATTCCTTCACTACGAGCAGGAGACATGACGGAGGTGAAATTCACCTCAAGATCGCTGCTTTGAGTCTTTGTTCTAATGTTTGGTCCTCGAAATAACTCTAACGCTCTCACTTTAAGTTGCTATGAACGACTCTGGGGTAGAATCAAACTTCTGCTTTGACCGCCACTCAACAACTGTACTTGCCTTCATGCAAGGAACAATGACTGTGTTTGTTGGTGCTAGCATCTGATGCTTTCCCAAATACAGCGAAATGGTGCTTCTAGTATTACTGGCAGCAGAAAATAAGTCATCGGTAACAGTCAGTAACATGAACATACCGAGACCCCGCTGTGTTCTTATGTCATGTGATATTTAACATAAATAATCACTGTTAGACATTAATAATCATCTTTTCCACTTCATGAGCCCTTTACCTACTTTTTTTCTTCTGTAATTTCAATCTTGCTTCTAATGACAATGAACATGACAAACATCGGTCATGAAATTATTTTATAATACAGAAGTCGAGACGGTCATCCAAGGGCTCTCAAAGGGTCTTCGGATGATGAAAGAATATTCAGGATCTCTGACCGAAAGTCCAGTTGCTACGTTGCAACCACTCAGCAGAATCATGACTGGATGACTAGAAATTCCACCAACGTCTTTATAAAACAGTATGTGAACACACACACAACTCTTTATTAGATTTAGTGGTACACAGCTGTGGATATTGGCAGCTGCTAATAATAAGTTGTTAAGGGGTAAAAGATGCCAGCCAGAAGCTGAAGGAGGAATTTACAAACCACATTTAAATGCTTAGGATTATCAGATAACTTTTCATCATATTTTGTAAGTACTTCCCAGGTTTCCGGGCTAAATGAATATATCCTCCTCAAAGATTAACGTGTCATAACACAATGTCTTTCTTTTATCCCTTGAGCTTGGTCACCAATGATTTTACACTGATTGTGAGCCTGATTCAACCATTTCAACCCTGTCATTGAATTTGTAGCGTGAAAAGACCTCAACATTTGATATATTTGTACAGTGACACCATACATCCTCAAGTCTGACAGAGCATTTTGGTGCGACGATAAAATGTTCCATTGCATTCATTCATTTCTGACACTGTTTTTGACCAAAGTGGCTGATGTTTTTCACTAAATAGATTGAAATACTTGTCCCATTTCCCTGTACATCCTGTGGTATTGGTAGTGTGACTAATAAAAAAATGTGAATCTATGAAAAAAAAAAAATTTTGCAACTTTATATGAAGGGGCCTTGACGTGGCCAATCACACCACTAACCTTGTGACGCTGTGAAGATAAAGCAATAAACCCTCAATCAGAATAACATTAATGTGAGACAACATAAAATGATTGAAATCAGTTTCGGACTGATTGATGATTTCACCATCTTTTAGCAGCATGTTGGGGTGCTAACATTTGCTAATTAGCACTCATGCAACTGAGTTAATGAATTTTACTGGCATTTAGTCAGAGGCAATACTGGACAAAAGTGGGGGTACACCTGATGTCATGGCGAGGTCATCCAATAGCTGTTTGAAACATTTCCTCAAAACCTAAATAATAACTTCTTGGTGATTCTGCTAGGGACAGTTTAAGAATAACAAACTGAATTAGGATTATGTGGGAACCATGAATGTTTGTACTAATGATATGATCCATCTTGTAGATGGAGATATTTTACTGGATAAATAAAGCTGACCTTCAAGTGGCTTAATTGGAGAAAGTCGAGGATGCAAAGTCATAAGAGTCATCCATTTAAAATGTCATGGCAATCCATCAAAAAACTGTTTATTTATTTTCCCAATCCCAGGAATAAAGAGGCTGAAACCCCGCCACTTGAAACCACGCTGCAAGTCTGGCTTTAAAATTGAATTAATCAAACCTTCCTCCCAAGGTTGTTTAAACTCATAAGAAAGCCCCTTTTTTCTCTCCAAACTCTCCTGTGGCTGTTACTGTAAATACAAATGTGCTGTCAGTTAACTACTCTGGACGAAAAGAAATTTGGACCTGTGGTTTCCATCCCCAAGCATAAAAGCTGCTGATCCCTCCTTCATCTCTTTTCTTCCCCTCCGTCTTCTTCCACATCATCTCTCGTTCCTCCACAGCCAAAGACATGCTGCTAATTCCAGAAAAAGGCATTTCTGCTTTTAAGTCTACAGCTCAACATTGTAGATATGTCTTGTTTTGAGGGAAAGGAGAGAGTATTAACAGAAAGTGTGTGTGAATGAAAAATCTATCAGTCTGCTTTTGTGTTTTCCTGTGTGTGCCACCTTTTGACTATGTCCATGTTGCTCTCGTCTATCAGTTTCTCTCCCTCTCTACCTCTGGTCTCACTGCCTTTGTCGTAGTACCCAAACCTTATAAGTGGCCCCTGTCATGACCTTATTAGCTACCTCAGTTTATAATAGCTTTCAAGACTGGCCGTAGCAGGTCTAAAGCCAATAGTAGCATTAACACCAGTCTGTGTTACACCTGAATCCCAATAGATGGGCTGGCCGTACACACTGCCTTAATGTGTCTGTTCTAACAGGTTATAGCGATGATCTGTGAGCTGTAAAAGCGGTTGTAGGTTTCATAAGGTCAAAAAAACTGCTATGGTGGTAGGTGGTTATCTGAGGCCATTGTGGCTACAAGCTTATAACCTCATCTATACATACTCTGTGGATACCAGCAGCATTATGTGCTTTCATAAAATTTAATGTCTAGGTTTTCACTCATTTCCTGTAACCTCTCTGGTGTTGTATGTCACTGATGTTGTTGTTGTCCTTATCTTGTTCTCTTTTGCTAGAAAAACTCCAAATAAAACCATATATCTTCGGTGCTAAATTGTGCCCTAATGCTGTCGCCAAAGTGTTTTCATTGTGTTGCTATTAATTGAAGATGGGCCAAAGTTGTCTGATCACTTGCTGTTTTCTTTCTTTGTACCTGACCTTTCAGCTTATATAATAGTGCGTGTGTGTTCAATAAAACAGAGCCTGAATTTACACACCATGCTGGCTGCCAAATACATATTGGTTGGTCAAGGCTTTATTGATTGTAGCCCGCAAAGCCGTGTGAATAAACACAATTTGTCTGTTTAATGCCCTCAAAGTCATTAGAAGTGTAAATAAAAGACTATGACCAGGATGCAATAAAACACAACAAGAAATTCCCACAGAATATCCTCATACAACAATACAACATAATGTAAGTTTTGCTGCAGGCCCATGCTGTGAATCATTATTTACCACTCATGTCATGAAATACATTTTCAGACATGGAATATGCAACATCATTAGTTAATCTCTAAGTATTAACACATTGTTGGTGGTTCAGATGTTCATTGAGACCTGGTAGACATGGTTGGAATGTATAATTGAACAACATTAACTTGCATATGTGGCACCTGGTACATGAGGAGGGTATATAGTATGGAAAACAGCAGTAAATGTAAAATGTCAAGAAGTCTCAATTCAGACTTGTACTGTGAAGGACTAGAAGTGATGTTAGCGTGTATGTTGACGTGTTTTTCAGACATGAGGCTGACATGTAAAGTTACCATCACATTGCGGTAACAAGGTTCGTGAAGGGGTTTATCATATAATTGAAAAAGAAAACGCTTGTGCTGCTGATGTCAGAGAACAGCAACATAATGGGCGAACTAATAATCTTTCAGTTCTAGTGTGCTGGTTGTTGTTCCTGCAGTCATGAGCCTGGATTGATCAGGCACTCACACAGGCTTTACCTGCTTGCAAGAGAAATGATGCAACCAGGGGCATGGTGCATCATGCTATTCTCATGAATCCATGTTCGTGTCGTGGCATCAGACAGAGCCTTCTTCAGATAAATGTCATGTTGACTGTGTTTGACATGACTAGATAGAAGATGATTAAGATAAAGTCCGAACATGACTGCCAATATGAACAACCTCTATGGCTGATATCATCTCGAATGAAAGATGGATGTTTAATGAAGACTTTTAAGATAAGTTGATTCTTGTATAAATCAACTGCCTTAAAATGATTTTATTATTATTAATGACGTAGACGTTATTTTGTTTACCATTTTGTTGGGGGTCCAAAGCCAGACATCTTTATTGAGGACAAAATGCTGGACCACAAGTTTAAATAACCGTTTCAGGGTTTGGGTTATAATTGGGGTTTGGGGTGAGGTTAGATTTGGGCATTGAGTTGTGATGGTTGAGTTAAAGATGAGGAACTCAAAATGCGTATATCAGTGCAGGATACCTAAAAGCGAGGTGTACAAGGATATGTGTGTGTGTTTAAAGGCACGAACTATGTATGTTGTCCATAAGATTTCGTTGCATGCCTACTGAATAAATGTGAGATGCATTGCAGAGATTGAAAACGAAGCGATGTGTTTGTGTGATGTGGTGTCGATTGAAGCGACTGGAATCTTAAGCCTCTTCAACATCTTTTGTTGAATAACTCGGTTACAGCAAATCTGCAGGTCTCCTCTTGCGTGCCTCCATCTGTCTTCATTACTCTGTCTTCTCTCTCTTGCACCCTGCATCCCTCCTTTATCTCTTCTTTCTTTTTGTCTCTCCAAAGTCTTCCCCCATTTCTTCACCCTAGTCTCCCCTACTCACCCAGACCCACAATCTGGCAAACTTGCAACGAACTTGTCCGCTCTTACACACCAGTAATTGCTTTTGTCTTGAATACTTGAAAAACAAAAGCTCTTTGTGTGGAAAAGAATTGAAGGAAGAAAAAATCATCCTATTGGTCCTTGAAGAAGAATTGAAGAGGTGTTAAATAAGACAAAAATTCGCACAATTCATGTGCTGAGGAGTGGATTTTTGTTCTGGATAATTGTGCCTTTCATGTATAAATCCCTGAAATTAAGTACTGTTATTTGAATTTTGAAACATCAGTCTTTATTTTAACGGATGAGTTGTTTTTGGCTCCATAATCTCAAAACGCCAGTAGCCTAATGTAATCCTGTGGAGGTTCAGTGTCTTTTCAAGGACATAAGCGGGGTCGATAACTGGTATCATGAGGGGCTAAACCTTCTTTGGTGCTCACTACCACCTGATTGGCCAGCGACATAGGGTCATAAAGCACATGTTCCGTCACCACCACAACTGAAAGCATGGTTTTGCTGATATACGAATGTTGATTAGAGGCTCATACATGTACGTATTATTATTATTGTTGATAGTATTGTGTGTGTGTGGTGAAGCACACACCAGCTCTATAACATCATTTCTCTCCAATGTGTGAGTTCGGTTATTGGTTTAACGGTGTTAGTGCTTGCTTGGGGTTGCAGAATATAAGTGTTCAGCCACCTATAACTTGGGATTGGCACAACAGCCGAAGAAACCAGCATGCCACACTCACACACCACACACTCCCCACACCTCCCGCACTGAACCTGTAAAATGCAAATATTTGCATTCTTTGTATAAGGGATCCATTGTTATAAACTATTGATGCAAGTGTTGAACTAACGAACTTTAACGTCAAAGTACTAAAAATACACACACACACACACACACACACACACACACACACTCTTACCGTCCTCTATTTGCATTCCCATGACCATATCAAGCCTTTGATTATCACTCGTGGTGGGCATTTCCCCCAAGCCTGTTTGCATGGCTGTTAAACAAACTGGGTGTTGGTGTATCAAGGGGCATCTTTGTTCCTTTCACCGAGAGCCACATGAATGGTTCATCCACACATAATTGTCTGATATTGATGGCGGTAGAAAAACACACACCTGACCAACGAATACCTCCTGACACCTCCTTCTGACACACCTGCAAGTATGCGGCCTTGCGTAAACAAAACTTACTGTTACTGAAGGGACACCCAACAGCAACAGAGATAATAACATGTATGCCCGTGTGCACAGACAGGATCAAGCAGGCGGACACTCAATACACAGACACACACACACACACAACAACAAAGAGAATGCATTTAAACAGACTATGTGTCTCAATTCAGAGCTGCAAGTAGATCTATTTATCTTTCGTTCTACACTCGACATAAAAGACTTCATGTTTTCATGGCTGGTGACTTAACTTCTAATTCGCTTTCTCTTTCGCTCTTACTTGTTAAGTGAGGAGGAAGCGAGGGAGGTGCTTCCAAAAGAATGAGCAGATCAAACACGCAGATCAAAAGACAGATCAAAAATACCCAGTGGTGTAAGTTTGACTCTGCTGAACTTTAACATTTCTGGCTGCTGTAAAATCATGAGATGGAAGCATGGAATGAGTAAAGTGAACATAGATGCGTGAATCACAAAAGCGGTCAGAAGGGCTTTGTTCAAAAGAGAAAGGAGAGCCTGACTTGGTCTCCAGATGTTCTCAGATCTTGTATAACGTGGGACACTTGGTGGAGGACTTCTCTGGCGCTTACAACACAGCAATGAATGAACTTCATTTAATTGTAGACTGTTCTGTTTGGTCAACACAGTCTTATTTTTGACCGTTTGTCTGCATTCAAGCTTCAGATATGGCATGATGGTGTGTGAGACTCACTGCATCCATGGAGACATGTTAGGTGGCTTTGTACTCAATGTTCTGATTTATTATTATACAGACGAATCTGTTAAAGACTATGCTGAGGATACAAAAAGAGTTAACAGTCCTCCTGGGTGTTTTCCTCACTTTCACCTGCTTAATGGTATTTTCTTCGCCATCTCTCTTCATTTCTATACAATGGCAGAACCTCAATTTACTATTGCAGTCAATAGCACATCTTTTCAGTGCACAAGGACTTAAATCGAAGTGACAACTGGTTTGAACCATGCGCTTCCAGGTGTTTTCTCTGTAAAAATGTGCAACCACAAAAACATTAAACGCTTTGAATGATTCAACCAGTGAAAACATACTTATCTGTCATGAACTACTATAATTCAGTGTGGTTCTCTAAGAGCTGCATTCAAACACCTTGTGACTTTATTGAGCTTTTGCTGCAATAATGCGGCGTCATCCAGGAACGCTAGCTGGCCAATCAAATGTACATATTTTGACGTAGTCCAGCTATTTACCTGGCAGTTATTGTGACTGAAGATAACGATCGCCATTCTTGGAATAACTTTACAATGAAATCTGTCTCACCATGGTGTGCAAACCGGTGTGCAGCGTTTTGGCATCTGGTAAGGCTTTGAATTCATGGATCAGTTACTCAAGCCGACGCCCGGTATATATCACCTTTCATCATCAGGGTACCTGCAACAACATGCCCCGCCACCACAACTTCTTCTTTTATGCCGCATTTAGATAATGAGGAACATGTGGTTGGTTGGTTGAGATAATTGCTCAACAAACACACCTGACATCATTTCATTCATTCACTCAGCTTAACGTTTTATACTCATGGATTAATTGTACTGAGGAACAAGACACCTCTTTTGCATGTTTGCCAAGACAAAACCATAAGCAGGTTAGCCCTATTTCAATTGACCACTTGGAATATCCCAGATTCACTGCTTTGTTCTGTTGGCTGATTATGTCACCATTACAAGTGAGCATGTTGTCCATTCACTGTTGTGAGTTTCAATAGTCTTCCTTTCAGGGTGTCCTCCTTTCTTTAATCAAGTACTATGAATGACAAATTGGCTGGTCGTGTAATCGCTGTGGCCGGGGTTGTGATATATTGCAGTAGAATTAATTTTTCAGTATTTTTAGTGATTTGTTATGTTTGTCTTAACGTGATATGCCATATACTCCACTGTGCTTTGAACTATGTGTGGGGTATTGTTGCGTTTGTGTTGATTAGCCAACCAGCACTCAACCATCTGCGCAAACAAACTGCCACTACATGTCAGGACACCTGGGTAACCACTTGAAAACCTCTTAAAAACATCACACGATCACACACAGTTGTGCACTCTTTATTTTACCTGACAATATCTAGTCCTGGTTCAACGTGTTGATCAGTGCACAGACGGACACGTCCTGGTGGCTCTGAGCCAAAGGCACACAACACACACACACACACACACACACACTCACTCTGTGGGTTTGCAACCGGCTCGTCACTTTTGTTGCAAGTCACCCCAGTTGTTCCTGTTTGACTTCACTAAAACAGGAAAGTCATAAAATTAAACAAAGGGACAGAGCAGAAGAGAAAAGATCAGTCACTGTATACGATGTAACAAAGCAGGATAAAACGAAAACAAAAACGGGTCCGTCAGACGGACTGAAACCCATCTGGACTTGATCTTCTCCACTGCTACCACAACTCTCCCACATGCACCTTTGATTGACTCCCTTTCACAACTGGACTTGATAAAACTGGAGGTTTGTGGTGGCCATGGTTATGTGTGTGCTGTGTGCATGCGATGCTTGTCTGTATGCGTGCGGTAATGTGTGTTTGGAAGTTTTGTTGTTTTCGCCTCACATATGTACATCAATCTAACTGCCCCAACCCCAGCCACCTACCCATACGCACCCCTAAACACACAGTCCTTTGTGTTTCCATTTGGGTTCATTCCCTCCTTCTCCCTTTCCTTTCCGCGTCTGTTTAAACATTACCAGCAAGCCTGTAAAGCCTGATCTGTTTACATGATAGGCTGCCTGGTGCTGAAGCTGTTTAATGCTGATCATAAATTATACACGAACTCTCGGCAAACTGGGAATGAACACCCATATTGCAGCTTCAGCAAATGCCAGAAACCTGTTTCATAGCTCGAGACATAGCAAGCTGTAGAGGTGGATTGTGGCTATTTTCTTTCCCACAGAAGAGAAAACTCCTCCAATCACAGTGAGTAAAATCCCCTAATATACATGACTTCAATAGTAAATTATTAATATAATTGATTATTCTATATGTAATTTTTAAAAGTACATTCCTTTTACTTCTAAGATGTCTTTGATATATACAGTTCATGCTGCTTTGGTCGCTGAACATAAAATATTACTATTGGAGGTTATAAGTTAATCAATGAATCTCTCTGTGGTATTTATCAGCCAACACACCTTACTATTAAACGGTCCCCTCCAAAACATTAGTCTGTTCCCATGGAACCACGGTAAATTAGAGACATGCGTCAAAATGCGATTCATGAACTTTGTCTTGACCTTTTCACACAGCAGGCTACCCACTCGAGACCAGAGGAAGCTGGGCTAAGTAGCTGGAGGCGGCAAATCTACTAAATAAGCTAAAGATAAGTGTGAAACATAATGACATAAAGAATCATGTGAATAAGTGAAACTTCTGCTAAAGCGCGGCAGTGATCATTAACAGCAGTTGAAATTACCAGCCACATGTTCTAGACCTACATGAGGGTGAAACAGGACCTGAACACCATTAAACATCTCTGACAGTCCTTCCAGAGCCGGTTCTATCTGCTTTCAATAAAATTTGCATTCCATATTTGCATGGGTGTTTCTGTTTTCTAATTTTGACAAGAGTCACCAGTTCATCATGCTGTATTGTGTTCACATATGTTATGTCCATCATCTTTTGTGCTGGTTTGATCGCGTCATCCCTGCTGTCGCTCTCTAGGCTTGAAACCAGGGAACTGCGGGATGATGTAAGTAAGCAGACCAGCGTGAGCATGGGAGAACTCTGGGACCGTGAGCAGCTGTGATTTTGATGGCATGGGAGGAATGGTTCGCCCACCTGGAAACGCTCTTCGGTGCTCGTATGAAACTGTCATGAGTGAACTGTTGGTGAGCTGGAAAAGGGTCGTATTACGCCCAGGCTCGGTGGCGTTAGCACCAAACATATCTGGGACAAAATTTGATGACATGATCACGATAAACCTGAAGTGGCAAAAAAAGCAATGTAAGCTTATCATCACCAGCACTGTCATATTCAAATAACTCAAAGATCAGTTGGTCATAAAAGGGACTCAGTTTTAAAGAAGATTCCTCAAACTGTGTCAAAGATATCAGAATCATCAGATCAAAATACTTTATTTATTTCTGATTCTGATCCTGTAAAGAACATAACTACTCTGAAGAATAATCTTGATGTTTTCCTCACAAAATTCTTCACATCATATATTAAGTGCATACTAGTTACGACGGCGTCAAACGAAATTTGTGATGTCTGAAAATCAACTCATACATCCCGTCTAGCTTGGATCTGGCAGTAGAAGATATGAATGGTGGGTCTTCAACGGTACAGGCAGGTGTGGTTTGAGTTCAAATAATTACTGTTGAGAGTGAAGGACCTTCCTTAGCCATGGTTACAGTAATAACATGCAGTTTGAAATTAATTGGTTCGTCATGAATAAAATGAGCATCTTAGCGGAAAAATTAACAGTGAACTCCTGTGTTAAAAAGTCTTGTGTTTTATTGACCCAACAACTTTCAGGACTCTGTTGCTTTATGTACTATTTGCAAACGTCACATGACCCTCCCTTTCATAAATACAGCCACTAGGTCTGCTAATAAGCGTAACTATGGATCTCAATAACTTCTTGCACAGGCCTATCTGCACATTTTTTGCGGAAGACATCTCGACCTCTAATTGATCAAACTTACCTTAACACCGTTCTGTGCATGGCTCAAACATACAATGTAAAAATCAAAACACACTTTGGTCAGTTTGTTACGTTTGTGCCTTTGTCATTCCTTGAACTTTGGTTGAAATCTAGTCCATAAAATAGTGAAATGTAAGTGTACTCTGCAGGAAAATCGATTAGACCTACAATGAGGATGGCGCCCTCCTATGAGTGTTGAACTACACATCTTGCTCCTCTCACGCAGAACCCACTGGGCACTGGGAAACTGTATTTGGCACAAGGGGATTCAAATTCTTCCAAAAGGAAAACCAACCAGTGCCCCCAACTCCCTCACCCAAAGTACAGAGAAAGTGGCAGACAGGCGGGGCTGCTGGTATTCAAATTATGCCCTTGGTTGTCCATTAAAAGTAGAAGAATCAAAACAAAACAAAAGGGCTCCATGGGACAGCTCCGCCAGAACCCTCACGCAAATCATCTGCTGTTGACACACACACTACGTCATGACCATGAATACACTCTTTAACACCCTCACCTGACACACACACACACAGTGACTAACTAAACTAACCAAATGCGCATTTACACACATTCAAATAGCACAGAGCCCAACAAAACACATATGTTTGCATATAAGCTCAGATGCACAAAGACACACACACCTCACACCAACGCTCTTCTTGTGGTAAGTGGGACGAGAGTGGGATCACTCCATTTGTCGTCCCACACAAAGCTGCTTGTTAAGTCATTATCTGGGAGAGCCTCTTCTCTCCTCTACAGACAAGCTGACCAGGTCACAGCTAAAATAGCCACTTCTCCCTCATGTCGCTCCTCTCTCCCTCCCCAACACACTCGCTTTCCCCCACCTCTCTTGTAAACAAAGCTCTAACCATTTGTTTTAACCACTAAAATCAGAAAGAAATGGGACATTTGCAAACCAAATGAGGCTTATATAGCAGGTTCTTGTACCCATCAGGGTAGTGTATTTCTTCTCACTCTAAACAAATAGCTGGGGTGTTTGTGTGTGTGTGTGTGTGTGTGGGGTGGGTGGGGGACTACTATGAGGTGATCGGGGAAGGCTGA